>JAUCMX010000001.1:27346198-27683698 GCA_033459395.1 Hemibagrus guttatus
GTATCTTGATGTCCATTGGGTGGAATTTATTTGGATATTTTGGATACATTTATTTTAGCAAGTAAAGAAAAAATAGAAAAAACTAATAGCATCGTGGGTTAATATGATGACATTATTTTATTTTAGGGCTATTTGTTCTCCCTGAGCCATTTTAAATTGTCTTAAAATTCTGAAATTTGAAAAAAAGAAAAAAAAGGTTTTCAATAAGCATATTAAATAAGGTACTACTGTTTATTGTGTTGTTTATTGTGCTACTGATATGCAGAAAATACTTTGTTGGTTCCGACATTCAGCTCAACATCTGAAAAATATGTATATTGTCCATTTTTACAAGAAGGTGTTTAGGGTATATAGGGTAATCAGGTGTATTTGTGTCTCTTAGGCGTGTGGCCTGCTTAGCAATGGAGAAAACCAAGCAGGAGCAGCAGGCCAGTTGTACCTGGTTTGGCAAGAAGAAGAAACAGTACAAAGACAAATACCTAGCAAAGCATAATGCGGGTAAGTCGATATGAACATACCTGGGCTCATGGTTTTATACTCAGTGGTTCTTTTGGTACATTCATGCAGCTGTTCAGTACAGCTAGTGATAAGTGGACATAGTGATGCAGACAGTAAAAGTATCTATTCAAATCATGATTTTATATAAGGTAGGTTTCTATCCAACTGTGACAAATTCTTAACCAAAGTGGCACCAATAAAATGGGATCCATGTGTGTTTTCATCTGCTACTGCTGCATATCCATTCACATCCCAAAGTGCCAGACCTGAAGGAAACTAGCCAGTGTCAGGAACAGACTGAGGCTCTGTCTAGAATCCTGCTAGCCAACATCGAATCTGTGGAGAACAAACTCAATGACCTCTGAGTTTCAGAGGCAAATTTGGGACTGCAACCTCCTCTGCAGTGGTGAAGAGTGTCTGATAGTAAAGAGTTAATATTGTGAAGGTCCTCCTTGTGCTGCTAAAATCAAGGCATACAAGAGCTCGGAATGGGGTTCTATGGTATCTGACAAACACATTAGCAGTCCTGTAAGTTATGGGTCACACTTGTTTGTCCAGCACACCCCACTGATTAAGAGATGGGGAATTTGGAGGAATTTGGAAGCCAACATTTTGTCCTGTTTTTCATACCATTTCTGAACAATTTGTGCATTGTGGCAGGGCACATTATCGTGATGGAGGAGGCCACTGCTATTAGGGAATGCTGTTTCGATGATGTGGTGCACTTAGGCTCCAACCATTAAGGTGGTAAATATCAATGAAGGATCCACAAGAATGCCTAGTAGAACATTGTTCAGAACATCACTATGGCTAGCATGTCTTCTTCTCATAGTGCATCCTAGTGCTATCTCTTCCCCAGGTAAGCGATGTACATGTACCCAGCCGTCCACATGATGTAAAAGAATACAGGATTAATCAGATCACGCCACCTTCTTCCATTGCTCCATTTCCAGTTCTGATGCTCATGTGCCTGTTGTAGGCACTTTCTCTGATGGACAGTGTCAGCATGTGGGCACTCTGACTAGTCTGTGGCTATGCAGCTCCATACGCAGCAAGCTGTGATGCACTGTGTTCTGACACCTTTCTATCATAGACAGCATTAACTTTTTCAGCAGTTTGTGTTTCTGTGGGATCAGAGCAGACTGTTCACTGCTTGTCCTTTATTGGATCAGTTTTGGTAGGTACCAACCACTGCATACCAGGAACAACTCGCAAAGTGTGCTGTTTTGAGATGCTCTGATGCAGTCCTCTAGCCATCACAATTCAGCACTTTTCTTGCTTCCAACTTGTCAACTTCAAGAAGTGACTGTTCACCTGCTGCCTATATATTCCATTCCATCCCTTGACAGTTGTCATTGCCATTGGTTTTAATGTTATAACTGACCTGTGTGTGGGTGTGTGTATATGTAAATATACATACATATATATGTATGTAAGTAGTGTGTGTGTGTGTGTGTGTGTGTGTGTGTCTGTATAGTTCCTTCTGAAAGTATTAAAACTTCCAGTTCTTTTATTTTTGCTATACATTTAAGACATTTGGGTTTAAGATCAAAAAATGAATATTAGACAATAGATCAGAATATAATGTTTTGATATTTACATCTAGATGCGGCAAACAGCTTAGAACGTGGCATGTTTCTTTTTAACCCACCTGTTTTCCAAGTGATCAGAATTATTAGAAACCCACCGCAGAGCAGAATGTGAAGGTATCACATTCCACTATTCAAAAAAGACTTCAAGAGCAAAAATACAGCAGCCATACCAAATATACAACCTACTCAGAATCAGAAGTGCATATGTGAAAAACCAAGATTAACCTCTACCAAAGTGAAAGAAAGGCAAGTGTAGTTAAAGAAAGGATCTGCAATGCAATTCACCTGCTGAAGAGGAAACTGAAGTAAGGAACCACTCAAACCAAACAACAACCGAAAGATTATTATTGTGAGCTAATTATATACAACCAGAGATTAAGTGTTATTTATTTTATTTTTACTAAGTTACTAAGATTTTGTTGTTGTGCTCCCCTAAAAATTAGGTGGTTAGCTATCAGCTGTGTCATATTCTATGTTGTTTAATGCGTCCAGATGTAAATATCAGGAAATGTAAGCTGTAATTATGATCTATTTTCTCATATCTCAAGGAAAATGTCTTTTGATCTCAAACCCATATGTCTTCAGTTTATAGCCAAAACAAAAAAAAAAAACTGGCCTTGTTTTCTTGTGAATAGTTTGATTTGACTGAATGTGCATGGCTTTGTGCTGTCCACTCCAGCCATGTGCTACAGTGTCTGTTTTCTTTGCGCCTGTAGCTACAGCAGCAGGCAGTGTTGCTGTGCAGCTCAGTTATATTGTCTGTTTAACCAATTTTGATACCCCATTCCTTTTACCCTGTCCATTTTTCATGCTTTCTCTCCTTAATGGCCTTCTTGCATGTAAGTACAACAGACTAATGCCTCCATTTTTGTTATTTTTATATGTAATTTAACCTAATTGTTAAATAAAGGGGAACAGGGGTGGACACATCATAACATTTTAGGAAGCCCAAAAAAGCTGCAGTGCACTGCCCGATGCAATGTTTTGGTTGCCTAGGTACATTGCGTTAATGTGCAGTGCATTAAGTATAATCCTATATACCAAATGAATTTACAGTTAAAAAAGTAATTTTGCAGAAATTAAGTCTGTTTATCTTTGGTGCCTGGGCTTGTGATTTGTCCAGCCCTGTTAAAACTGGTCAGTGATTTCTGCATGCCACAGGAAAGACAGCGCAGTGTGTTTACTAGCCCCCATCATTTTTATCCCTCTGTGGACAGTGCATTAATGTTATTTTAACCAGTTTTCTGTGTTAACAATCAAAAGGGTGCTGAATGCTGTAACTACATTTTTTTTAAAGCCATGCACACATTCTCCTCATTGCTCACTTTGCATTACCTTGTATATCTCATGCATAAACACCCATGTAGTATTCAGCTTTATTTATAACAGCAGTAAATTCTTAAACTCCACTCGAACAGGGTGGAATTTAAAGGTACTCATCTCTAGACCATCAAATCCTTTTTTTTCTAAGGTATGGATATTCCTTTAAAATAATAATGTCTCAAGATCAAAAACAATGTCTTTGGACAGATTCCTTTATTCTCTGCAGTAATGCATATTCACAGCCTGCCACATCACATACCATGTTTTCCTTTATTGTGATGCATGTAATGACTTTTAAAATTAGCAGGATAACTAAATATTGAAAATTTGACTAAATGCAAATTCCAAATTTTATATCGCACAGTAGTGGATCGCAGAATGTTAAAATAGACAACATGCAGTTCAATACTATCACCATTTTTCAGGTTAGTATAGAACCTCGTAGTAGTATGCTTTTTTTTTTCTTTTCTTTTTTCCTCCTCTTGTGTGAAAAATGCTTAGAGTCCACACAGAAAAGGATTTTCACCTCATTGACATCACCACAAGCTCTCACAGCTTCATCATTGTATTAAACAGTCATCATCTTTTAACCTCTCCGTTCTCCTGCAGTGTTTGACCAACTAGATCTGGTCACATATGAAGAAGTTGTGAAGGTGCCTGCTTTCAAGAGAAAAACACTGGTCCTTTTAGGTATGTGGCTGTGTGGCACTTTCTGTATGTGTGTTCATGTCCGTTATCCTGCTATAACACGTTTCTCTCTGCAGGAGCCCATGGCGTCGGCAGGCGACACATTAAGAATACACTAATTGCAAAGCACCCAAACAGATTTGCTTACCCCATCCCACGTAAGTCACATACTTTAGGGAATACCTTTCTAGATGTTTGCTGCTTGACATCGTTTACATTTGTCAGCTTTCATGCTTATGAAAACAGATTACAGAATGAAAGTAATTTAATTAAGTTAGAGTAAGATACAATAATAGACAACGGTTTTAATAGCTAAATTGTGCCTAAATATAATCTACAATTATTTTGTTTTTTTTCCCCCTCTTTTAAGTTTAAGTGTCATATTGTGTCAAATGATTAGGTACAGTGTAAACAGCAACATTTTACAGTGCATCTAGTACTTTGATTCTTCTGCCCAGTCTCTGTTACAGTGAAACAGTATTCCCTAGAGCACACATTCACATTATGGTGACAGACACCAGTGTGAACACTGATGCATGTTGCCACAAATGCTTACAAATTTGTTGCTGCAGCCATATAAATCAGGGCTTAAACAGTTTGCTGTACTCTAACTGATCTTCCCCCAATCTTGCCCAGACACAACCAGACCTCCTAAAAAGGATGAGGAAAATGGCAAGAATTACTACTTTGTGTCACATGACCAAATGATGCAGGACATCTCGAACAACGAGTACCTGGAGTACGGGAGCCATGAGGATGCTATGTATGGTACACGTCTGGAGACCATCCGAAAGATCCACGAGCAGGGCATGATCTCCATCCTGGATGTAGAGCCACAGGTACCAGACCAGTCCCAAATCTTTTTCTGAATAATGATTGTGATTTTGTGTTGCTTTGGCTAGTAATGTGTTACCAATAATTCTGTGGGTTTTTTTTTTTTTTACAGGCATTGAAAGTTTTGCGGACAGCTGAATTTGCTCCCTATGTCGTTTTCATCGCTGCACCAACTGTCACCCCTGGTATGAATGAGGTGAGCATTGTTTTCCTGCAATTCACATAACTGAAAAATATTTCCTTTTGACATTCAGCACTTACAACCCATTGCTCAATTTTAAGCTTGATCCCCCGTCTTCCTTTTCACTTAATTTCAATCATCGTTTCTGTCTGCTTTCCGCTGGATTGATTATTTTACTTTGATAATACAGTCTAGTCTTTAGGAGTCTTTAGTCTAGCCTCGGGACATTTTGTACTTGCTTGTGGGTCATTGCATGCTGCTTGTTTCAATCATTTTGCATGTTGTTTTTGTGTGACTCTTTTCTTTGGCATTTCCTGTCACTGCACTCAGCTCCCAAGGTGGTGCAGAAAACTTCCTGTAAGTACATGACATGTAGGCTGTGTGTTAATGTGAGTGTTTAGGACCATGTCTCAATAAGCCAGGTGTCTGGCACAAATAGGAGGCACTGATTAAACAAGTGGAAACAAGTAAGGCTCCTGCTTGCTTGGAAAGAAAGCCCGCAGCCACATCATGGCTTTGAGGATAAGATTGAAGACCCCTGCTATAAGCTACAGCATATACTATAAGTTATAGTTTGTATGTGTAATGTTTACATGATCATGATCTCCTCTCAGCAGGTGCTGATTTATTGTCTTTGGCAGTTAATGACAATTATACTTAATTTATCCTGATTGTCTTTATCTTCTTATATACTGTGCTTGTTCGAGGACATGCTACAGAACTCTATATAAGGGCTGGTTAATGTTAGCATTTTACTAGTTCTACACATCCGGTCTAGCAAGTTATATCAAAATTTAAGTACAAAATTGACTTATTCAGAATAATCACAGTTAGCTTTCATTAGATTAGATTAGAGTTCTCTGCTTGTTACAGTGGCTAGCACTGGAGATCCTTGTCTTTGTGACTTATGTTAGCATTTTAGCATATATCTATTCAATTGATTGAAATGCAAGTTATAGCATTTTATAAAGTTATAGATTTTATTTTAAGTGACATCATGATGTTACTGAAGTATTTTGCCTGTTGCAATGGACATCTTAGGTCATTAGGTCACAGACCAATGATCAAACAAGATTAAAATTTAAAGCAAGAACGCCTTGTGTGTTACTCAGTATACTCTTGGCTCACTCAGATCCTTTTTTCTTTCCTGTCCCATATCAGGACGAGTCTCTGCAAAGGCTGCAGAAAGAATCTGAGGCCCTTCAGAAGTCTTATGCTCACTACTTCGACATGACCATCATCAACAATGAGATCGATGAAACCATCCAGCTACTGGAGGAAGCCATTGATGTAGTGTCTACCACCGCTCAGTGGGTGCCTGTGTCCTGGGTCTACTAGCGACCTCTAGGCCACAGGTTACACTACTGTGGCCCAGGCTAATCCTCAAAAAAAAAAAAAAAAAAAAAAGAACCACACACATTCATCTCTAACAGACTCACAAACCACTAGTCCATGTGTTGATATCATCACAACCCTCCTGTGGGACTGCAAAAGCATTGTGCTGTACATATCTAAACATATAAATATATAAATATTAATATAAAAAGAATAAATATGGTCCTGTACTTATAGCTAGGGGTTGGACATTTTGTACTTTGTTTTTTGAATGAAAAAGGCAGCATCTCAGAGCAATGAGCACAGTAAGGAGGTCAGTGATTGGTTGTGGGGTGTTGGGAGACATGAGGGTTTTAAGAGGAAGTGTCCATACACAGATTTAATATTTGGGCACAGCCTGATTGGGCAGAAGCGAAACCTTGTTCCTTGTCTCACCCCACCCAGTTTAGTTCAATGTCACACTTCCTGGACATGTTCACAGTGGCATGTCTATGAACAGATGATAAGCACAGTTGGCTTGAGTGCGCCAAAATTCTATAATTTATTTTCAAAGGGACTAGACTGAACAAGTTGGAAGTTTGGTGGCTTTAGCCTGTGCTGGTCTCACCCTTTCTTGTTGATCCTCTGTTTGTTTAGCACTCTTAATTTGCACAATGGACAATAAAGGGGATGGGTGCTGTCTTTCCCTCTCTCTCTCTCTCTCTCTCTCTCTCTCTCTCTCTCCCTCTGTCTGTCTCTCTCTCTCTCTCTCTCTCTCTCTCTCTCTCTCTCTCTCTCTCTCTCTCTCTCTCTCTCTCTCTCTCTCCCTTAAAATTCAAAAATTCTCCTTGTTTATTTCCAACTAAATAATTCGGAATGGTTCAGTGTGTTTGGTGTTTCCAGAATCATACTTTTCTCATCTCCTGAAAAAACAAACAAACAAAAAAAGGAATATTGTGGGTGTTGGGAGAAACAGACACCTATGCACATCCCTGTAACTCTGGAATGCTGGGTAACCCTCTGAATGGACAACCTTTTTCATGGCCTGTCAAGTGATGTGTTTGTAAATTTTGTCTTTGAATTTTATTTGTTGTGTGGGGGGGGGAAGAGAATTTCCTGGATCTGCCATTTCAGATATGTGTTGTCTTAAGAGTATTATTGTTTTATGTTCATCCCAGGAAGATGGAGACCAAGAAGATTTTATTGTGTCTACCTGTTTTTGTGGTACATACATTCTTCTGAACTGAAGAATTGTTGTGCATAGACATAAATGAACTCAGTGTAAAAGACTTTTCATTTCATATTTCCCTTGTGTAAATTTCTCTGAAAATAAGTTACTCCTCAGTATGGCTTTTGTAAATAGATTTCCTTTCATGTGTTGGGGAAAAGTAAACTGCCTTTGATTCATGCAAAATGTTATTCTCTGTCTCTTCTTACAGCACTGGTACTTGTTTGAACCTGCAAGCAGATGTTTGTCGGTGTAGGGGTCAGTATCAGATAGCCAGCTTTCAGTATCCAAAGATCTGCTCTTATGTTAAAGCTTTACTGACAGATCCGTAAGTTTCAGAATTTCACTTTATACCAGCAGATGGAGACAAATTTCCATATAGTTTTGATGGGGTGCATAAATATTTCTTCAGTGGAAAATAAGTAAAAGAGAGAGCTTTTTAAAAATGAACCTGTGCCACAATGCAAGATAACCTCCTTAACATGCATTTTAGATGCTTATTGTGTGCTTTGAGTAAGGAAATGAAATTGCTTTTTTTTTCTTCCTTTTTTATATTTTTTGGATGAACGAATTAAGCCATGCACCTATCTGAACGCTGTCGATAAATTGTTTAAAAGGATAAATTAATGTAACACTGATACACTTCACAATACTGCAATTATGAATTATCGTGAATATCAGGGGTGTAAAATACTTGGGTAACTATACTTATTTATACATTACATGAGCTTAATTGAAACAGGGAAAACTTATTCGTTTACTTAATAACATTTTAAAACTTTTTAGAAAATAACCATACTTTTTTTTTCTTACATTTTATTTAGAAAATGTTCTTATTATTATTATTACTATTATTATTATTACAATAATAAATTATTTTTGTATTCTCTTACTAAGTCAGCTATTGTCTGATTGACAGTCAGTTAAATGGGCATAGTTTATCCTCCAGACAACAATATAGAAAAAAGATGTATAAACCTCTACTCTACAGTGCAAACCTGTGGATGAACAGACCCCTACCGTTTGTAAAATATTTCAATCTGCTAGAGTAAGCAAAATGTTTGCCCACCCCTAGTGTGAATATACATTTTTTTTGTGTACATCATATTTGTCCACGATCAGTCTAACAAGGCACAGACATGGGCAACAAGACATTCTGATCTATCGTATCATATGCATCTTTTGGCTCCAAATGTCTTCAGTTTACAGCAAAACTGAAAGAATTGGTCTTGCAGCACTTCGGAGGAGACTGTATATACAAAATGAACAGTTATAACAATAATATTGTTTTAACTGTCTACCACAGTATATTGGTGTTTTAATTAAATGATGCATATACAGTGAAAGTGCAGGCTTTAATTTGAGGGCATGTACATCTACATTGGGTGAATGATGTGAGAATTACAAGACTTTTGTGTGGTCCCTTCTTTTCTAAGGGACTTAAAGTAAACTGGTAAGGACAGGTGCGTGTTATTTCCTCAATTTTTCACTTAAAAGTAAACAAATGAATTATTTGGTAAATTAATTAAAAATGACTGCCTGTCTTTCATTTTGGTGAACAGACTTAAATGAATTCTCCTGTAGTTGTAAAGGAGAAACAAGCATGAGTAATTAGTTGTAACAGTGTAAGGTTGTAAGGACAGTTGGTTGTTCATGGTTAAAAAAGGGTTGAGTGCAGTGACAGATGATTAGATCCTGAAGTGGGGATATGTCTGCTGGGGATTTACAACAGCTCAGTTTTGGTGGGATTAACCTGATGACCTGCCATTCATGATGAGATCTGGATGAGGCTGGAAAGAGAGGATAAGTTGAGTGTCATCAGCATAGCAGAGGTATGAAAACTCATGTAAGGATATGATGTCAACAAAAGAGCAGGTATAGAGAGAACAGAAGAGGACTGAGAACTGAGCCTTGTGAGACTTCAGTAGTCTGCATGGAGCAGATGTCATCTGATATGACCATACCTTTAGATAGGAATCAAGCTATTGCCGTACTGTATCATGAGTTCCAAAACTCCAGAGAGGCTTGTGGTTGGATACTGCTCCAAGTTCAAGGAGGATAATTGACAGTTTAGCTGATCAAGAGTCCATGGACATAGTCATTCGGTACAGTGTCATCCCCACTCTCAAGTTTGTTGACAATAGAGTGGCCGACCACTTTATGTTCCAGGGCACCTTCATCTCCGTTACCTTCTGGCTCTCACTTTATTTAGAATCAATACACCACAGTTATGGTACAGCCTCCCAATGGTTTTTTGGACTCAGATGGTGTTCACATAGCATGTGGGTATATATATATATATATATATATATATATATATATATATATATATATATATATATATATATATATATATATATATATATATAATTAAAATATACACCCACATTAAAATATAAAATATATCAAGCCCGAGATTATTCATACCCCTGGCAAATTCTGACTTAGTTACTTTTATTCAACCAGCAAGTTTTTTCTTGATTAGAAATGACTCAGGCGTCTCCCAGAAGGAAATAAGACGATGTACAAGAGGCATCATTGTGGAAAAAATTATTACTCATCTTTTATTTACATCTGAACAAAAAGTGGCATGTCCAAAATTATTCATACCCTTCTCAATAATCAATAGAAAAGCCTTTATTGGCTATTACAGCAATCAAAAGCTTCCTATAATTGCTTACCAGCTTTTTGCATGTCTCCACTGGTATTTTTGCCCATTCATCTTTAGCGATGAGCTCCAACTCTTTCAGGTTGGAGGGTCTCCTTGCCATCACCCTGATCTTTAGCTCCCTCCACAGATTCTCAATTGGATTTAAGTCAGGACTCTGGCTGGGCCACTGCAAAACATTAATGTTTTTGTCTGCTAACCATTTTTGCTCCTCTGCAGAAGCAAAAATTTCTCTGCAGTTTCTCTGCAGACTGCCTGATGTTGCTGAGAATTTTGATGTATTGCTCCTTTTTCATGGTGCCGTTTACTGTGATTAGGTTCCCTGGTCCATCGGCTGAAAAACACCCCCAAAACATTAGGTTCCCACCACCATGTTTGACAGTGGGGATGGTGTTCTTAGGGTTGAAGGCTTCTCCTTTTTTTACGCCAAATGAAAGCTACATCATTGTGGCCAAACAATTCAATTTTTGTTTCATCTGACCATAAAACAGAAGACCAGAAGTCGTCTTCTTTTTCCAGATAAGCATTTGCAAAGGCCAAGCGGGCTTTTGTGTGCCTTATCTGGAGAAGTGGTGTCCTCCTTGGTCTGCGTCCGTGGAACCCAGCGGTCTGCAGTGTCCGTTGGACTGTCTGCCTTGAGATGTTGCCACCAGCAGAGCCCAGATTCATCAGGTTGGCCTTGGTGGTGATCCTTGGATTCTTTTTTACCTCTCTCACCATCCTCCTGGCCAGCACAGGTGTCACTTTTGGCTTCCGACCACGTCCTCTGAGATTTTTCACAGTGCGTAACGTCTTGTATTTTTTAATAATACTTTGCACTGTAGCCACTGGAACTTCAAAACATTTAGATATGGTCGTATAGCCCTTTCCTGACTTGTGAGCAGCCACAATCGGCAGCCGCAGGTCCTCAGTGAGCTCCTTTGTCTTAGCCATGACTGTCCACAAACCAACAGCAGAAAGCTTCTGTTTTTCACCTGTTGAGTTGACTAAAACAGCTGTTCCCAATGAATCAAGGTAATTAGGATGCTTTAGAACAGCTTGGACTATTTAGAATAGGTATAGAACTTTGGATTTTCCCATAGACTGTGACAGTTTGTAAAGGGTATGAATAATTTTGGACATGCCACTTTTTATTCAAATGTAAATAAAACATGAGTAATAATTTTTTCCACAATGATGCCTCTTGTACATCATCTTATTATCTTTTGGGAGAAGCCTGTGTCATTTCCGGTCAAAAAAAAAAACTCGCTCACATGCATTCATTCAGGATTGTTGACAGTGGAGCGGTCACCCCAGGGCAACCTTATGTTTGTTACCTTCTGACTCTCACCGTTCTTTCTTTGTTCTAAATGTAAGGATACATATATTATATTGAGAAGAAGAAAGGAAGAAAGCACCTTTATTTTTCATATACACATGAAAGTTCTCTCAAAGTTAATTTTTTTTAGGATGTTGGGAAGCTTCTTTTATTAGAAAAAGGGGTCAGAGCACAGGGTCATTGTTAATACACCACTGCTGGAACAGAGAGAGCCATCCTCATTGGTCCATTGGTAGTGCTGGGGCTTGACCAGGATCTTCAGATCAATATCCACTGATCCACCACTGACTTACATTTGGTATTTTCTTTGGCTACATCCTTTGACTAGATCCTTCTAAACGTTAGTTGAAATAATGAAATAATGACTTCCCATACTTCATTCAAACTAAAATTATTTGTTTCAAGGAGAACCTACAATATACAAAGACACATTCAAATGAAGCTCCACAAATGACACTAACGTGTTAACAGCTATTCTAAGTTACAAATCAGGTCCATGAGGTGCTTCACACCTAAATATTGGTGCTGTTTTTTCATTTTTCCTTTCCAAAAAAGGGATAATAGTGGCACCTAAGATGACAGGCCATTGTCAAAATGTCTAGTGCTGTCTGCCTCGTCTTAAACAACTGCACATGTGAGCTTTTGCTCATCCAGAAAATTAATTGTTTTCTCTGAGCTGCTTTACTTTCTCAACAGGGCCACATCTCCCAGTTTCTCTGCAATCATGGAACTGCAGAATAAATAACTTTAAAAAGTCGAAGAGTGTTGTATAAGTAAGGATGATCTCACTCATGAACTCTTAACATCACAACTCTAACAAACATCTGCCAGTTAGATCATTCACAATTAATGTAGTGATGCACTTGTGCCAACATGCCCTAACATAGGTAATGTTTGCATGTGTTATGGTGATGGTTGGCATGATTTTTTTTTTTATGTCATATATGCCACTTTCAGCCAAGTAACATTTTTGAAAGTAAAATTATACTAGTACACTTCCTGTTTATTTTTAGCAATAATCTTACAACACAAAACATGTCACTTTTTTACCATTTCATTTCATAAACCAGTAAATATTTCATAATAATTACTTTCAATGTTCTTTTAGTAGGGGCATTGGTGGCTCAGTGGTAGATTTCTCGCCTATTATGCGGAAGGCCCGGGCTCGATTCCCAGCCAATGCCTCAACCTCAGCCACTGGATGCAGCGCCGGTCCCAAGCCCGGAAAAATGGGAGGGTTGCGGCAGGAAGGGCATCCAGCGTAAAGCATTTGCCAAGTTGTTGTGCGGACCAGTTGGTCCGCTGTGGCGACCCCGAACAGGGAGCAGCCGAAAGCAACTTCTAGTGTTCTTTTTATTGTAACAGTGTAATTGTGAATATGTCGTGTCCATTAATGATTATACTGATATTTGCAGGCATTTATGGTTATATATATTTTTTTTCTATTGTCTGTAACGCTTATTCGATCTATTCTCGGGTAAATTCTTCCAGGCGTCATCGGGCATCAAGGCAGGATACACCCTGGATGGAGTGCCAACCCATCGCAGGGCACACACACTCATTCACTCACGCAATTACACACTATGGACAATTTAGAGACTTAAATCAGCCTAGAAGCATGTCTTTGAAATGTGGGAGGAAACCCACCAAGCACGTGGAGAACATGCAAACTCCACACACACAGTGAGCAGGCGCAAGACTCAAACCCAGGAAAAAAAACAACTTCATATTATTTCAGACTTTTGAGCAGAGATTATCTTCCAAGCCAGGTTTTGTTTAAATATTATATAAAATGAATCATTGAATTTGTGTAACCTAGCCAATAAATCCCCCATTCATTTTAAACTGCAATAAGGAATATAAGGCATTTGGAATAGAAACTTGTTAATGAAGTTTATTGATGGAAATTGCCATATGCTTGTGAAACACCACCAGATAATCCAATGTTACAAATTAATTTTAACTTGTACTTTTAACTGCTGACCAGAAAATGTTGACTGATGGCTATCCAAACAGGACTTTGCAGCAATGGGTAAGGATCTTTACCTTTGCAGCAATGGGTAAGGATCTCATCTTTAGGCAAGAGCTTCTTCTTCACTGGAGAAAAACTGTCAGTCCATATTGAATTTATCTCATTTTACCTCCACCTGTCTACTCAGGTTGACCCATGACATGTGACACCTTGACCACTGCACTAGAGCTTGTGCCATGTTAACTCTCTCCACCTTATTGTAAAAAATAATATAATTGAACATGACATTGCCTTTTTATGACACGTTAACTACTGTGAGTGGATACTAAATAAGCTGTGTTTGCTAGTCAGTGAGCTAATGTTATGCTAACTGCTGTGGGTGTATAATTAAATCAGCTGTATTTGCTATGAGTGAGTTAGTGTTGTGCTAACGACTGTGTATGCATTCACAAAACTACTACTTGATGTCATTCTACAAAATAATCAGTTCAATGAATAAAATTATATCAGGAGTAGTGACCATACCCTTGACTCAATGTGTAGAATTGCATTATGAGTCACATGGTGTCATGTGCATGTGGCCACAAATCTGACTGCTAAACTAACCACAAAAGTACGTGTAACATTCCAAAACTCTTGGCTGACTGAGGGAAATGCATTACGTGTATATGAGCGACACTGACGTGTATAGCAGTCCATGTGATTCACTAGAATGACTATAATGCAGTTATTACAAAGCCTTTTTTTTTTTCATAAACTAGAGTTAAAAACAATCATTAAGTCTACTGATAAAGGTCAAATTAGTTAGACTTTAACAAACCACTCACCATTCACATTTTTCTCAGAAATTGTAAATTCTAATTAGATTCTAATTGCTGCAAAGTTCCCTGCCAGACCACAAGAGGACAATCTGATTGGGCTTTTTCCATGCTGTTGTTTGTGTTTTGTGCCATGTGTTATTGTTTACGTGTGTGTCTACCGCTGTGCTTGCCCCGCCAGACTCATTGTTCCATTTCCTGCCTTTTGCACACCTGATCCCTATGTTCCCCCGATTGCCTCCATATATATACCTGTTCTGTTGCGCTGGCCTTTGGTGAGTCTTTGTGTGTTGTCCAGTAATGTCCTTTGGAGTTATGCATTTTCAGTTGTTAAGTTGTTTCTTAGCAGTTTTAATCCTGCATTTGGTCTGGATTCTGTTCCATGGATGAATTAAGGGTTTTTTCCCACTAGAGACCTGGGTTCAATTCCCACCTTTAGCAGCATCATTGTGACACTCTCTATGTGACACTCAGACTCATTTACACTGTTAATCTATCACAATTTCTGTATTCATCTAACATTTTTTCTTTCTTTTTACTTTTCCATCTTTGTTACATTTTATCCATCTCTCCCTCTGTCGCTCCATCATTTACACCTTCTCTTTCTTTTTTTCAATAACTCCAAATTCAGTAACTATATCTATTTACCTGTATCATAGCTATACCTTAGATATCTTTCTACCAGTTATGGTTTCTCATTCTGTGTATCTACCTGTCTATCTAACATTACCCTCTGTGTGTGGAAAATAATATTTAAGCTGTGTTTGCTAGTAAGCAAACTAATGTAGCACTAAGCTTTTGAATATAGCCAGCATATGGTATGCATACAAACTGAAGCACAAAGCTTATACATAATGCTTTTATGGAGCTTTTTTTGTCATTTATAGAGCTTGATCACATCAGTCTATATCTATTGTCACTGTATCAAAAAGAGATGTCTACAACCTAGAATACATTTATTTTTAACGATGAAGCATCAACTCAGAACTGTCCAAAGAAAGCCAGTGAATAGATTATAAATTGTTATATATGGGAGTGGTCAAAGGCTTTACAATAACCTGCCTGGTTCCTTGTGGGTATTTATTCATTCATTCATTTATGACATAAAAGTCTTTACAAATAGCCAACTGTGTGGGTCTTAGTGTGTATTTATCTATTACATAAAACTATCTTGTCTAATGAAATGCATATACCAAATAAATACAAACAACTGCTTGTGGGGATTTGGCATAACAGTGTTCATGCCTGTATGTGGATATTTATTACTCTTAGACAGGCTGCTGATTGCCTGTGCATTCTGACCCATACAGAATATAAAAAAACAAAACAAAAACATTTAAACATTTCCACAACTTGGGATACAAGCAGAAAAAAGGTGAAAGCTATGTAAAAACAAATCAAAACAGAAGTGTAGAGGGCGAATCGCCTAGTGTTGATTTGACTTTTATGTTCACACCGGATGTGTCGATCCTGTCGATGCTTCACCATGTCACCTCAGAATGTCCAGATACCTGATAACTAGTAATATATAATATATTATAGTATATATTTATTTAGATGTAAATAAATAAATAAAACTGGGGCATTTGTCAAAATAAGACTAAAGAAGGTTTGTTATTGTTGCTCATAGGATTATTAAAATATTTTTCAGACATTTTTGTTAAATGATATATGCTTGTTAAATTGATAGTCAATGACTAGATATGTGAAGTGTCGTTAGCTAAATTATACCACATTATCTTAACTCCATCTGAGTACATGATTAATTATTTTTACCCTCCCTCTCTGACCAACAATATTTTGTTGAGCAGCACTTCACTTCATCCTCAAAGTTACCTGTGCACTCCGAGGCACACGGCAGTAATAGAGTGCTATCTGTTGCTAGGCCAGGGGTGTTCAATCTAATCCACAAAGGGCCGTGTGGGTGCAGCTTTTCATTCCAGTCAAGCAGAAGCAACACCTGATTTCTGTTTAATCAGCTGGAATGAAAACCTGCACCCACACCGGCCCTTTGTGGATAAGATTGGACATCCCTGTGCTAGGCAAGAGTTGGGTGATACCAGCATGTGCAATCAAAATCGAACTCATAATCAATTTGGAACACCAGTAATGTAACAATCTATGATACTTGTACACATTTTAGTTCATCATGGTATAAATATTGCATAGCATTAGTTTACTTATTCGCAGGGTGAGTTACTCCTAGTGTCGAAGGTCAACAGTTGAAAGAATGCTTTTATCACGTTCCCTTTCTGGCCCAAGGTTTGAGTGGTGATTGCTGGTAACACAGGATGGGAAAAATGACCATAGTATAATGAATGAGTGTCGATCATGTGGAGTCTATGAAAAACCTGTCAAATGCTATAACTCCTCCCCTTTCAGTAGGGAGCTGAACTGAGACAATTAACACTGACTGTATCACTGCAATTATTATAATGTGCACTCTCAATCTTCAATATTTACATTAATATCATCATGTGCAATATCATGTGTAATATTATCTTAATTCTCAAGCATTATTTTGTACATTTTGTATATATAGCATATTTCATTTATTTATAAATAGCATGTTTTCATTTATATTTATTTCTCTTGTGTACTGAAATTCCTTCGGGATTAATAAAGTTCTATCTATCTTAGCAACCAGAAGTGCGCTAACAACAGCCAAGCCACACTGTAGCAACAAAACACCCAGTACACCATGGATGGAAACCAACTACCAATACACACACACACACACACACACACGTGCAAAATTTGTGTTTGCTAGCTGCTAATTCTGAACTAGGAGTATATCTGTTTGACTAAGTCAAATAGACAGACTTAGCTAATTCTAGTTTGCTAACTATCCAGACTCATGGTTATATCAGAGAAGAAAAAACTCCTGAAATAACCTGTTCTAATTTGCATCAGTTGTTGTGTAGGGTCACTGGACACCACTGGGCTATCACAACTAGCAACTCAAAAACTAATCACAATTAGCTAATATATGTAACATATAGCATTGTTCTGACCCAGATTAATTTATATTAACATGTTGAATATATCTTATATTTATTGCCTTAAAATTTCGACTGTAGCATCAGAGCTCAAACACTTCTCTGTATTCACAAAGTGTAACATATGGTTATTTTGGTGGTTTGTTTATATTTAAAGCTTTTAGCCAAAGCCAAGTAGCTTCTTCATTTTTAGGAGTTGGCTGGAGATCCTATAGCTGGAGATCTTCCCACTCAGCTCAGTTTATTGAAGCAACCCCTAACATCCACAGTACCAGAATTCATGGGGGGTTGGGGGTTTGGTTGGCACGGTGGCTTGGTGCCTCTTTGCCTCACACCTCCAGGGTTGGGGGTTCGGTTCCCAACTCTGCCGTGTGTGTGGAGTTTGCATGTTCTCCCTGTGCCTTGGGGGTTTCCTCTGGGTACTCCGGTTTCCTCCCCTGGTCCAACGACATGCATTGTAGGTTGATTGGCATCTCTAAATTGTCCATAGCGTGTGGAGGAGAGTGTGTATGTACCCTGCGATGGGTTGGCACTCCGTCCAGGGTGTATCCTGCCTTGATGCCTGATGACGCCTGAGATAGGCACAGGCTCCCCGTGACCCGAGAATAGATCGAATAAGCAGTAGACAATGGAATGGAATTTTTGTTTCAAATATTTTGTTAAAAATAGCCAAAAGTATTTTATTATATACAGCCAAAAGTAAAATGTAAAAAAAGTATGTTTTTAAAATTAAACACCAAAATTTCAGCAACTCTCAACATATTTTTGATAATTAATTCCAATAATAGGCATTACATTTTGATATGTAATTTGCTAGAAATGTTTGGATTATAGGCCTAGGTCAAATTTATTTAAATATATTGAGCAAATAATACAAATGTTTGTACATTTGAGTGAGTGTGGATAAATGCTCCAAAAGTATTTATTATTATTATTATTATTATTATTATTATTCATTTATTCATTGTCTACCGCTTATCCGATCTATTCTCGGGTCACGGGGAGCCTGTGCCTATCTCAGGCGTCATTGGGCATCAAGGCAGGATACACCCTGGACGGAGTGCCAACCCATCGCAGGGCACACATACACTCTCATTCAATCACACACTACGGACAATTTAGAGATGCCAATCAACCTACAGTGCATGTCTGTGGACTGGGGGAGGAAACCGGAGTAGCTGGAGGAAACCACCGAGGCACGGGGAGAATATGCAAACTCCACACACACATGGCGGAGGCATGAATCAAACCCCCAACCCTGGAGGTGTGAGGCAAATGTGCTAACCACCAAGCCACCAAGCCACCGTGCCCCCCTGGCAGGCAAATTGTATACAAATATTGCACACAAACATGATTTGCACCCCCAGTGAGCATTTAGATTCATATTGCAACAGATAGCAGTGGTTTCCGTCCCAAATCTACCATTCAAGTTTCGTGAAAATAAATGCCTGCTGAAAATTTTTATTGGCTAATGGCTGCCATGTTTTTAAAGATGGACATAATCAAAGGTCCACTCTTAGATTAACTCAAATATTAAATCATAGCTCAAAGTTCATAGGCTTATGGTTCCTGAGAAACAATTGTTTGAATGTAGCCCAGCCCTGTTCCCTATATATACCCACAGCCCAAATTCATAACTTCAGAAGGGTTTCCAAATTCCTGCAACCAATAATGAGTTAAAGATTTTGAGTAGAGTAGGTTCCATCCTATAAGAATTTATGGGCATATGACGGCCATATTGTTTATGAATGGCAGAAAGTTTGTAATTATTATGGCGGTTCATATTCTCCTGAGTAGTTTGACACCATTTTTAATGATGATCTGACGTAAAAGTATGTTTCAATGCAAATTATCACACATTTCAGTGGCTAGAGATAAATATTTTGTAGAAATTATACACCGATCAGGCATAACATTATGACCTAATATTGTGTTGGTCCCCCTTTTGCTGCCAAAACAGCCCTGACCCGTCATGCACTGTGTATTCTGACACCTTTCAAGCAGAACCAGCATTAACTTCTTCAGCAATTTGAGCAACAGTAGCTCGTCTGTTGGATCGGACCACACGGGCCAGCCTTCTCTCCCCACGCGCATCCACCTGTCACCGGTTCACCACTGTTCCTTCCTTGGACCACTTTTGATAGATACTGACCACTGCAGACTGGGAACACCCCACAAGAGCTGTAGTTTTGGAGATGCTCTGATCCAGTCGTCTAGCCATCACAATTTGGCCCTCGTCAAACTCGCTCAAATCGGTCAAAATTTGTTTTTTAAATCAAACTTTGTAGAAAATTTTCAAAAAGCACATTTATAAGCAATTATTCACATATTACATCATAATGGAAATTTTCAAAAGGCACATTTACAAGCAGTTATTCACATATTACATCATAATACTTCACATACACATTACCATATTTGTACATTTACAATATTCCAAGGAAGAATTTTTTTGTCCTACTGTCCATTTTCCTTTGTCTTTTTAGTTCACATATAATTTGTTTGTAAAGCACCTCTGCAGAAATATGCCACTGATTGATAACAATCCTACATCTTGTTTTCCATATTTTGTAGTTCACTATACACATTAGTAGCCAATTAAGTTCCTTTGTGTGTTTTGTCAATTTTTTTCCATCAAACACTCCATACATCACTGTTTTCTCATCAATATTTAAATCTATTCCTAATTCATTGACTCATATTGCTTTTGATCGTGGACAGTTTATCAAAAGATGGTCAATGGTTATCTTCATTGCAATTATTTTATTATACAACTATTATAAGTTTTTATAACGTGTTTGTTTTATAATGTGTTTGTGATTAAAAGTACCTCCATTTTCTTGTTTATTGATTTCCGCATAAATACTTTTGATAGATTGCTCCAATCTAACCCTACATTCTTATGTTTAGATATAAAGTCTCCATAGACTATTTTATAGAAAGGTATTTTCTGTCTTGCTTTTCCTATTTTTTTTTTCTCCAGTCCAGTCATATTTACTGCCCACATTACATTTTTGCAAAATTTTTAATTTATTGCCAAGTTCAATGTTGCCCTTGACCTCCTAGTTCTTTTGGTTTATATAACAATGTTCATGTAGTCACTTCTCTATTATTTTCCAAGATAAATCGCTCATTTTGTTTAATTTTATTATCATTTTGTTGTCAGGGAGAAAGACAGTGGTCAAGAATAATAGTTAAGTTAAAACAAAGGTTTTGATTTCTTGGAATCTTGTTTAATAGTTAGCTAATTTCCAACTTTCTGTTTCAGATTTTATTTCTCTCTCTTTTTCTTCCCAATTCTACTCAGGACATTTGCTATTCTTTAGTTTAGTTCTTTAGTTTTAATGATGAAGCAATGCTATTGCCCGGCCATACTGCTTTCAAAAAGTGATTCCATGAACCAATCACTGAATTTTCATAGCCCCATTCAATAATTGCCTCATTCAATGCCTGCTAATTTCTGATTGGCAGATTGCAACCATTGTTGTTTAATTAATTAGGTCATCACCAAAAAGCCCACTTATAGATTGACACATAGATGAACAGTTGTAAACTGGAAAAAGAACAGGTGAATTTAATTTCGTATCTTTAACTGTCCAGTTTGGGTGAGTCAATGATAGATTTAGATTTCTGTTCTTGCTGGACAGAAGTTTCACCCAAAGTGCTTTTGCTGTCGTAACCCAGCCACCTCACAGTTTGATGTTTTGTCCCTGCCAAGATGCTTTTCTGCTCACTGTGAACTTGATTTTCCCTGATAAACCTTCAGCTGCAGTTGTCCCACAGATCTTTACATTGATTTTAACTTCAACGTTAAATGGACAATGTTACAATGGACGCTGCTGTGCAGACTCTGTTTGTTATAAGACTTGCAATACAAAGAATGTTACTGTTAATTCATTAGCTACACAAAGACTATTCATGCTTAACAGACACACACAAACAATGTGTCCTTCTTGTGAACCTTACTTCATTAAACTAATAACAGAAATGGTGTTCAAACTACTCATGATGTCACCTCATCCTTTTACAATCACAAAAATTCCTATAGGCCTAAAAATATATCCCACACTGTCTTAACTAATGTCCTCATCAAAATCAACTTTGCACATACTAGATCCCTTACCTACATGTTTCTTCATACAGATTAAAGGAAAAACTCCAGTTAAATGATATGAGGAAGAAACCTTAAGAGGAAACAGGATTAGAAGGGAACCCATCCTCTTTTGGGTGACACTGGACAGTAAATTATGTAAATGTAAATAATGTCCTTTCTTCAGCAGTTTACAGTCACGTGAAATTGTGCAACCAAAAGCTCCTGAGGAACTAATAGGTCAGCGTAATTTCTGAGTCCATTATAGACTTAGCACTAATTCCTTCTTGCTGAAAGCTGACTGATGCAACTGCAGTTCAAATTAAGTTGAGAAATATTTAAAGGACATTAGACAACGGAAGCTTATTAACTTCCTGTTACTTAATTCCAACAACACATGCAACCCGAAGTAAGCTTTCTGATAACATAGTAACTCTGGATGGCCTTTGTGTTTCATCACATGCAGCAGTAAAAGTCCTTGGTGTGATTATTGACTCCAGACTATCATTTGAAGCTCATGTAGATTACAAGGATAGCTTTCTTTCATCTCAGAAATATTGCTAAGATAAGAAATATAATGTCACTACACGATGCAAAAATACTAGTTCATGCTTTTGTTTCCTCTAGGGTGGATTATTGTAATGCTTTACTCTCTAGATGTTCCAGTAGGTGCATAAGCAAGCTCCAGTTAGTCCAGAATGCTGCAGCTAGAGATAATGTGATCATAATTATAGCTAATATACTGTATCTCTCTCTCTCTCTCTCTCTCTCTCTCTGTTGAGTTACACATGCTGCTCTTGCCCAATTCTGGATCCATTCTGATGCCCTACATCTGGACTTCTCCTGGTTAGGCAACTGCATATAGTACACAGTTACAAAAGGGAAATTATTTTATCATCACATTATCCAGTGCCATATGACGATGGATTCTTTTGAGTCTGGTTACTCTCAAGGTTTCTTCTTAATATCGTATCATGGACTTTTTCCTTGTCACCATCACCTCTGGCTTGCTCAGAGACAAACTTAAATGTCAAATTTCAGATTTATATCCTGTATTTACATATTCCTGTAAAGCTGCTTTGTGAAAATGTTCATTGTTAAAAGCATTATACAAATAAAAACTAAATTTAAATTTAAACTATATTCTTCCTGGCAGCTCAACTCAATTTAACCATTTTCTCTGAACTCTCCTATCTACAAGACATATCCACCTACAGAACTGTCGCTCAATGTTTTGTTCTGGGTTCCCCCCCCCCACAATTTTGTGTAAACTCTAAAGCCGTGGTTCCCGAAGTGGGAGCCTCAGAGGTATTGCAAGGTGGGGGGAAGCTTGGTTTGGGTTAAATCAAATCAAATTAATGATTTTTTCTCATAATATCAGTTTGAAAATATATCATAGCTAATATTGTTCATTACAGTAAGAAATATCATTTCATTACTTTTCTAACTGAATTCAGTTGATGAAAAATTTATGCATGATTGTATGAATGTATGATTTCAGTCAGTCAGTTGACAATTACCTGTTTATCCCAAAATGCATTGAGTACAAAAGCGAATCAACCTCAAGTGGATCTGATGGCATTATGACTAAAGGAAAGATTTTATGCACTTTCATGCATAATAAGCAGGCGTACAGGTGATCCTATTAAAGTGGATGGTGAATGTATTTCTGATCATTATTGAGGGTCACACTCTACTGAGTAGCTTGAAACCAACAATAGCGAGGAGAAAAATCCTTGGACAAATTTGCAAAAGTAGGTTTTGTGTATTATTATATTAATGTGGTGATTATAGGGATATAATCTATCATAATATATTATGTGGTGATTATACACTGACCAGGCATAACATTATGACCACCTGCCTAATATTGTGTTGATCCCCTTTTGCTGCCAAAACAGCTCTGACCCAGCATGCACTGTGTATTCTGACACCTTTTTTTTTTTTTTTTTTTATCAGAACCAGCATTAACTTCTTCAGCAATTTGAGCAACAGTTGCTTGTCTGTTGGATCGGTCTACAGGGGCTAGCCTTCTCTCCCCACATGGATCAATGAGCCTTGGTAGCCCATGACCCTGTTGCTGGTTCCTTCCTTGGACCACTTTTGATAGATACTGTCCACTGCAGACTGGGAACACCCCACAGGAGCTGCAGTTTTAGAGATGCACTGATCCAGTCGTCTAGCCATCACAATTTGGCCTTTTATCAAGCTTGCTCAAATCCTTACACTTGCCCATTTTTCCTGTTTCTAACACATCAACTTTGAGGACAAAATGTTCACTTGCTGCCTAATATATCCCACCCACTAACAGGTGCCATTATGAGGATAACCAGTGTTATTCAATTCACTTGTCAGCGCTCATGTTATGCCTGATTGGTGTAAATCAGAGTGAGTGAAGCTGATTCTTTTGAAATGAAAATGAACATGAAAATGATTCTTTTATTGAGTTTTTTTTGTTTGGAATCTGGGGCAAAAAGTTTTTCCAGACTTACAGTTCACAAGGTATGGACCACACACTCTTGATGTGGCTGAGTGGGCATACTGCACCTTTTCTCCAAATTTTATATTTTTTATGATTTAATGTCTTAATCTTTGCTCTCCCTGTTGCTTTAGTGGATGATGCTGCTGATAATAATAATAATAATAATAATAATAATAATAATAATAATAATAATATGTGTAATAAATAGTAATAATAATCTAATAAAATTATGTAATACGATACATCAACAAACTTTGATCTGCAGTGTCCAAGCAGTCTTAGCAAACATCACTTTAATGGCCAGTCCTTGCCAATGTACACAGAACAAACAAGAGACCATACATGAACATACTTATGAAGTTTTGTGATGATAACTCAATGCTAGATTTCAGTGCTCGTTGTCTAAAATGTCTGCCGTCTGCAGAAGAGTCTTACACTCTGCTAAATAGTTTGACACCAGGTTTGTGAAGATTGGTTAAAAATCCTAAGACAAGTATGCAAAAGTAGGCTTTGTATACTTGCATGTTAGGTCCATGATGGTGAAAATGAATGGCCAGAATGTAGCTCAATATAGCGGTAGCCAAGGAATGAGAAGAAAAATGATTTTGAGTGTATGATGTAAGGCTTGCTCATTAGGGATAAAATAGTAACTTTAATTTAAACTTTATATATTTGGTTCCTTTTCTGTTTCTATACTTCTGTGAAGCTGCTTTGAGACAATGTCCATTGTTAAAAGCGCTATACAAATAAGTTTTTTCTCTCTCACTATTTTCAAATAAGAATTGAACTGAATTGAATAATGTACTGTTCTTGAGATACAGGTCAAGACATTAATGTTTGCACTATAGCGCCACCATCAGTGGTGGCTGGCCCATTTATTTGGCTGAGAAGCCATGGGAATTCTGCACCATCTTACAGTTTGGTGATTCTACAATTTCGGCTGTAATCACATTATAGCAAAGAAATTAAAAAAAGAAGCAGAAGACAAATCCTACAGCAATTCCAGTACATCATCATCATCATCATCAACAACAACAATAATAATAAGCAGAATAAGAAAGAAGGAAAATCCTAACAAAACCCTTTTGGTGAATTACAGTAATTTTTTAAAGAAAATATTTGTATACTGTACATACAGTAAGAGAGATATTGTCAAAATTTCAGCTGTAGTAAGTCAGTCTTGTCACTATAAATGTACTACAACCTTTGGAACATGAAAAACCCCTTTTGGTGAATTACAGTAATTTTTTCTGAGAATAATTGTGTACTGTATATACAGTAAAAGATATACTGACAAAATGTCACCTGTAGTAATGTACTACAACTATTGGAACATGAAAAAACCCTTTTGGTGAATTACAGTCATTTTTATTATTGACAATATTTACAGTAAATACAATTGACAATAAGTACAGTAAGAGTGATATTGGCAAAATCTGACCTGTAGTAAATCAGTCTTGTATCTAGGAATGTACTACAACATTTGGAGTATGGAAAAATAGTATTGGCAAATTAGAACTTTTTTAAAATAAAATATTTGTGTACTGTACATACAGTAAAGGAGGTATTGGCAAAACTGTAGTGAGTTAGGAATGTACTACAACCTTTATGAACAGCCGTTTGGGTACTTACAGTAGTTTATGAACATAATTGTGTACTGTACATATATTAAATAAGATATTGGAAAAATGTCACCTGTAGTAAATCACTATGAGTAATACAAGCTTTACAGTTTGACAATGTGTTATTTTATATGGTAAAAAATCACTTTCATTAAAATACATTGGTCGTTTTAAACCCAGTCGGTGGAATTTTGAGACGGTCCCTTACGCATCAAGCGCTGCAATAGTACACCAACGCTTTCTCCGGTTTACATTTGCTGCTACAATACGCTTAGGCAGTTTTGAATCATTATTTTTATGTCGATATAAAGTTGTTGCATATTGTTAAAACTAATCGTGGTAGAGGTATCTTTGTAACACTGTCGACTCTATAGAACAGTGGCAATCGAAATATCTGGTGAATATCGAACCTAAAACTAACTTTACCGCGCTGTTACAGTAGAGTTGCAGCACCTTCGGGGACGAAGAAGGAGATAAAGGAGGTGAAGAAGAGTACAACGAAAACAGTAGACTTCAAATCTGCATGACTCAGCAGAAATAAAGATTTACTGGACCAGACTTTAAGAAAAAAAAAACCCCGATGCTGTTTTTTATGTGTTGTGCATTCTGAGATGCTTTTCAGCTCACATGCCAAAGTAACATCCAAGCACCATTAACATGTTGTCTTTTGTCTCATGTCTGAGCTCTCCTGAATCCAGGTGTTTTGCAGGTTATGTATAATCTTTTTAACTCTGCTTATACTTCAGAACACACATTATGAACACATTTCCTCACACTAAGACTTACATTAATATCGTCCAGCAGTTTCTTTTTTGCACGATTCCGATTACTGCTTCACCTGTAGGAGGGTTTCTTTTCTGTGTCTCTTCTTCCTTGCGTTACGATATAACACTGAGCTCCACTCAAATTCCACGGGACACGTTATTCTGAGTGCTTTTTATTACATAATTTGCCTAATCATTACCTGGGCTACTGTCGTTATAAGACCTGTAGCCCTGTAGTCAGGTGGGAGCCGCGCTCCTGTTAACCAATGGCAGCGTCGTCGTCATCGGTAAACTGGGCGTTTCCTGAATATGAAACCCGGGGTCGGTCATCTGGTCGCTATCATGTGTGTAAGAGTTGAAGGTGTTTTTGTTTTTTATTTTGAGTGAACTGTGTAGTAGTGCATTACAGTAGTACTTTTCTTAGCTGAATAGCAAGAAAACTAATTAGGAGTCGTTTATGGAGCCAGTAGGTAGAGATGCGAGGACTAATCCGGCTGCTACGGCAAATATATTCTCTCAGATACTTTTCTGGTAAGTATGCTAATACAGCGCCAGCCATGGCTAACACTTCATATATAGATATGTTTAACAGATGAAACTGAGTGATTCCTCTCGTCTCCTGTCTGTGGTGGTCTGCTTTGAATGCTTTCTATTCTACTTTCCGTTCTGCTTGATCAAAAGTAACCTAACTTGCTAGAATACGAACTAGCCAGATCAGTGTAGGTACAGTGAACGCAGCAGGCTGGGCTCCTGTTTTAGACAGACGGGGGAAGGCTTCCTTTCAAAGTCACTTTTATTTAAGCTGCTGGTGACGTTTAATGGTTTAAAAGTGTTTCGCTTGCACTTCAGATTTACACCAGCAACTCGATAATGAATGCCAATTATGTCCCAGCCGGACTGTATGAGAAGTAGTTTATTTGGTTGTTGAGTCTCTTCTGAATTCTCTTAATGTTTGTGGTTTAAAGCTGCTACTAACACAGAATGAGTCAGAAGGGCAGTCTGTAAATTTCTTCCTGTATATGATTTTGGTAAACTGGCCTTTCCTTCCATAGGTGACATGACCTTATCTTTGTCTCATGCAGTGAGTTTCCAGTGTTGGGATTTGTGCCGGTTATTGTTCCCATTTGTTTTTTTTTGGCCAGAAATATATTAACAACTAACTCAAACACACCCATTTCCTTTTGGTCTTGGATCAAACGCTTCCAGGGTGTATGGAAGATTTGGAAAGTGAGCCAAAGCGAAGTTCCTGTTAACCTTAGGATTGTCAAACCTTAATTGCTTTCAGCTTGTGTTGAGTGTGTTGTCTTATATTGTACATCTTGTGTAAGTAATGAAATCCAGGGGTCTAGAATGCCTGGAGCATAATGTTGTTTCCTCTCACTTCCTTTTTTTGTCAGTTGGTTAAATCCTCTGTTTCGCATTGGATACCGACGTAGACTCGAGGAAGATGACATGTACAAATTACTTCCTTCGGATGGATCTGAGAGACTTGGGGAGGAACTTCAGAGGTATGTAAAAACCTAACCTGGTGTACCATTCATACCTCAAAGTACAGGCCACTCAAGCTTTAACCATTAGTGGGTATGTCCAAGTGTGTCTAGTTTGCCCCATTTCTATGTACTCTACAATTTACAATTACAAGATAACAATCTGCCTTTCCGGATCGTATATGTACTCATAGTCATACTTCATGCTCCTACAGGTTAATATGCAGTAACTTTTACAAAATCATGTGACTTGTGCTGATAAGCTATGCAAAATGATGTAGCGTAATTCATCCTCGTGTTGATTTTCTCTGTATTTAGTATGTGCTGGATCACTGCCTACACTGTCCCATGTAGATTCAAGATTCAAAGTGTTTACTGTCATGTGTGCAGTGAGGAAACAAGTTTCCCTGTACAATGAAATTCTTTCTTTGCTGTGCACAGTAAATGCCAGACAAGTACAAAAAACTAGGTAAAAAGTAAAATTAAAATAAATATCAAACACACACATAAATACAAACATAATTAAAAAATAAAAATAAACTATGCAACAGAATTAGATATAGACTATGTAAATATAGAAATATAGACTGTTATCTGTATGTGCAAGTGTACTTGTATTGTGCTCATTTTTGACATTTAAGGAGAGTTTATATCTCAGTGTGTACATGAAGAGTCGACATGATTTGTAAACAAATCACATAATAAATAGTATTATGTATTTTACTGATCAACCATAACATTACATCCACCTGCGTAATATTGTGTAGGTCCCCTCTGTGGAGCTAAAACAGCCCTGATTCATTTATTTATAGACTCCATGAGACCTAAATGTACTGTGATATCTGGCACCAAGAGGTTAACAGTTGAACCTTTAAGTCCTGCAAGTTGGAAGGTGGGGCCTTCTTGGATCTGACTTGTGGCAGGCCAGATTATCCTCTGCCTTTAGGGAATATCGTTACATTAAAAGTTGAGTATTTAGTCTACTACAGTCTGTGTTTCCCCACAGGATTTTGGGACATGGTATTGATCAACTCTTCCTACAGCCATACTGGGAAACTTTGCATTCTGAATTTGGACATTTAATTTTCCTGGCCTATGAGGAAAAACATTACAAATGCACTTGTGTAGTTGAATTCCTCGGGCAGGCAGCCAGGTGCTCTCCTTGCTGCCTGATTTGACCTGAAAATGAAAATAACTACAATAGTCAACAATAATTTTGATGAGCACACAAATGGAGCACACTGTTTGTACTCTTGTTTTAGTTAAGCGCAGTTTGAAGTAACATTAGTTAACCTGTTCTCATGGCAAGGAAGTGCATAAATAACACCCAAAATTAAAAGCTTGCTACTCATGAGCTCTTTTTAGTAACATGACCAAGGTATCTTTAGAAAATTGACACTTCAACATTTTCTGTTCAAGTCTCAGAATTACTCAGGCTGTTATTAATGGCATCAAGCATCACATGACTATTTAATACACTTTAATACACCAAAGAGTGTTTGGAATAACATCAGGTTTTGACCTAATGTGGATTTTGATCAATATAAAGAGGCTGTAGCTTTCTATATTAGGCTAAACTCCTCACCTGCTTATATAACCACCCTTTATCTTATAAAAATACCCCAAATCAAATGAAGAATACATACAAACCATGTACTGTCCTGCATAATCATATTGTCAAAATATATTGTCACAATCATATATTTATTAACTTCATGTTTCACCTATAGAAAAGTTTCTGTCCGTTAGTAATGTACAGAGATATTCACCATGTGGAAGGTGGGAGTTATGAACACGCAGTATGATTGACAGATCTGTATTGTGAGACACAGTCATCAATTCCGCTTTATAGAGACAGAAAGAGAGCGGTACACGATGCTTCATGCTGTTCAGATTACATAATTACTCTTGCTGTAACTGTTTTTGGCATAAATGGGGTCAAATATCAAAGCTAGAGCCCTAAATCCTTCTAATGACTTACCCTTTGTCAAGATTAAATTAAAGTGTCGTCTTAATAGCGTGCACCGAATGTAAACAACAACAGCTGCTAGCAGTTAAGAGGTTAACGTAACTTACCTCAAAACAATGTTGTGTACTCAGAATGCCTTGGTGTCTTAAATGCACCCAGGTGGTTCCAGTGATGCACAGCAGGAGGAGGGGGAAAGGAAAAGGAAGTTGCCTGGCTGACCTGAGGGAGGGTCTGACTTGCATGCAGTGACTAATAGTTTGCTGAAGCAGTGGTGCAAAACAGAAACAGTTTGTTATTATGAGATGTGTGAAAATATGTTCAGTTCATTATGAAACTGTGGGCTGGACAAATTAGACTGTGGGCCGCCACAGGGTCTAGGTGATTAATGGGAAACTCTGACGATGTTTATGTAGATGGTACGTGTCAAAGTAACATCCAAATGAATGCCAGAGCATTTAAAGTCTCGCAGCAGAACCTTGCACAAGTCCTGTATTTTGAGTTGATTAGCCATTAAAATTTGGCCCTGTTCAAAGTTGCTCAGATCATTACACTCGGCTATTTTTTTCTGCTTTCATCAAATGAACCTTGACAACTGACTGTTCACTTGCTGCCTAATATATCCCAGCTGTTGACAGATGTCAGTGTAACGAGATAATCAACATTATTCACATCACCTGTCAGTGGTTTATTGTTACAGCTGATCTGTGTGCACATGTGCATGTGTGTGTGACATACACACACATACACAAACACCTGCATTCAGTATTTAGTAATCCTGTTCACATCACAATGAAGAAAAGTGTGATCTCTGTGACTTTAAGTGCAGCTGGGTTGTTGGTACCAAAAGGGTTGGTTTGAATATTTCATAAACTGCTCATCTCCTGCCTATTTCACACACAAATAGGTCGAGTTAAACTATTTATGTTCAATATTATGCTTACGATTAAGGCACCAGCATTGTGTACAAGAACACACAAAAATGAAAAGAGATTTCTTTTGGAATCAAGTCGCCCATTATTCTCACATCTTTCTGCTGATATAGAGACAGGCTAAAGATTCTTGCTTGTTACAAACATAATCTTTATGAGGGACAGATTTTACTATTTCACACTATACTCAGCACTTGTGACAGTCATGTTAACTGTACTATAAAATTTTATTTTTACAGTGCTTGTGTAATACTATGTGTCATTACCAGAGAGAGCAAAATTCTCAAAGCTTCCCACACTCGGTAGTTTAAAATGCAAATCCTATCTATGTTTAGTGCTTTACAACATTGTCGTTTAATAATTGAAGCCTATGTCAGATTTCACATTGAATAATGACCCGGTGAATTAGTTTAAAAGGATAAAAGAATTGTAGACAGGAACTGGAACTATAATGTCCACTAATAACAACTTCCTTTTCTTAGTTTCTGTTAAATTGAAAAGATGATCAGCTCAAGCTACTAGTTCAATCTCCTTGTCTGCATTTTTTCTCAATCTTTATCTGTGCAAGTGAAAGTGAGAAATAAACTAGTCCACAACAACTGGCTGCTACTAAAACCAATTTGTGAAAAAGAAGTGTAAAAAATAACTTTTTACATCCTCCTGCAGACTTTACATTCTCCTCCAGGACTTTAACCTAAAATTTCTGCCTGTAACCTGATTTGCTACTGATTACTGGCATAGAAATAAGGGTCCTATTTAAGAGTAGTGCTGTGTATCAGTGGCCTTGTGTGTCCATTTTTTTTTTTTTGCATACAATATATGTTTAGGATACTATAAGGACATTTTTGAAGCAAGTTAACTTTTCCATATTTTAATTTAAATATCTGAAGTCTTCAGCATGTATAGTTATATTTAATCTATTTTGTATTCATTTTTTATTTAACCCAGAAGGTTACTGTCACTAATTAGGAATTTATTTTTAGCGTCAAGAGATCAAAACTTAATGTAAAGCACAGAACATGTTTTTTTCCACATGCAAGTCATTTTTTAATTGCTGTAAATACAGGGAAGTGTTTGGTTTCCATCTGATATAATGGGTCAGAGTGTATGTTTTTTAAAAACCATACTACTGTTCAAATGTAACAAGGCATAATAATAATATATGAATCTCTTTCACGCAGCTATTGGGATCGTGAAGTGGAGATCGCAACTAAAGAACTCAGAACTCCTAAACTTACCAAAGCCATTATCAAGTGTTATTGGAAGTCATATACCATCTTGGGCATATTCACCCTTATTGAGGTACACAGAGCATTATTTATAAGTGTAAGAAACTTTCGGGCGTAGTTAGTTGCATTTAGAGTTTCAAATGTATTTGTTGAAAAACTGGATTAGGGCATTGATTAGTTATTAGTTATTAATATGCCTACCACAGTATATTGAAGTTCATTGGTGTTCACTCAAAATGTGATGATAAGGAAGATAAATTAAGCTTAACGAAGATAAAGTATTGTTTTCTAAATCATTGTTCTATGCTGATACCTGACCATCACACCCATATATGATCCTTTCCCAAACTATTGCATGAAGTTTGAAGGACACCATTGTCTAGAATGATAATGTATGCTGGAGAATTCTTTTTTTATTGGAACTAATTCACACCTGGAATTAATGTAAACAGATCAACAGTGGACAGCTGAAGTGCATAGCCGCTCACACCTGCCATTATGAAAGCATCTTTAGTAACCACTAGTAATCAGTTTTCAAAAAACATTTCCACTGAAGAAAGGCCGTCATGCACTTCAGTCTTCTGCTGCTTTTATGTTCAGGAAAAATGTCCAGTGAAACCTATCTGTACCTGCTTACACTGTTAATGGTGTGGCCTGCTAATGAAACGTCTTGATGAATGAGAGAACAGATGACGAATTAAGCTGTGAAAAGCAGCTGCGTTTGTTGCTGCTGTTATAGCATTATTTTTTCATTAGCTTAATGGCAGAGCATTTACCTTTCAGCACAGTTTCAAAATGACACAGTCAATTTGTTGGTCCTTTCATGATGGTCATGTTTGAGATGCATCAAGACACATTTATGTTCACACAATAAATGAGTGTGTATCCATATTGGAAGTTGTAGCTTAGTGGTTAAGGAGTTGGCCTACTGATAGGAAGGTTGTGAGTTCAAGTCCCAGGACCACCAATCTGCCACTGCTGCGCCCTTGAGCAAAGCCCTTAACCCTCAACTGCTCAGTTGTATAAATAAGATTAATGTAAGCCGTATGTAAGGATGTCTGCCAAGTGTCGTAAACGTAAATGCACCCTAGAACCAGAATTCATGTTAATGTCCGGTGTGAACTGGGCCTAACCCAAACCTGTTTCAGCAGGAATGTACACAAAATGAGGTCCAGGTCTTCAGTGTCTGAACTTACTAATTGGCAAATCTGAACATCCACACTTTAAAATCAAGTAGAAAGCCTTCCCAGAAGAGTGGAGGTTTTCATTGCAGAAAAATGAGGACTAAATCTACAACACAATGTTCAACTTCCTCAATATGGATGTGACTGTTTAGGCATTAACATACTTTTTGCAATATACTGTGTATCTTAATAAAAAATAGAGAAAATCTTAGTTTCATTACATCACTAAAACCTGCAATTGTAATGGGGAAATAAAGACTTATTAAGTGAAAAAATGAGGGGATAACACATTCTATCCCCTTAAAAGGGATGGGGGAACCACATCTAAAAGAGCAGTAATTTCTACCCTGTTTAGCTGATTTGGATGTAAATACCCTTTTATTTATTATAATATTTATTATTTCATTTAAACTCCAATAAACTGTGGCAGACACCTAATATAACAAAGTTTGTCAGCATTATTTGACCAAATGTTATCAGGTACTACAAATCATGAGTAATGGCTTAAAATGGTACTGGTGTATTTAATTCTTCTGTCTCCCTCTCTTCAGGAAGTTATTAAGTTGGTGCAGCCAGTGTTTCTTGGCAAGCTTATTCGATACTTTGAGAACTATGACCCCAATAACATGGATGCACTGTATGAAGCCTATGGCTATGCTGCAGGGGTGTCTATCTCCACGCTGGGCCTCGCATTAATGCATCACCTTTATTTCTTCCATGTCCAGAGAGCTGGCATGAAATTTCGCATCGCCATGTGCCACATGATTTACAAGAAGGTCTGTTTGTGTACTGGCCATTTAAGTCACATCATAACAAAAGGCAGTAATACTTTCTTTTCTAAATGATTGGGCCTCTTATTTTCTTATTTATATGTTGCTATTATTTGTATGATGCTATAAAGGAGTCTTTACATTTTTTTCTCTCCCAGGCATTGCGCCTTAATAGTGTTGCGATGGGAAAGACCACCACAGGACAGACTGTCAACCTGTTATCTAATGATGTCCAGAAATTTGATGAGGTATGTAATTTTGAGAAATGGCATTTCTTGATCGTCTTGATGAATATTTAATTCCATCGTCCTATCCCTAGCTACTGTAGAAGCACTCTTTGAATCAAAACTGCACTGGTAGTAGCAGTAGACCACCTTGCTTCTCTGTGTGCCCATAAACAATGATCAAAATAGTGTTTACACATGTGAAATGTGAAACACGTGCAGAATAAGATTCTTAGGTAAAATGGGTGGTGTGGTCATGCATAATCGGTGGGTCTAAATTCAGGAACCATCCAGGAGTCCAGTCAAGAGTCCAAGCATGCTGCATTTCTGTGTTAATCAGTAAGTAACTATTGAATGATTATGGGGCATTGGTGGCTCAGTGGTAGGTTTCTCGCCTATCATACGGAAGGCCCGGGTTTGATTCCCAGCCAATGCCTCAACCCCAGCCACTGGATGCAGTGCCGGTCCCAAGCCCGGAAAAATGGGAGGGTTGTGTGAGGAAGGGCATCCGGCGTAAAACATTTGCCAAGTTGATGTGCGGACCAGTTGGTCCGCTGTGGCGACCCCGAACAGGGAGCAGCCGAAAGCATTAACTAACTATTGAATGATTACCTGATTAATTGAAAATATGGCTACAGTTGAACAGTCAGATTTCAGCAGGCATTTGATAGGGTAACAATTGAGGTTTGATTGTCATAAAACTTGAGTATTTGGTCTCTTTTGGAATCCGTTAGTAACTGATGCAGTCTTGAAGTAAGGTGTACATCGACATTTAGGGGAAGTTCATTCCACTTTGGTGTCATAACAGAGAAGAACCTTGATGCATACTTTTATTGATGGCTTGCAACTTGCTTATGCAAGTTTATTTTTGTAACTGACATCCTGATTGGATGGTACAGAGATGTATCCAGTCTTCCAACTGATTAGCTAGGCAAGGAGCATCTGTCACACATCAGTCACACAAACATCTATACAGACACTGATTGCTTATTGGAAGGCCATTTCTTTTGCCAGCTTACATTTCCATATGAGATCCAGCCACATCTGTTTTTTGTTTTTTTGTCAGCACATCCAGCTCATACATTAATGCCTTTTTATGTACCGGCTTAAGGTGCTCTGCAAAAACACTTGGGCAAAAACACCTTTTTTTGGTAGGGAAAACCCTGGGTGCAGTGTGAAGTATGATAAGGACTTTAAGGTAGGTGGGTGCTGGTCCATTTTTTTTGACTTTCTAGGCATGCATCAATGTTTAAAATCTGATGTAGGCAGCTATAGGAAGCCAGTCTTGCAGGAGCTAGTTACAGTAGTCTGGTTTTAAAAATGAAAAGGGACAGAACAAGCAACCAAGTGGCCTCTGTGGATACAAATGGATGAATCCTTTTGCTGTTGTAAAGGAGAAATTGGAATGAGCATGTCAGTTCATCAAACTGAGAGAAGGGCAGTTTATTGCCCATTTTTACCACAAGGTTGGTACAGTAATAGATGGTGAAAACTGAGGGAGGGTTGTCCAGGAACATCACAAGATCCTGATGTGGGAATGCATCTCATGGAATGAACTGCAGTTCAGTTTTGCTGGAGTCTCATTTGAGTTGAGTCTCATTTACATAGCAGTGGTATTAAAAGTCTTGTGAGGATATGATCTTACAGGGATCCTAGCCTTGTGGGACGCCAGTGGACAGTCTGCATGGGGTTGATGTGGATCCCCTGTCATCTGACATGACCGTTGCTCCCATTTTCAGTAATTTTATGCAAATTAAAGTCTAGGCCACAAGTCATCAGTTGATATTCAAATGACAGACATGAATCCAGGTGGGTAGTTGGTCGAGTACAGATGAAATAAAATTTGTTATCATTATGTGGCAGGATACAACCATTTAACGAAAAATTCAGGGTAGTTTCAGAAAGTCTACAAGGACATTTCTGGCACCATAGAGATAAACTGTGCAATATATATAAGCACATATATAAGATAAGCACATATATTTTGCATCATGAGCTGATCCTTTCTTTATTCACAATTTGGCCTTTCCACTAAATATAACTGGGTTCCTAAACTTTTGTGGATCATCTCCGTATTTCGTGAATTTTAATCTGCCCTTCCAAATCTTACTGCTGATGAGTTGTTTGTATTTTGTTGTATGGCCTCTCTCTCTCTATCTATGTGTATGTGTGTGTGTGTGTGTGTGTGTGTGTGTGTGTGTGTATATGTGTGTATATATGTATATATGTATGTGTGTGTGTGTATATATGTGTATGTGTGTGTGTATATATATATATAAATATAAATAATCTGCTTTAGAAGTCTTCTTCCGGTGATTGTAATGCCTTCAGATGTCATTGACTTGCTTCTGGGTTTTGACTTGCTTCTGGGTTTATCATCATCTTCTGGTGTTTTTATTAACTGGCCTGTTCAATGTCTGGTTATTGGGACACAGTGGTGTCATTTTTTCCAGCACATTCCAGATTTTTGTATTGGCTATGCCCAGTGCTTTTTACATAAGCTTCATCCATTTCTCCATCTTCCTCTCTCACCCTCTTTCTTGATTGGTAAAATCTGTGCCCATGATGGCATCTGGTTCTTGTTCTTGGCTGACAGAAGTGAAACCTGATGTGGTCTTTTGCTGTTGGTGTGTTGTTCTGATGGTTTTCCACTCACCACACTTGTAAAGAGCATTTATTTGAGTTCCTATAGACTTTCTGTCAGGTTAAACCAGCCTGGTCATTCTCCTTTAATCTCACTGAAGGATGTTTGTTTGTTTGTTTATTTATTTATTTATTTATTTATTTTTCGGCATTCTGTGCAAACTCTAGAGACTGTGTGTGTGTGAAATTAGCAGGAGATCAGCAGTTTCTGAAATATCCAGCCTAAACCCATTTAGTACCAATAATCACACAATATATATACTTCTTAGATAAATGTATAAATAAGCAGGTGTATAGGGTCTCCTATTAAAGTGGAGGGTGGGCATATGTAAAAAATCTCTTAAAAAATACTCCTCATATTTGAATAAATTGGAATATATTAATAGCAATTTCAACCTCATTAAGGCATGGACACCGCAATACCTTTTTAAGGTGTGCTGTGGCATCTGGTACCCTTTAAGAGCCATCCATCCAGCCAGCCATCCATCCATCCATCCATCCATCCCCCCATTACAGTGGCACCTGTCAATTGGTGAAACATGTTAGTGAACAGTCAGTTCTTGAAATTGATATGTTGAAAGCAGGAAAAATGCATGTGCAAGGACCTTTGCAAAGTCCAAATTTTGATAGCTAGACAACTCGGTCAGTGCATCTTCAAAAGGTTTTATGTGGTGTTCTCAGTGTATGCATAGTGTCTATAGAGCTGCATAGCTGCAGAGTGGTCAGTGTTTCCATGCTGACCCCAGTACGCTGGCAAAGTGCCTACAATGGGCATGCGAGCATCAGAAGTGGAGCGTGGAGCAACAGAAAAGAAGGTGGCCTGGTCTGATGAATCACGTTTTCTTTTACATCATGTGAACAGCCAGGTGTGTGTGTGCATTGCTTACTTGGAGAAGAGATGGCATCAGGATGCACTATGGGAAGAAGGCAAGTTGTTGCGCTGTGATGCTATGTTTGATGGGCAATGTTCTGCTAGGGAACACTGGGTCCTGGCATTCATGATGTTATTTTGACATACACCGATCAGGCATAACATTAGGAACACTGACGTGTGTTACCTGGATCTCAGTCCAATTTAGCATTTGTGGAATGTGCTGGACAATCTGGTCCAATCCATGGAGGCCCCACCTCGCAACTTACAGGACTTAAAGAATGTGCTGCTAACATCTTGGTATCAGATACCACAGCACACCTTCAAAGAGATTTTGTTGTAGTCCATACCTTGAAGGCTCAGAGCTGTTGTTCCAGCACAAGGGGAACATACACAATTCTAAGCAGGTGGTTTTAATGTTATGGCTGATTGGTGTGTAATGTCAGAAAATATCAGAATTTTGCAATCAAGGCTGTGAGTTTGTGGGCCAGGAATGGCAGCATGCGTTAGTATATTTAAAGGTTTTCTAATGCACTATAATATGCCCACAGGATAATTCAAACTGAAGTTTCAAACATTTGACTTCAGATAATTTTCATGAAATTGTCATAATTTCAAATTATTTTTTAGTTGTACAGTGTATATAAAAGGTTAACAAATTCCTGTTAAAATGGCAGGATGGAAAGAAAAAAATTAAACCAAGATAAACTAGCATATCAGATCCACCTCGCCACTCTGTGAGTCACCTCAAATGACGCTTCCGGATAAATTTTATGCCTCCGCCTCTGGCTTTCTACGCCAATGCGATAACTTTTTCACACACCTGCCGGAGTTCTACAGGGAGGACATCACCAAGTGTGCGCTCATGTTATCGCTCCTCACTGGGAGAGCATTAGATTGGGCTTCAGCGGTCTGGGATGCGCCAGGGTTCTGAAACGGCCACAGATTATGCTGTTAAATTCTGTACAATTGCTGCTCAGAGCGGTTAGAATGAAACTGCTCTACTAGCCATGTTTCGAGAGCGCCTCTCAAATTACATCGCTACGGCTATCCGGCTAGACAACCTCCATTGTCAACACCACAGAAGTACTCAAGGCTGCCTCTAAATTCATCCCCGTTCTGAGTTTTTAAGTCCCTGGAAGGAGGGACCTGAACCTATGCAACTCGGCCGTGCCCATTTATCGGAGGAGGAGCTCCAGTGCCGTACCAGACAGTAATTGTGCTACTACTGCGGGAAGACGGGCCACCAAGTCTACGCATGCCCTGAGAGGCCATCCACATCACAGGTGGGGAGAAATTCTGTCCCTTCTAATTTCTCTCTGCTCGGCAAGTTACACTATGCTCAAGAATGTTTCTTTGCTTCATTCCAGAGCAGCCGTCAACCTCATTGACAGCAAACTTGTCGAGGAATTACATCTTCCCACCATTCCATGCACCCCTCCGCTCACGATACAAATCGGGTTATTTCACCCTGAGCAACTGACCTTCTATGCCATGTCCTCTCCTGCTAACCCCATCATATTGGGATTTCCATGGCTCCAACAGCACAGGGTGAATTAGAACTCTGGTCTCCTCACTGCATGAGCACTTGTTTTTACACCATGCTACGTCCATGCCTCACCACGTCAGTGGAAAGCCATGAAACTTCATCCCAGTTGGCTTTTCCTAGAGTGTACCACGACCTTCTGGAGGTGTTCAGTAAAGAAAGTGCAACTCGCGTCACCGCCCCTGGGACTGCTCCCTTGATCTCCTTCCCAATATTGTGCCGCCCAATAATCGGGTCTACCCTGTCTCCCTGCCTGAAAGCAAAGCCATGGATGAGTATATTGAGGAGGCCCTCACCACCGGATACATCCGACCCTCGACTTCCCCTGCTGCTGCGGGCTTCTTCTTCGTGGGGAAAAAATATGGTGGTCTCCGTCCATGCATCGACTACAGGGGCTTAAACGCTATCACCACTTGCTACCCCTACCCGTTACCCTTAGTACCAGCCGCCTTGGAGGAGCTAAGATCTTCACGAAACTGGATTTAAGGAGTGCATATAACCTAATTCACATTAGAGAGGGCGATGAGTGGAAAACAGCGTTCCATACTACGAGGCCACTACGAGTACCTCATCATGCCATACGGATTAACTAATGCACCACCAGTATTTGTCTCTTATTAATGAAATCTTCAAGGACATACTCAACAGATATGTGATAGCATACATAGATGATATCCTGATCTATTCCACGTCATATGAGGACCACATATGTCATGTCCGAACCGTGTTGACCCGCCTCCTACAAAACCATTCATATGTCAAACCTGAAAAATGCAAATTCCACTGCAGAACCATCACTTTTCTTGGATATGTTATCTCAGTGGAGGGGGTGGAAATGGACCAGGGCAAAGTACAAGCCGTCACAGAATGGCCAGAACTCACCACAGTCAAGGAATTACAACGCTTTCTGGGGTTTGCCAATTTCTATAGGCACTTTATTACGGGACTACAGCATGGTTGCCGCCCCCCTAATGTCTATGTTGAAGGGTAAACCCAGGAAACTACTATGTACTGATCTAGCCAGAAGTGCCTTCTCCAACCTCAAACTCAGGTTCACTACAGCTCCTATATTGCGTCATCCTAACCTGGATCTCCCCTCCATGGTGGAAGTAGACGCTTCGAGCTGTGGAATAGGTGCTGTCTTATCCCAATATCATGGCAAGCATGGCTAGCTTCACCCCTGTGCATACTATTCCAGGAAACTAACCACGGCTGATGCCAATTACGGTAACAGGGAACTATTGTCCATGAAGGCTGCCTTGGAGGAATGGAGACACTGGCTAGAGGGGGCCCAGTATCCCTTCCTCATCCTGACAGACCACCGCAACCTGGAATACCTCTGTGGGGCCAGACGCCCTAATCCACGCCAAGCTCGGTGGGCTCTATTTTTTACACTATTTCAGTTTTCTGTCACCTATCTGCAGGGCCTTCTGCAATGAATTGGGGGTCTATGTAAGCCTGAGTTCAGGCTATCACCCTCAGTCCAATGGTCAGGCGGAACGGCTCAACCAGGAGATCGGGAGATTCCTCAGGTCTCACTGCAGCCGAGAACAACATCGTTGGAGGGAATTCCTCCCCTGGGCCGAATACGCCCAGAATTCACTTACCCACTCCTCCACTGGCCTCATGCCATTCCAGTGTGTCATCGTTTATCAACCACCGTGGTTTCCATGGTCTGGGGATCCCTCAGATATCCCTGCAGTCAATGGGTGGTCGCAGTGCAGTCAAGAGGTATGAGAATGAGTTCCTTTTGTACATGTTCAGCTACAAAGGGCAGTGAGGAGACAACGAATTCAGGCTAATCGACGTCAACACGCCCCTATCAGGTGGGACAAAGAGTCTGGGTGTCGAACCGGAACCTGAAACTCTGACTTCCATGCCACAAGCTCAGCCCCAAGTTCATTGGCCCCTTCAAAATAATTTGTCAAATCGATCCAGTCTCTTACCGTCTTCAGCTCACCTCCCACGTACTGCATTTCTCCCACTTTCCATGTCTCCCTTCTCCCTTCTAAGGCCCGTTAACAGTGAACCCCCTCCTCTGTTGGACATAGACGGGACCCCCACCTACCAAGTGCGTTCCCACCTGGATTCATGTCGTATTAGGAACCGCCTTCAATATCTGGTGGATTGGGTGGGGTACGGCCCGGAGGAATGCTCCTGGGTTGATATCGGCCAACATCCTATCGACCCTTCCTTAACAGAGGACTTTCACCTCTTTTACCCCAACAAGCCTGCTTTCTGTCTTCAGGGTTGCCCAAGTCCTGTCTAGACACTAGAGGGAGCCCTCTCCGGAGTTTGAGACACCCACGAAACACAATTCCAGACTTACACACAGACATAAAAGCACTGCAGACACAGCACACCATGAGAAGCATCGTCCCGCTTTTGCTGACATACCAAGCCGTGCTACATAGTTCGTATTGGTTTTATAGTGTATGACCTCTGCCTGTTTCTCTAAACCCGTTCTCGTTTTGTGCCTTTGGTTTTGTTTACTGAGTGTGTTGTTTTCCGGTTTTCTGATCCTTGCTACATTTTCTGACTGCGTCTTTTGCTTGCCGATTTTGTAATAAAACCGCTTATGGATCCTACAATATCCGCCTCCGGAATTACACTGACTACTATTAAGGGGATTGAATACTTTTTTTTCCCCAAGTCACTGTATGAGCATTTATCTTAGATGTACCTATAGTAGTGTGATCTCATCTGTGTACTCAATCTTGTTCTTAATCTATAAGCTCATATTTATTTAGTGTATTAAATTAAGTAGACTACAGTGCCTTGCAAAAGTATTCATACTCCTATTCATACACTTTGTCACATTACAACCACAAACATAAATGTATTTTATTGGGATTTTATGTGACAGACCAACACAGAGTGCCACATAATTGTGAAGTGGAAGGAAAATGATAAATGGTTTTCAAAATTTTTTACAAATAAAAAAAAAAAAAAAAAAATGAAAAGTGTGGCGTGCATTTGTATTCAGCCCCCCCGACTGAATACATTGTAGTAGCACCTTTTGCTGCAATTACATCTACAAGTCTTTTGGGGTATGTCTCTACCAGCTTTGCAGATCTACAGAGTGAAATTTTTGCCCATTCTTGTTTGCAAAATAGCTTAAGCTCAGTCACATTGGATGGAGAGCATCTGTGAACAGTAATTTTCAATTCTTGCCACAGATTCTCAATTGGATTTAGGTCTGGACTTTGACTGGGCTATTTTAACACATGAATTTGCTTTGATCAAAACCATTCCATTGTAGCTCTGGCTGTATGTTTAGGGTTGTTGTCCTGCTGGAAGGTGAACCTCCGCTCCATTCTCAAGTCTTTTGCAGACTCTAATAGGTTTTCTTCTAAGATTGCCCTTTTATTTGGCTCCATCTATTTTCCCCATCAACTCTGACCAGCTTCCCTGTCCCTGCTGACGAAAAGCATCCCCACAAGTGCTGCCACCACCATGTTTCACGGGGATGGTGTGTACAGTGTGATGTTCAGTGTTAGTTTTCAGTCACATATAGTGTTTTGGATTTAGGCCAAAAAGTTAAATTTTGGTCTCATCTCACCCGAGCACCCTCTTCTACATGTTTGCTGTGTTCCCGCATAGCTTGTCGCAAACTGAAAATGGGACTTCTTATGGCTTTCTTTCAACAATGGCTTTTTTCCTCCCATTCCTGCTCCTCCAGAGTTACCATGGGCCTCTTGGCTGCTTCTCTGATTAATGCTCTCCTTGCCCGGCCTGTTAGTTTAGGTGGACGGCCATGTCTTGGTAGGTTTGCAGTTGTGCCATACTCTTTCCATTTTCGGATGATGAGTTAAACAGTGCTCCATGAGATGTTCAAAGCTTGTTGATATTTTTTATAGCCCAACCCTGCTTTAAACTACTCCACAACTTTATCCCTCACCTGTCTGGTGTGTTTCTTGGGCTTCATGATGCTGTTTGTCCACTAATGTTCTCTAACAAACCTCTGAGAGCTTCACAGAACAGCTATATTTATACTGAGCTTACACACAGACTGTGTTTACTAATTAGGTGACTTCTGAAGGAAATTGGATCCACTGGATTTTAGTTAGGGGCATCAGAGTAAAGGGGGCTGAATACAAATGCACACCACACTTTTCAGATTTTTATTTGTAAAAAATGTTGAAAACGATTTATCATTTTCTTTTCGCTTTTTATGTGCCACTTTGTGTTGATCTATTACATAAAATCCCAATAACATACATTTATGTTTGTGGTTGTAACATGACAAAATGTGGAAAAGCTCAAGGGGTACAATACTTTTGCAAGGCACTGTATTTAATATAATCACAAGTACAGTTGAATTCAGAAGTTTACAAATACCTATGCTAAAGACATTCAAACTCATTTTTTTCATTTTTTGGGTTTTACATAAAGAAATCTAGGAGTGATGATGGAGGTACGGGTGATATGATGATATTTTCTGACAGTCTGGACTAACTGGAGCTTGTTTATTCCCCAACTGGAATCTAGCCAGTGCATCAGATTTTAAGTAGATGCAAAGTTTCCATATACCTTGTTAGAATTCTGTATCGTTGCCTTTTAATTGCTTAACCTTGAATCAAAGATTTGGGGTAGCATTCCACAAGCTTGTCATAATACTTCTAATACATAATGTTTCACTTTTTAGAATTTTTTTAGTAAGCTTTAGAAACTTTAAAAAAATTATGAAAGAGAACTTGAAATGGGGGGGGGGGGCACGGTGGCTTAGTCGTTAGCACGTTTGCCTCACACCTCCAGGGTTGGGGGTTCAATTCCCGCCTCCGCCATGTGTGTGTGGAGTTTGCATGTTCTCCCCGTGCCTCGGGGGTTTCCTCCGGGTACTCCGGTTTCCTCCCTCAGTCCAAAGACATGCATTGTAGGTTGATTGGCATCTCTAAATTGTCCGTAGTGTGTGATTGTGTGAGTGAATGAGAGTGTCTGTGTGCCCTGCGATGGGTTGGCACTCCGTCCAGGGTGTATCCTGCCTTGATGCCCAATGACGCCTGAAATAGGCACAGGCTCCCCGTGACCCGAGTGTAGATCGGATAAGCGGTAGACAATGAATGAATGAACTTGAAATGAGTGAAAACTGAAATTGAATTATCATAATATCCAGAAGCCCTATTCAGATTGGATAAAATTTACATTGGGTCCTCAGGTCATTTTTTTCATATTTAGGGGTGTACTCTGTGATTATTTTTTACATTTTCCCACTCGATCGGACATGTCAGTGTTTATTTTCTATTTATTTATTTTTAAACCACCTGAATTACCTAGTTTTTCACCAAACTCTACAGTTGTCTAATTATTTTACACCCATTTGAATACATAAAAGTGTTATGTTTATGCATATGAGAGATTCTTCACAAGAAAAACAAGATGTGTGCTGCTACTTTCTAGTAATGAGCATATACTGCGTCTAGATGATAAAAGCTCAACTATGCACACTACCTGGTTAAGTGTTTTTAGGAGGAGAAAAAAAATTAAAATCCTTAAGAAAAGTGAGATCTTGCAGGCAGATTTATGAATCTATTACAAAGGCAACTACAGGAATAAGCATTGATTATTACTATTACTGCCAGTTTCTTGAAGATCTTATGAGCACATGATACAAATTTGGGTTCATAGAAAATACAGCCCATTAAAATTTCAATATTTAGGCTTGACAACATTTAGAAACAACCATTAGCAAAACTTTTCTGTAGGAGTTTATTTTGCATTGTTTGGGAGATACTTTGCCTCAATCATTTACAACATTGCTTCAGTTCTCTTAAGGTCTCATTACAGAATCTTACTGGGGACGAGGTCTGGACTTTGATTTAGCCATTTTTTAGTCTTTAGACGTTGAGATATTGATTTTCTAGAGTAATACGATCATTGTCCTGTTACGTGACCCAATTTTGCCCCAGCTTAAAGATTCAAAAATGGCCTCACATTTGTGTCAAGAATATTCTGGTATAAAGTGAAGTTTATTGTTGTCTCAGTAACTACTAGTTAAACAGGTCCTGTGGCTGAAAAACAAGCCCAAACAAAACCCCTCCCATCATGCTTGACAGTTGGTATGAGGTGCTTGTGGTGATGCACTTGGTGTTTGGTCATCATACAGAGTTGTGTAGTTTGTTCAAATGCAATTTTGCAAATCTATAGTTCTGCTCCGAGAGAAGTGGCTTTTTCCTAGTCCTCCTTCCATGAAGGCCAAATTTGTTGAGTCTTTTTCTGATTGTCCTGTGGTGAACATTTGATGTGCTTACACTGGCCTGTGTTCTGTGTGGCATGTGCTCATGGTGTGACCTTGGACTGAATTTGCTGGAATGCTCACCCCTGGGAAGACTAGGAACTGTCTTGAAGGCTGTCAATTTGTAAACAATCCTACAAGGTGTAGGCCTTATGACCCAGATTGATGCTTTTAGATTGATTGATGTCCTTTCTTCTTTTGTCCAGAACACCAAACTGCTTTGAAAAAAGTTTTGATTTTATAGTGGTAGTCACATTTCTTGTGCATTTCATTAGTAATGCCTGGGTGCTAATTACTCTCTTAATATTTGTGGAAGTAGGAAAGGTATATTTATATTTCCCACATGGTTTCTGTATTTTGGACCACATAATCATTGTTTAGGCCCTGATAAATAAACAACATAGGAATGAAGGAGGATGTGCTTTTTTGATTTGACTATGTTCTATTAAAGAACGCTTCTTTTTTTTCAGGTGACAATTTTCTTGCACTTCCTGTGGGTGGGGCCATTGCAGGCTGCAGCTGTTGTTGGGCTTCTGTGGCAGGAGATTGGACCTTCGTGTTTGGCGGGTATGGCAGTGCTCGTTTTTCTACTGCCACTGCAATCCATTTTTGGGAAACTTTTCTCTAAATTCAGGTGTGTATACACACAAACCTCAACATAGGAAAAATGTAATTGAGATAAGACATAACCCTTGAGTCTTATCTATAATATAACTATAAATACATCACTAATATTTGGTGTTTAAGTTTTTTAATTTATGTTTTAAATTAACTAAATGAATGACTTGCAGGTCAACTGGTTCATTTGGTTACTTACAGTCTGCTCTGAAGGTTTGGGATGGCAAGACCAGTTTTTTGTTTTATCAATATGCTGGTGACATTTGGGTTTGAGACCAAAAGATGAATGATACAATGGATCAATACATTTCCTGAAGCATCTACATCTAGAAGTGTGAAACAACCCAGAACATGGCACCTTTTGTAGCAGAACACCCAATTTTTAGGTGAGCAAACATATTGGAACAGGAAGTCTTAATGTCAATAAACCTTTAATATTCGGTTGAATGTTTCTTGTTTGTAATAATTAAACCAATCAAAAGGTGCCATGTTCTAAGTTGTTTAAAAAATGTAATTTTGCATCTATATGTAAATGTCAGGAAAATAAAGCTGAAATGGTAATCAAATTGTCAAGTCATCTTTTAATCTCAAACCCAAATGTTTTTAGTATATAAGAAAACCAAAGGAATTTCTGTTCCAATACTTTTGAAGGGGACTGTTTAGAACCTTCCATTTCACTGGAACTAAAGGTCAAGCCTAGACGTGTTCCAGAATGAAAATACAAATGTTCCAAATGTGGAATGCCTTCCCAGAAGGGTGGTGGTTATTCTAACAGCGGAGTTGTGGAATAAATCTGGAATGAGATCAAAAAGTTCAAAAAGTACCTACAGTATCTATTACTTTTTTTGAGGGCATACCACAACAAAGGAAGTAACAACAAATTTTATGCAACTTCAAGCCTTTGACTGCGCTACAATTTTTAAAAAAAATCTGGCCTTATTATTTAGGACCGTTTAAACATAAACTAGATAAACTTTTTTTTCTGCATTTAATTGCTAAACATTTTAAACACGCTGACATGGTCAGTTTGTCTGCCATCTTTGTGCTGTCAAGAGCTGCATCTCAAATCTAAACCCTAAAACATGCAAACTTCTCACACACATAGCGGAGGCAGAAATCGAACCCCCAATCCTGGAGGTGTTAGGCAACCATGCTAACCACCAAGCCACTGTGCCCTCCCAGCCTGCTAGTATTGGTGCTTAAAATGTCCATACGTATTTTTGATTTCTGACATCATGCTGGTTTGTTCAGCAAAGGTGGGTGTAATGTTGAAATTTGTCTATTTTCATTGCTGTAAGCTTGGACAATCTTAAAGTAAATTTGGTTTGTTTAAATGCGAATATCTATAACAATTTCAAAGCAGTAGCACCCACAATCTGTCTAGAGTAGTATTTCTAGATTCAATATTTTTGATATTTGTAAAATGCTTAAAAGAAAAGAGGAGATTGAGTTTATTTTCCAACAGCTTTTGTGAATGAAGCAGCTCTATTTGGGTTTGCAACCCTAGTTTGAGAAGTCATTCTTTACCAACAGCTCAGTGACATGCTGCACACCTTACATGTGGCATTCTTAGTTTCTCAACTGGGGTTGCACTGTCAACAACCCTATGAGTGATGTATGTCCACTCCGAATTTCCGACTGCCTTGATGTTTGATACAGCTCTGTTTTTTCTGTGAAAGGCACAGCTGTCAAAAATTGTTTGGTAATTGACTTTTTGACAGCAGCTCTGTCTGGCTTGTCACTTGCTGTTGCTGACAGAGAAGCACAGAATGCCTTAAGAACTGATATATTCACAGCCACACTTGCTGAAAATTCTATGATTTACTTTGATCTGTAGGATCAGGTCCACACATATTTAGCCATTTAAGTTATTTTAAATGGCTAGATATTAATTTTTATTTTTGAAGTTATTTTACTAAGCTGAATTCTGATGTGTATAGTGCTCTATGTTCTGCTCAGATTCAGCCAAATACTTCATAATGCATTGCACAGGGCTTTACACTGCAGATAGACAATGACCCAAAGCATAATTTTAAAGTATGGCCAAGTCAATCACCTGAGCATGAACAAACAGCAACTGAAAATAGCTGTAGTGAAGGCCCGGTAGAGCATCACAAGGGAAGAAACACAGCACCTGATGATGTCTAGGGGTTCCAGATTAAGGCAGTTATTGAAAGCAAAGGATTTGCAAATTATTTAATAATTACAGGTATTAAAATTACAATTTAATATTTGTTTATTTGTTTGTCTAAGTACTTTTTATAAATGTGGACACATAAAAAGTTCACCCCATTTGGATATAATTACCCTCATGTTAAAGCTGAAAGTCAGCACTTTATTTAATTTTAGCTACAATGTATACAGCAATAATAACAATAATTTTGTCAGTGTCTATATATTTATGGACCTCAATAGGAGAGAACTGGATTTTGAGAGCATTGGAGAAGGATTTTGTTTCCCTTTCCTCTTTTAAAAAAAAAAAAAAAAAATTCTCTCTCTCTCTCTCTCTCTCTCTCTCTCTCTCTCTCTCTCTCTCTCTCTCTCTCTCTCTCTATCCACACTGTATACTGTTATATATTATCTATGTCATTATAACACCATTACTGTAATAAATTGTATTTTAAGGAATGTAAAAAGAATTGGTGTAATTCAATGGGGTGGAGGTAGCGGCAGCTATAAATATAAATGATTAACGGCAATGGGTCTCGTTTATCAATGTTTGTATGTACATGTATGCATAAGGCAAACCAAGCAAAAAATTGCAGATGGATGCCAATCACCCATAAATTACCTGGCAAGTGTGCAGCACAGCTGAGCTTGCATTTGGTAACTTACAAATCTCAAGAAAAGGTTTTTAAAAGCTAGTTAATCTAGGTTTTACATTAGTTAGTTTTTTTTTGTGTGTGTAAATGTATAAACACTTGGGAGTATAAGTAGGATACATGACTTTTTATTTTGAAATTAAATGATTTTCATGAATACATAATATTGTTTAACTGTTTAAGAACAATTTACAAATAAACTCTTTTGCTTACATTTTGGATGCCAGGTCAGTTTATTTACAGTGTAGATCTTTAATGAATATCTTTAATATTTATCACAGGAACTGGTACAACTGGCTAACATTTCAGGCATAATTCAAACAGGTCATCATTCCTGTTCCCCCTCTTACCTGCATCTCTCTTTCTTCCAGGAATAAGACAGCAGTCTTTACTGACAGCAGAATACGCACAATGAATGAAGTTGTGTCTGGGATACGAATTATTAAGATGTATGCATGGGAAAAGCCATTTGCAGCATTGATCAACGACATCAGAAAGTAAGCTAAAAGGATTTTCATGTTTTATCTCAAGTAAAGCAGTCTGTCTATGCCAAAGTTGGTCTCAAACCCTATATACCCTCCACCAGCTTTACATAGTGACCTGGCCACTGTTCTGCACAGTTGCAGATACAAGAGTGGATTAAAATTTATCTCGCCACTATGCAGGACTTGTATTTGTCTTTCCCGAGACGAATTGATGCTTTATTGGCCGCAAAATTCAATTCAATTCAATTTATTTGTATAGTGCCTTTTACAATGGACATTGTCTCAAAGCAGCTTTACATAAATATAGAATTTTATCCCTATTTATCCCTAATGAGCAAGCCTGTGGCGACGGTGGCAAGGAAAAACTCCCTGAGATGATATGAGGAAGAAACCTTGAGAGGAACCAGACTCAGAAGGGAACCCATCCACATTTGGGTGACACTGGACAGTAAATAATGTAAATGTAAATAGTGTCCTTTCTACAACAGCAACCAAGGGCCCATCAGGCACTATTAGGTCAATGTAATTTCTGAGTTTGTTATAGACACTAATTCCTTGCTGTCAAAAGCTGACAGATGTAACAGCAGTTCGGTGACAGTGTTATAGTCCCCAAGTGGCTCTGTTCACGGCTGTCTCCTGGTCACAGGTCTTTTACTGATCCATCCACAGCATCAGTGAGCACCACCAAGTGACGAGACTCCGACCAGGGATAGAGCCAGTGGTCACACTGGGAGCTCGGCAGTGGGACCTATAGCTCGACAGAGAAAGACAGAGGGAGAGAGAGAAAGATATTAAATATGCTTGTGATTATGTGATGTTTAAAGACAATGTAGACTAGGTGTAAAGTGCAGGCAGGGACTCCGGCAGAACTAGCTATGACAGCATAACTAAAGGCTTCCTGGGACATAAAGCACAGCCTGCCCCCTGCTGTAGCCTACTGGAGGTACTACCAAATACTAGTACTAGCAAAAGGAGGCCCTACACCATACTAATAAATTATTGTGGTCTAAAACCAGGTTTCAGTTTCCTTGTTCAACCACTGTGTATATGTATACATGTGTACACACACACACACACAGTGAGAGCTGGTGATTGCTAGGGGAGGTTTATTGCAAAAGAAACGCATATAAGGATTTGTAATATAAGCTGTAATTATGCCCTATTATGAAGTTGTTTTTATTTTTAAAACAATATGATTTTATGGAATTTATTATTTTGGAAATATTGACAGTAGATTTTGACAGTGCCTTTATATGATTTATTTAAAAAAATTATTGTCTTTACCTTTTCTACTGCTGTCTGACATCCATCTGAAATGCACGCGCATGACACACCAATGTTATTGTACAGCTCAGGAAAACAATCATTTTATTTTGTGTAGTTTCTCATTTCTCATATTTCATTATACAAGCAGATCCACATCAAAAGCCAGCAACATCTTTCTAGCCGTTGCATGACACTTGTCTAATAATATATTAAAAAACTTGAATTTGTCCCATAACATTTAGTGTGTTTCTGGCCTGCTGTGCTGTGGCTCTGCTACAATTCATCAGCATATGAATTTAGACCTCTGGGTTTATGAGGAAAGTAAATATTATTTCTTTCCTGTATTAAGGTATGTGTAGTCAGTTTAAAGTTTGGATTTGAGATTGTATTGGCTCTGAGAATGTAGAATATAAAAGAAATACACTCAACCAGTTTTACTGCTGATATAAGGAACTTGAAACTAACTGACAATATGCAGAATTTATGTGTGAAGATTTCATGCCATTATGATGTTCCCTCCTTCTTATAGGAAAGAAATATCTAAAATCATGAGCAGTTCTTACCTGCGTGGCCTGAACATGGCATCCTTCTTTGCTGCAAGCAAGGTCATTGAATTTGTTACATTCACTGTTTATGTGTTGGTGGGAAACACAATCACAGCCAGCCGTGTGTTTATGGCTGTGTCACTGTACTCTGCCGTGCGTCTCACCGTCACACTCTTCTTCCCTGCTGCCATTGAGAAGGTGTCTGAAGCCAGCATCAGCATCCGTCGGATCAAGGTACAGTTCCTGATGAATTTAGGAGACCCAGTACAGATACTGCCAAACATGTTTCTGGCCAGCATTAATTAAACAATAATATTTGACAATCCTGATAACCACTTCAGCAGATCTTTTATCCTAACAAAAAGGTCAAGCACACTACTATATCCACAAGTAAGTATTTGATTAAACCTTGGGTAAATAAGATTTGACAGGCTGTAATCTTCAGAACATTGCAACAGTTTGGCACAAATCATTTGGAGCTGAAATGAAATAAATCTATTCTATTGAATAAGCTTGTCTCTTTACCCTCTGGTATTGTAGATTTACAGTGGCTGAGCTCCTGTGCACTGCTTATTTGGCACTGTAATGCAGATGGTGTAATTTTACTGGGTTAATCATAGATCAGTTCCCAACAGCAAAGTGAAGTGCAGTACAGGGTTTCTTGCCTAAATGCTATAAAGTACTACTACTGAAATAAATAAATCTCTATTAGACAAGAGCTAGTTCTGTAATTAGATTGGACGAGGGGTGTTCCAAGACTGCTGATATTTAGCATAACAGCACTCGGACATTTCTCTGTTTGTATCAGTCCAATTGTCTGTGTAGAATTCCAGTTTTGGCAGTAGTCCATTATTTTTCATGAATATCATTTTTGATGTAAAATATGTATGACTTGTAAGATGAAGATGAAGATGAAAAGGAAGAGGGGAAGCCATTTTAACAGCACAAATTTCCAAGTGGTCAAATATCACATTAGCAGATTTAGATATTTTGGAGAAATAAATTAATCTAACAGTATATTGTAGGCTGTCGACTGCTTTCACTCTTGTCTATGTGGAAAAAGAGCTCATCATTTACTTTAAAATTATTGTAAAGTCAAAACTAAGCCCAGTGTTAAAGGACTTTTATGGATCTATTCGGACCAGGGAAAGAGAGAGCTACTGTATGTGGCATCAGTAGCTGTCTTTGGCTCTGGGTGGGGTAAGTCACACTGCTCCTAGTCCATGACAACTCCAACGATTTATTAAATCAGATATGGTATGACCTCTAGTTACAATTTGGGCACAGAAGCAAGGAGGGCAACAGACATCTGAAACCAGACTCTAAAACAAGATTACATTCAACAAGGATCCATCTCGATTTCAACAAGGAAACAAAAAGACACAAATTAAAACAATGGAAATGGACAAGGAGATCAGAGGGTTGCTATGTTTGATAAACCTGGCAATTCCCAGTTCTGGTAATGTTCAGTTGACTCCCTGGAGAAATACATTACCAAAAACCCACCCAACGCAAAAGCGGTCTACTGCAGCCCAAAAGGATGACTGCAGTCACTGATAACATATGGTGTACCGCTGTTACCTTTGGGAGTAAATCAGCTGGCTCAAATGCTGTGCAGAATGTTCAAGGAGAATGGTACCTGATCATCAAACACTAACCACAGTCTGAGGGCAGCTGTGATTCAGAGAGTGACTGATGCAGAGCTGGAAGCAAGGGCGATTATGGAGCAGGCACAGGTATTTTTGCAATTGTTTTTTTTTTTTTGCTTCAAAAGCCTATTGCCTAGCTTTACCTAGTTTAGTGAAATGTTGTACTGTATTTTAAACAAAATGTTTTTTTTATCTTGCAGGTTGAAGCTAGCTAAAATCATACTGGAGTTCATTTCTGGATTTTAGAAATATATAAGATGCAATATTAGCAGACCAGGATCAATACAAGTGAAGCAACATGTAACTCTGTCCCCTTGACACCTATGCAGTTAGTTGACAGGCTGTGAGTCTCTCTCCAGCTGCTCCTTGGGCTACTGAATATCCGTACAGTTGTGTTTGCCTACAGCCTGATATTCAGTACAAATATTCAGACTTCAAATTATGAATCAGTTTCATATCCATAGATACAAACTCCTGCCCACAAACCTTTTGTCATATACCTCCATTTATCGTCTGATTAACACATCCTAATTAATGCAGATGTTCAGTAATAAGCCAATTAAAGGAAAGCATTCAGCAGATTACTCAAGAGCCAAAGAAAGATTATTTCTCTTTTACATTGCCACTCTTGTCTAGGTGCTTAAATTAGCAGTCACCACATTAACACGTACACTTATACTTGGTGGCAATGATTCTACTTTTGTTGCTTGCTCACCCTGTTAGTAATCTGGGTTTTAGAAGTTCCTTTTGCTGGATGAGTTGGTTAAGCACAACGTAGCAGTTACTCAAGAGGAGAAGAAGGAAGTGTCTGTGGAGATCCAGGATCTCGTTTGTTACTGGAAGAAGGTGAATCACGCTTGTATGTATGTATGTATGTATGTATGCATGTATGTATGCATGTATGCATGCATGCAGTCACACTCCTGGTCAGCGACTAATCATTCACCTCTTTCACACAGAGTCTGGATGTTCCAACACTGCAAAACATATCCTTCAGTGTAAAGATGGGCCAGCTCCTTACTGTTATTGGCCCCGTTGGCTCTGGAAAGGTCCATAACTAAATCATCTTTGTTTGACTTCTGTTTGGAAGATGAGCATTTACCTATGTCTGTGTAACATTACATTTACATTACATATCACTGTATCTTTTAGTCTTCTCTGCTCAACACCATTCTTGGAGAACTGCCACAGGACAAAGGAGTAGTGAGGGTCACTGGGAATCTGAGCTATGCATCCCAGCAGCCTTGGGTGTATCCAGGTACCATCCGCAGCAACATCCTGTTTGGAAAGCAGCTACAGCTACAAAGATATGAAAAAGTTCTGAAAGCCTGTGCTCTTAAGAAGGTATGGTTACTCTCTGACACTTGTGTCTGTACTTTAAATGTGATTACTGTGAGCGTGGTAGATCACAGATGAATTATTCTGTCTAAGTTCCTTTCACTTCTGTAAACTGTTAGGAAAAATATGCAGCCATATACTGTGTGGAGAAGAGATAAGGGCTTGAGTTCACAAGTGCTAGTTTCTTCCTGGTTTATAATATAACATAATAATGTACAATGTAATGTAATAACATGTAGCATTAATGTAGTATTAGTATATTCCTCTGCTTATGTGGTAGGACATGGAGTTACTTCCTGAGGGAGATCTGACTGTGATTGGAGATCGAGGGGCTACACTCAGTGGGGGTCAGAAGGCTCGAGTTAACCTTGCCAGGTATGAGAATGGACCTGAAACAATACTACAACCTGTCTTTTATATGTGGCTAATGTGAGGTTGCTGCACCCACATTCCCTTCTAGTGTGTGTTGTCCTTTCACGTTTAAACATGTTTTCAATCCAATTCAACTTGAATATTTTCCATAAGTATCTTCCTTGAGAAAATTCTGTTTTTTTAAACTCAAGGTTTCAATTGACCCTCAACTTCATGACCCATACAAGTTTAAATTGTTGAAACAAAAGTAAATGAAGGAAGTCTTTCTACAAACAAAACAAAACTATATCAGTGCCCCACTATAAACTTAGACAGAATAATTCTTAGACAGAATAATTCAATATAAACTTCCCTGTACCACCATACAATCGCTAGTAACCAACATAAACATAAAAAATTCACCATTTATATTTAGCTTATAAAACATAAGGACTCCTTACTGGGAGCAGCAACTAAACTATTTGTGGCTTACTTTTCTAGTGAGAACATCTTCTTTTATGACTGTTATTGACAGTTTAAAAGGTTGGGACGAGGAGTGACAATCAGTGATTAGTTATTGGGAACTGTGATGATCTGTGATTAGTCGCAAGCACAACACCTTCAAGCATTACACACAGATGGTAAGTCGAGTCAATATCAGCTGCTGTGATGTGAGCTGAAGTGCTATATTGAGTTCAAGACAGTCACAAAACATGTGCTCAAAAAGTTCCTAGATCCAATACATTGCTGAAGCACAGTTTTATTTTTTATTTTATTACACCACTCTGCATATATATGTATGTATGTATGTGTGTGTATGTGTGTGTATGTGTGTGTATGTGTGTGTATGTGTGTGTATGTGTGTGTATGTGTGTGTATGTGTGTATGTGTGTGTATGTGTGTATGTGTGTATGTGTGTATGTGTGTATGTGTGTGTGTGTGTGTACGTACGTATACATATGTATATATCTGTGTGTGTATGGTTCAGATGTTTGGCCACTTTTTTTGTTTGTAGGGCTGTGTATCGAGATGCTGATATTTACCTGTTGGATGACCCCCTAAGTGCAGTTGATGCAGAAGTTGGGCGACATCTCTTTGAACAGTAAGTTTTTATTTTTGCACATATCAACAACATTCTATTGTAAACACACTACATGACCTCACAGCTGAAAACACACAATTGTATAAGATGTCCTTGTATGCAGTAACATTAGAATTACTCTTCACTGGAAGTAATGGGTCCAGCCTTAACCTGTTCCAGCATGATGTTGCCAGTGTGCACAAAACAAAGTTTTGTGAAGACATGCTTCAAGAGAAACAGCATGAGTGGCCTGCACAGGATCCTGACCTCAAGCCTGTTAAACACCTTTGGGATGAAATGGAATGCTGACTGCACCTCAGTCCTTCTTGCCTAACACCAGTAAATAGTAGAAAATTAAAACAACTGGACACATCTTTGTTATTTTCTCAAGGTTCATGTTATGGTGCTTAAACAGTATCTTAAAAAAAGAGCCAACCTGAGCATGCAGTGCAGTAGCAGTGAATGTGGTCATTAAAAATGAGGGCAAGGTTCCATGAATTGCACATTCACCAGAGGTATTCATGAGCATGTACAGACTTTTGTTGCACATGAGAGAAATTCCTAAAGTATGATTGATTAAACGATTTAACTGTCAAGAACTGAAAGCCTGAAACAGAAAGCAAAACCAGCATTTCTACCATTGCAGATTTGTGGAGGGCTTAATATTATCACCTGTGTAATCAGAACTGTTTACCAAAAGCAGTAATCGTGAAAACACCTGAATGTTGGATTATTAAGCAGTTCTGCAGTAAAAAGTTGGGGTTGTTTTCTTGTTTGTTTGTTTTTTAAATAACAGTAAATTTTTTTGACCTAATTATTTTACAGATTGTTCTTTAATGTCCACACAGATGGCATTTTCTCTGTCATGCTGTGTTTCTAATTTCTTTCTAATTATCCTCACCATTAACATTATTTGTGAAGTGAAATTTTCGTTTTTTCTGGGTTCAGTGGCTTCCCTAATGCATGTGGTTAATCGGTATTTACTACATCTTAATAACTTTTATTTCACACTAATGAAATAAACCATTGTCTATTAACTCACAGAATGTTAACACAGAATGGAGGCACTCCTGCAAGTTCAGTAGAGAGCATGTGGGGCTTCCAGCTAGTGTCAGGACATTTAAACAAATTTTTGTACAAAGATTCATATGTCGACTGGCTCATCTAGGGTTTTACTTGGGAGAAAATGTCAGTGACTAGACTTATAAACTTAAAAGCTATATTTGATAGCAAAGTATGTAAACACTTGTTCAAAAAAATCAAGGTCTTTTCTGAAGTGGTGTTTTACTTTGTTCACTCTGCAGCTGTATCTGTGGCCTTCTGAAGAAGAAACCAAGAATCCTGGTGACTCACCAGCTGCAGTATCTGAAAGCAGCTGATCATATCCTGGTTTTGAAAGATGTGTGTGTTCACAGCCCCAACATACTACACTTTTATCATGTCAGGGTGCCCGAATCTGTGTGTGTGTCTGTGTGTGTGTCTGTGTGTATTGTTGCTAAATTATCGCACATTTGTCTCTATAGAAATTATTTGCAACCTTATTTTATGCTCAATTGTTCATCTGTGTTATTTATGTTTGCTACACTGATGTCATAGCCCTATCTAGGGCACATGGTTTCTCAGGGTCAAGTGTACTTCCTGCACTGACCACTGCTCTACCCCTACCACTTTGTTGGCTTGTCCAATTGTTGCTTTCCTGTGTGAAAGGCTCTGGATACCATAGACGTTTTCACAGAATAGCAAAATAGATATACATTTATAATAGAAACTAATTGTCCAGATCATTTTAAATAAGGTCTAATCCTTTCATCATGTCATAAATAAGTTGAGCCCCATGCCTGTATTTCTAATGTAAGAGATGATGCTAAATATTTGTTGGCAAATATTGCAGTATCTAAGGAGATTCATAATTGTCCATTGTTATAGCTGTGTGGTCTTTTGACTCAATTGATTTGTTTGCATGATACTTAAGCTTATATTAGCCTAATATATATTATTATACATATTAGCTCTAGTTTAAAATGTCTTTAGCCAATGGACTCTCTCTCTCTCTCTCTCTCTCTCTCTCTCTCTCTCTCTCTCTCTCTCTCTCTCTCTCTCTCTCTCTCACTAATACCCTTCTCCCTGTCTTGCAGGGTCAAATAGTGGTGCAGGGCACATACACAGAGCTGCTGAATTCAGGTGTTGACTTTACATCTCTGTTAAAAAAGGACGAGGAGGAAGAGCAGCCAGGAGGAACTGGGATCATAGAGTCTTCACGCAGCCGAACCCTTTCACAGAACTCTGTTCACTCAGGGACCTCATCAGTTGTTTCCAATAAAGATGAAGCAGATCAGCTGCCTGTATGTGTATTAATTATTTATTTGCACTTTTATTTGTAAGAAATACTGTATGATCATATACACCAATGGTGCCACTGTTTAAAATATAGAGAAAAAAATCTGATTGGCTGTTATCAAAGCTCACACACTGATATGATTATATTTCATAAGAATATTTTTTCTCATTCTCACATGTGTATCGTGGTGATGTTGATGTTTCCAGGCAGAACCTGTTCCAGCTATGTCAGAAGAGAGTCGCTCTGAGGGGACTATAGGGTTCCGCATGTATCTGAAATACTTTACTGCTGGAGTCAATAAACTTGTGCTGCTTAGCATTGTTCTCCTCAACCTGCTTGCACAGGTACAGCATGCTATATAACCACGAGGATGGCACATTTTTATCCATTCTGCATTCAATAGTTTTAGCTTACCATTTCCTTTCTGTCATCAGACATCCTATATTCTTCAAGACTGGTGGCTTGCATTCTGGTGAGGGGAGTATTTAAATCTACTCAATACAAAGAGCTCTAATTTCAGCCACTTCTCCGGCTTGTCTTTATTTACTTTTTTTATAGACTTTCAGTAGAATTCTAAGTCTTTCTTCTCTTTGTTTGACCAGTAATGAAAGTTATATGTGCTAAAAGAATTTTCACTGACCACTTGATCTTGATCACTCCACAGGGCTTCAGAACAGGAGAAGCTGGATGCACTAAACCAAAACCTTACATCCACCAATAGCATTAACATCAGCCTTAATCAGAATGTTACTCAGCAGCTGTCCACTGAATACTACCTGGGCATTTATTCAGGTATAGTCAAGCACCAGTATGACAGACTGACTCACAAAGTCTCACAAATAGAAATAAATATATATTTTGAAAATACATTGCAATGTATAATTGTGTGTGTTGGATGAATGAATTTTGATTCAGCATGTTTCAATGCACAATAACATTATAACCGTTTATTGTCTTCAGGTTTAACAGCGACCACTCTTCTGTTTGGCTTCACACGGAGTTTGATTATGTTTAACGCTTTAGTGTGCTCTGCCCAGACGCTCCACAACCGCATGTTCAACTGTATCCTCAGGACCCCTGTCCGCTTCTTTGACATCAACCCTATAGGTGAGTCTGCAGGGTCTTTCTCTTCCACCTTTACATGGTGGAATGCTTTCTCGTTTCTAAGATTTCTTAGACTGATTATTTCGTAGGGAGCAGTGGGATATATCTTAATGGAGCAACCATGTCTAAACTGTAATACTTCATTTAGGAGAGCACTTCTAATCGCTGTGATGAGTGATTTGTTTAGCTACCTCATAACCTGATTTTTGTGGTGTTTTTTTTCTTCAGTTTTTGCAGTCGTGCATGATATATACACTCAACTTATTTTCATTTCAGTTATCACATTACTACCAAGTTACATTTTGTGATCTTAAATTGTCACAATTCTAAAACACAGAGGATAGATAAAAAATTGTGCTGTTTCAAAATGTACATAGTATTTGCAAGTTTTGCACTCATGTATAACAAGGTAAGGGTATAACGATGCATGGTGATGTAAAATATGACAGTGAGTGCTGTAGAAATGTGCTGTTCATATTGTGAATTGCCTTAATAATATCTGCTCCGATATCAGCATTTTATTCTACATGAGATGCAGTTGTACTGTTTGAACACCAGAGGTCCCAGTCTGCACAACCCAGAGTTAAAATATCCAGAGAGCTCCCTGAGCACATGGTCATTTTATTTCTCAGGGACCTTGCAGGATCTGTAGGCCAATAAAAAGCCTTGTAGCTTTGCATAGCTTGCAATTACTAACACACATTTTACATCATATGGTTCCTCAACCATGATATGACATTTAAAATAATCACCTAATTTTCTCCTTGGATATTTGAGAAGTGCTTTACTCTCTGCTGCAGATTCTATAGAAATTGGCTATTGACTCTCTATTAATGAATCTATATTTCTGCTACGGAGCTCATTATTTTTCAGTCGATTTTTTCCCCCAAATCGGACACTGTTTTTTCATTTAAAACTTTTTGTAACTGTAGTGCACATTGTTTATGATTCAGAATTTTTTATATTTAAAAAAAAAAAAAAAAAAAAAAAGCCTTTTAGTCATTATTTTTCATTCAAGTATTGTTCAAATTATACTGTGCATTGAATTGAACCGAAATTGTGAATCAAATCAAATTGTGATTGGAGTGTATCAATACACCTTTTAATAACAGTTCATTATGTCAGGTTTGATAGGTTAAGGTTAATGTATTGCAAACTGGTCATTATAACAGACTTGAGATCAAACAATGAATGAGATGATAGAGCAGAATTTCAGCTTTCTTTTTTTGTATTCCTGACATCTTCCTTACATCTCCGTCCTTATGTGTAGAAGTTTTAAACTACTTTGGAACATGTCACCCTTGGTGGCAGAACACCCAATTTTTTAGGTGATCAGAAATATCGGAGCAGACAGTTTTTAAGTAAATAACACTAAATATTTGGTTGGTTAGTTGCAATAACTGCCTCAAGCATTGACATCAACAAACTGTTGCATTATTCTTTTCTTCTGCTGTTCCAGGACAATATCAACGATTCTATCATTTGTTATTTGTTTTAGGAGTTTCTCCCCCATTCTCCCTTTTCAGGAGGTAAAATGGGCAGTCAATTGGGTTAAGGTCTGGTGATTGACTTGGCCAGTCTAAAACCTTCCACTCTTTTCACCATATGAAGCTCTTTGTTGTGTTGGTAGTGTATTTAGGGGCATTGTCTTGTGGCAAGTCAGAACGTTTCTGTAGACTTCTGAATTTATTCTACAGCTACCATCATGCGTTGCATCAGCAATTAAGATTAGTGATCGTGTTTCTGAATTCAAATTCACTATAAATACATTACACACAGACAGACAAATATGTATGTATGTACTTATATAATGTATGTATAATGAATTTGAATCCATATCGGGCCTTAAAAATATACTCTAAATACTCTCCGTTGATGGAAGACTATTGTTATTATTAAAAGTTTATGATTCAAGATTAGCCTAGAAAAGCCGTTTTAGCTTTGCAAAAGTAAATGGTGCAGTGAGGTTTGACTTACCCCTTATTTGGGCTGCTTATCAGGGTGTTCTGTTGATAGCGTGAGTAACGTCTCAATAGCCTCACCATTATATGCTTGTTCAGGACACAGCCCAAGTCTGCTTGGGTAATCAGTAAAAGCTACTGTTAACTATATTGCACTACTATATATCTGCCAGTTCAGGGTTGGTCATGTCAGCTTCAGCCAACATAGGAGCTGGCTCCTTTTGTTGATTTTTATCTATGTTTGTGAGCAGTAGGGTATAAGATCAGTGTGCACAGATGTTTTTTTCTCACTCCTTAAGCCATCACTGGCAAAATTACCTTTATTGTCTAAGATGAATAGCTGTTGATCAGAAGCAGAGTAACTGCTGTTTGTGTTTTATTCTCTGGTCTCTGTAGATGGATGTAAGTTCTTATACATGTTTATTTAATGACTCACAAATTTATGAGATTGATGACTTTTAGAACAAAAGAAATACGTTAAAAACAGAACAAAGGAAATATTCTCACAGAGTAACAAATATTTTTGCCATTATTTCCTCTTACATCTAATCAAAGAACGTTACATTTGTTTTACTAATGCAAGTTATGTTTGTAGTATTCATGTTTTCACTTTCTTACTTTTGCTTTTCTTCAGGACGAATCCTCAATCGATTCTCGAAGGACATTGGTCAAATAGACTCCATGTTGCCCTGGACATTTGTGGACTTTATCCAAGTAAGCTGCGTGTGTGTGTGTGTGTGCGTGTGTGTGTGTGTGTGTACGTGTACCTGCTTCGTGTCCACAAAGTGCCATTGTCAAATGCTTGACAAACCAAATTAAAAGCACATAATAGTCTTCCATTAAAGCACTTTTCATTCTGTCAGGAAGGGTGACCCTTCCTTTTCTGTTGTGCTGGCAGACTGAAAGGACTTTACCATCTTGACCATTGTCACTCATTATTTTACGGGCCTTTCTCACTGTCTACTTCTCACTATTCTTCTCCCATTTGCCACAAAGACAAGGGAGCCTATAGACAATGACTGAAGCCTTCCAGCTACCCATGTATGCGAAGGGCTTAGAGTTTTTTCCCAGCCTGTGCATAGACACAGTTCCTTTGACTGCCTGAGTCCCCCATTAAACCCTGTATATTCGCTCTTTCTCCGTATTGGTCACACATTTTTTTAGGAGAATGACCCTTGTCTTGGCTCAGTGGACCTTACTAAGAAAGCTTTGACACATATATCTGTGCCACCCAGATAGAGTGTTTTACACTGCAACATACCTAGCAGGGTGGCCAAGAAGTTTTATAATCAGGTCTGTGCTTTAAATAGAAACTTGTAGAGCAAAACCTATTGCCATTGGACCATGAACAAAAGTTAGTAAATGGAATGGTCAGAAAATGATGGTTGCTAGTACCCTTTCATTTCCTTCAGTTACATTATGCTAGAATTTGCTAGCATGTCCTATATGCTGATTATATGTTAGATGATCTAAAGGGGACTTGAGATAAACCATGGGATATGCCTTTATTATATGGGAACCATCTGAAACTGTCGAGTCATGGCAAAATAGACTGTTGAGATGTGTAGGTAGCCCTGAAGCTTTAACACTGAGAAGTCTTCAACATATTTTTAAAGACTCAACAGTTAACCACCGTGACAAAGAGGTAATACAGTATGTCTCTCTCTAGGTGTTTTTGCAAATCATAGGTGTAATTGTTGTGGCTTCTTCAGTCATCCCATGGATTTTGATCCCTGTGCTGCCCCTCCTTATAGTCTTCCTCTTTTTACGGCGCTACTTCCTACAGACTTCACGTGATATCAAGCGACTTGAAGCCATTAGTGAGTGTCTTTAATTAGTTGTTTGTGGGGGTTTTTATGCATATGTCAAAATATTAGAGATTTATATGCAGGAAAATGAAATGAACCATTAGAAAATAAATATGTCTTCTCCTATAGCTCGAAGCCCTGTATTTTCTCACTTATCATCCTCACTGCAAGGCCTTAGTACTATTCGTGCCTTCAAGTCTGAGGAACGATTCCAGCAGACCTTTGATTCCCATCAAGACTTGCACTCAGGTACTACAATATTTGCATTAACAAAATGACTTATTATGGATAAAATAATCCGTGTAGCATGGGTGTAGAGTTTTAACCACAAAAGTGCTGTCATGGCTACATGGCTTGTTCCAATTAACTGTTGATTAAATGCCAGAATCAAATGACTAGACAGATGGAATCAGATGTGTTTCCGTTTGGTTGTAAGAAAAACCTGCAGCCCCAGCCAATTGTGGATAACACTGAACACCCTGTCATATAACTTGCAGTCAAACACACATTTTAATACTCATCATTTGTCCACAGAGGCCTGTTTCTTATTTCTGACCACTTCACGCTGGTTTGCTGTGCGTCTGGATGGAATGTGCTCCATATTTGTCACCATTACTGCCTTTGGATGCCTTCTGCTGAGAAACAGTGAGAGATCATCTTTATATGGGGTTTACCCACTGCACAGTTGCCCACTACAGTAACCAGACAACTTTAAAGCCTTTGTATACGTTTCAATATCTTGAAATATTTAGACAGCCCTATAGAATATGCTACCGTATGTAACTGTCAGTTACTTGAATAACAGTGTAATTATTTTAGTGGAGAAAGATGCCAGAGATAAGAGATTTAATGGAAAAATGCATATTAATATATAGACTTTTGACACTACTGATGTATTTGCCAGGTTTGGAGGCAGGTTCTGTTGGATTAGCTTTGTCCTATGCTGTAACCTTGATGGGCATGTTCCAGTGGGGTGTCCGACAGAGTGCTGAAGTTGAGAATCTGGTAAGACTTTCTTTTTATCCACACTGGTACGATATTAAGAAAAGGATTTAGTACATATTTGGCTTGATGCATCACCTACAGTGTTTGTGTGTATGCAAATGTAGATGACCTCAGTAGAAAGAGTGATGGAATACACAGAGCTGGAGAATGAAGCAGCATGGGAAACACAGAAGCCTCCTCCAGGGTGGCCAAGCAAAGGGTTGATTACTTTTGACCAGGTCAACTTCTCCTACTGTTCCAATGGGCCTCAAGTGTTGAAAAACCTATCAGCGATGTTCAGACCCAAAGAGAAGGTAAGTCAAATCACATGTGCCAGTTATGCATATATCAACACATGCATCCATCATGTTTGTTTTTTTTACTGCAACTCTATGAAACTTGGCTTTACATGCTTGAAGCTTAGTGTTATAGTGATCATTGTCCTTGATGTTCAACTGAACTTCTTTATCTGTTCCATTGATAAGGTTGGTATCGTGGGCAGGACAGGGGCAGGAAAGAGTTCTCTGATCTCTGCACTGTTCCGCCTGGCAGAGCCGCAAGGAAAGATCTATGTGGATGGTGTGTTAATTTCTGATATTGGTCTCCATGACCTTCGCAAGAAGATATCTATTATCCCACAAGATCCAGTGTTATTCACTGGCACCATGAGAAAGAACCTAGACCCCTTCCAGGAGCACTCGGAAAAGGATTTATGGAATGCGTTAGAAGAGGTACACATATTGTACACGCAGATCCATAAATATGGACATTGACAAATTTCTTGTTATTTCAGTATATCACACTACATAGGAATTGAAATTAAATAATAATTATGAACTTCAAGTAAAGGCTTTCAGATTCAATTTGAGGCTAATTACATGTGCAGCCGTTTTTCATGGACCCCCTTTGAGGCACCAGGTGTAATTTGTCAAACATAAATTGTCAATTGTCACAGTTCTACTGGAAGCCAGAACAAGTATGTGCCAAAAGATAAAGTGGTATGCTTCGATTCATGAGTAGTTCCCTTTCACTCTGGAGGTGAGTTTCTTGATCTGGCCAAATGTTATATCTTCACCATGGAGAGATTTCCTTAATCATCCACTCTAGTTGTTTTCTGGGGTCTTCTTGAGCTCATCTGTGTGTTCTTTCTTTGTGAGAATGTATCAGCTAGGTTGTTTGGCTACACCTAACCATGGGTTTATTTAAAAATTGCTGAATGGTCAAAAAGTGCTATAATTCCTACACCCTGTTTGGATGTAAATATCCTTTAATTAAAGCTGAAAGTCTGCAATTTGAGCTCTTATTCACCATTATATTTCACCTTATATATACTGTGGTAGAATGCTAAAATAATAATGTTCTTTTTTTTAATGTTCAGATATTAAAAGGACCTGACTGTACATTGTACATACACAATCATGCATTTTATGTAGGTGTAGAACTGTTAAACATGTATTAACTATAATAAATGTGAAATGTAAATGTACTCAGATACTTTTAATTAGATTAAAAGTCTTTTGCTCCTACCCCCAGCTTGTGTTTTTACTTACATATTCACATGTATACACTTTCAGGTCCAGCTAAAATCTGTGGTGGAGGAGTTGCCTGGTAAGCTAGAGACAGTTCTGGCTGAATCTGGTTCTAACTTCAGTGTTGGTCAGCGGCAGCTTGTGTGTCTTGCCAGGGCCATCCTGAGGAAGAACCGAATCCTTATTATTGACGAAGCAACAGCTAACGTAGACCCCAGGTGAGTTCAACAAAAATGAATTAAGGTAGTTTGTTTTTTAATAAGACTGAATCAGGTTCTCATGTAATATTCCCCTGTATTTTGTTCCATCCGTTCTCCAGTCACACTTGACAGGAATCCGATGTTCTGAGGATAAAAAGCTTCCCAGAGCATGATGCTGCCACAATTCACTGTGGGGATGTTTTTGCCTTTTTTGCCATTGTTCTGTTGTTTACTGTGTAGGAAAATTAGTTAACTGTCAGTAAGAGTTTTTGAGTAAATGTAGCATTGTTATACCTACTGTGTAACATGCATTTTGGATTCTGTCCAATTGGAATTTGGCACAACAGCAGTGCAGGAAAGAAAAACAAACAGCCTGTTTAATTACAGTTAAGTTATTATTTTTAACATTATTTGACACTAATCTTTCAAACAATTAAACAAATTCAAAAAAACAATTCTTTTTGGTGACATCCCTAATAAATATTCAGTAGTTACCTGATGTACTTGCCAAGTTTGCCGAACATTGATTTTGTATCATGTTGATGAACACAAACATTCCCCATTTACCATGACCAAAAGTGAAGGCACTTTGTGGGCCTGGCCTGCAAGTCAGAGAGTTCAAACTCATTCCAGATTCATCTGTCAATTGGCTCATTTCTTGGTTTCAGTCCTTTAGCATATTTTTGATTTCTAACTTGTAACAGCACACTCCACTGTTAAAATGCTTCTATGCAAAATGCATAAATGTTGGCTGGTCTGGTCATATAATCGGAGTAAATGTGACAGGGAACTGTGGCAGTGTAATGGTCACAGAAATTGACAACAGTGGACTCAACAAACTCTAACTATTGATAAACCTGAAACTGAAAATTCTATGCTTTAACTGAAATTCAGGATACTCTTGGCCTCTGCAAAGCATGTGATCTGAATACAGAAAATTCATTATTCGCCTCTGTAAAATGTTTGCATTTACATAAATTGCTTATTGCCTTAAAATTCAACCATTGGAACCACTATTTTAATTGGTATTATGATTACAACTGCCAAAAACAGATCATTTATAGCCATTTTAGGCTGAAAATATTTGGAAATTAAAATTTCAGTGTATCCTTAATTATAAACTTTTCTCTCTGAGCTGTGACTTTTGCCAAGGTGTAATATTTAATGATCAGGTACGTGGCCTCTTGAAGTGAACACATGCCCTTCTGGCGATCAGTATGAATTACACAGCATTCACTCATCTCTTGTTGAAAAGCTAAGCCTTTGCATGTGTGCGTTTTACAGAACTGATGACCTCATTCAGAAGACCATCCGGGAGAAGTTCCAGGATTGCACTGTCCTAACCATCGCCCACAGACTCAACACAATCATAGACAGTGACCGAATACTGGTGAGTGGCACAGAGCAGTTTCACTCCCTGTGGGTTTTTTCTTCCTCAAAAGGTTTTAGTTGGTGCCCTTAGCTAACAGACAACACACAGGCTTACTGTTTTGGGTTCAGGGGAAGGGCTGTTTTGCAAGCAGTGTGTAAGGAGCAATGTTTGCTGCAGGTTAAAACGTACATTTTACAAAGAAAGTATATAGCAGCTTAAAACAGATGAAAGGCACAGAGATGTGTGGAAACTTAACTCCACTGATGTGGTGCCTTATCTTCAATCTTACTATTATAGTACTTTTTGTGACTGTACAATGCCTGCTGCCACAGATCTCGAGGTGGATTTATAATGTGATGGTGTCATTTTGTGCCGTGCACACCTCACATTGTCCAAGAGCTGGTGAAGCAAATGTGTTTAAAAAAAACAAAGTGTTTATATGTGAAATCTAAGTTGTCACAATAAATACTTCAAAGCATCAGGTATAATTTCTGCACACTTGAGTCCACTGCTATTACATAATTTGGTAATCCTACAGCATGGAAACCTGTTTCTCTGATGTGCTGTTTGTATTGCGTTTTTTACATTGCAGTCCAGCAGTGTGGTGTGAAAGGCAGTCTCTGTCTGATGACACAAAGAAACGGATTACATTATTACATGGATAATGAAGAGTGTGCAACTAGTCAACTTTTCAGTCAGATTTGCCTTTGAATTTAGTAATGTGATTGCATTTAGCCAAGATGTTTTAATGTATAAGTACAGCATTAATGTTCATCATCATATAGAAATGCATCTTGTCAGTATATAGCAAGGTTTGTATTTTATGGTCATGTTTTATTGTCAGGTTGACTTCTCTCCTGAACAACAGAAATGATGCCTATTGCTTTCTAGCTTCCTGAACATGGGATTTGGTCGTTGATATTTGAATATGGTCAAGTGTAATATGTATTATGGATGTCTATATACAATGCTAAAAAATTCTTCCTTTATTTTTATTCCCTTCTTGATTTCTTTTATTTTTGCTTGTTTGTTATACTCATGGGTGTTGATTTTGTTTTCTTTCCCCGTGTGAGGATACAAAACCATTTATTGTAACAAATGTGCAAAAATATAGGAAATCAGGTGAGGGTAAATGCTTTTTCACTGCAGTTTTAACTGCTCTACATGGCTTATCCAATTCATTTAGGTCTGAATTTTGTTTAAACACTCTGCATTATCTCTGTTGTCTCACCTAGGAACACACAGCAACAGTTAATCACACTGACGCATACTACTTTCAATCTCTGCCATGTGTTCAATTCACTTGCACACGCACATGAAACGTAAACACACACACACGAGCACACGCACAGAGTGACTATGACTATCTTCACATTTCATACTTCACATAATTACTGTTTGCCTCACACTAACGCCTGGTCTTACTGATGTTATTACAGCTTACTGGCTTACTCACTGGTGTTATTACTGCTGATCAAGGTCTAAAAAGCTGACAGTGGATGCAAATATTAATCTCCCTCTATGCATGATTAGACCATACTGTAAGTATTGTTTAGAGGTTCTTCCTTAAATCCCCTGACACAAAAAGTCTCTTGCTTGCAGGTTCTTGATGGTGGACGTATACATGAATATGATGAGCCCCACGTGCTGCTTCAGATCAAGGATGGGATCTTCTACAAGATGGTGCAACAGACAGGAAAGGCAGAGGCAGCGTCTTTAATACAGCTGGCAAAACTGGTACAAACTATTCATTTTAAACATTTTTGTTCATCCACCTACTTGTGTTCTGACTTACTTAAATTTTTACACATTCACACATGCGCGTACACAAACACATGTACAGGACCAATCAAAAGGCTAGGCTTTAAACTTTAGACTGAAAAACATACATTCAATCAGGTGAGTACAAACGTTTCCGTGCTACTGTGCACAGCCATGTGTTCCATTTCTGCTTAAACATGTCCTCTTTTCTCCCACCCTGTTCTCTATCTGTATATATCACTGTACCTGTGACAGAAAAGTACAAAACTGGTTGAAAGAGCTCTGGCCATTGTGCCCTTACTCTGTATCAGTTATCCCTCTCCTTTGGCAGGTTGATGAGGAGGTATTGTAGGAGCCTTTTACTCCACCCCAACACCCCCCTGCTCAACACCCCCAGTCTTTCTTTGGATCAGGTTCCCTTCTGCCTCCCACACTGCTGAGTTAATTCACAAAGCTAGCCCTCTGGAGATTACTGCTGAGCTTTTCAAACACACATCATCTGATACTGCACCACTCTTCCTTTGTTTCTTATGAATGCAAGCACAATTGGGAGTACATCTGATACTGTAGCCAACTGTTTTTGCTCGCTCTTTGTGTTGTCTGCACATTTTCTTTTCCAGTAGACTTCATTCTCATCCAATCAGTGCTCAAACTTACCATGTAAGGTTTTGAGTCGTGCAAAATAATGAAATTAAAGAAGGGGGAATTTTTGTTCACTTATCTATTGTGCACATGCTCATGTTTAGAAGTACTTTGCTGGTTAAAAAGGAAATGTGAGGTACATTTCATCTCCTTTTAAGTCTACTGAAAGGGACTTTTTCATCTGAAAGGGACTTGTGCATATGCTCAGCTGTTTACTCACTTGTGCTCTCTCCACTACCTGCAGGCATATACGAACTGCCGTCAGCCAAAGTTGGCCAATGGCCTGACATCCAGTAAAGAGGCTAACCTGGTTATCTTTGAGACTGCTCTGTAAGAGCCTAGTGGACTTAAGTTTGGATGCCTCCTGCAGCTAGCCCACGACATGCATCAGCTGAAGACTTAAATTATGTACAGACATCAGAAATCATCTATGTATATGTATTCAAGCAATGTATTTTACCACCCTTAAAAAAATGTTTTTACTTTTTGCTGCACTGCAAAATCAGATTTAATAATATTAGAATGGTATTTTTTCTGCTCATTTTAAAGTGATTCACTTAGTGATTCACATAAATTAGGACTAGTATTTATTTTTCAAGAGATCACACTAAATATGTTAAACAGGGTATACCTGTGTTCATTTAAAATCCAGTTGTGTTCAACTGTATGCTTTAACACTGAATGTAACTGACTTTGGGAAGTCTCAAAGCTAAAATGCCAGATCCGATCAGTCCTGCTGAAGGCCAAAGAACTTGAAGCGTTGAGATTGACACAGCCTTATGTTTTTCTTGAATATCACAATTAAAAACCATGGGAATTCACCCCTATTTGCTGCTATACCAGCCTCGACAACTTAGGGAGGAGTGGAAGACTTCTTATCTACACCACGCACACTGCATATATTAATCATTTTTCCTTTAGCAAGTCTGAATGGAGTAAAGAAATCCCAGTGTGTGGGAACTGAGAGTACTCTGTATTCAGCTGTATTGTGCAATTACTCTAGCACACGTGCTGCAATGCTGCTCAGGAACTATATAACTTATCATTTGTTCTATAGTGGATTACATTAATGAAAAGTCTTTAAAGACACCACAGAAGATATTTTTAAAGAATATTCATATATCTAGGTAATAATGCTGAATGACAAATACGATTTATTTTGTTATTATATTAAGATCATTTACAGCTTGTTCAGTGATGGCAATTCATACTTTAGTAATTATTACTAAGAAATATATCTTTTAAATGTGAAAAATCTTTTTCTTTGTATTAAACTTGTAAATCTATTTGGTGTGAGCCTTTTTTCTGCTCATATTATGTGTAACTGAAGGTAAGAAGAAAATCTTCAAGGCACCTGTGTATATCTAAAAAAAAAAAAAAAAAAGGCAGTTTAGAAACTGGGAGAGTGAGCATTTCAACTGACAATCAAGTGACACTTAGAATACATCTATACAGTGTATGATCTGGTAAAATTATATTTCATTAATGCATATACACACACACACAAACTCTATTGTCTTTATACTTCAGCTCAGAAGGATGGAGGTTATTTTGTTTACAGTCCACACTGTTGTACTTTGTATTATAACCATGCAAGAAAAAGTCTTTCACCCTGGCATAATGGTGGATTAACTGTGAGCAGGAGTATTGTTAGACCAAACAGGTGTCAAATCTCATCCTTTTTCCCTCTCCATTTGCTTCTATAACATCCTTAGAGCGTAAACGATACCTTGGTCCTTTCTCTTCTTCGATGGGTAAACAAAAGTGTGAGATGTTTGCAGGGGAGGGTCCCATTGTGTCCAGTTCAAAGATGTGAATGCCTGTGAAGGAATGTGTGGCTCGACACTTTTACAAAGGGGCTTTTAATGCAAAAGGTTGGGGGCAAATATGAAATGGATAAGTAAATCTATTATTATTGAAGATATCTGGTATTCCACCCTCAAGCAGTAACCGTATACCAAATTAGGCTACACAGCATTAAAGTGTGTAGTAATAGTAACCAATGCTATGCACCCTAGGGCTATGATAAGCAAAATCTATTCAGGTTGTAAGACCTATTAAGACAACTTACAGTGAGCCTCATTTATCAAGCTGGATATGAATGGGATTACACAAAAAATTTGGTATTCATGAAATTCAGAAAAATCTTTGTGTCCTAATTGTGCTCCTGAGTGTGAGTAAATTTATGCATAAGAAGCCTAAAGTCATTTGCAAATTTACTAAAACACATCCTCATGCTTAATATGTTAAGAATATAATTTAAATTATTTTGTTCAACCCATTCATTTTATAGTACTGACATTAAAACATAATTATCATTATTGTTGTTTTTATTGTTAAATTTTCTATTGGCATAGAATTGAGTAATAAAAATAACTTAAATTTCTGCCTTTAATTTCAAGTCAAAATAATGTCTACTTGTACTTTCTGCTTTTATCATTTATTTTGTGCTCCTTGTTGTCTATGCACTTGCACTTTTGGAGTTTTGTCACTGTCAGTAATTTTTTTCTTCACGGGCAAACAGCATAAACACATGACATGAGTGTGAAGAAAATCACACAGTTGTCAGTAGGGATTCAGTAAGCTTACTCTAATGACAATAAAACCAATGATAATGGGCTTAATACAAAAAGTGAGCTCTTACCTAGTAGGAAATGGTTGGCTTTTATTTAAAATTCAATCCCTTCCCCAAATAAGCGTGATTAAACCAAGTTATTTTATTCAACTGAATAATAATAAGGACGAGTGGGCCTATAATAGTAAAGTCTATATGCTTGCATGAACAGGAACGTGTCGCATGAACACATCCTGGACGTCAAAAACAACGGCGAGTTTTATGTTTCGAGGTAGGAATAATAAATAGAAGTTAAATAATATCTAGCATTTGATATTAATATATATCAAACTCACAGATGAAGCATCACCAAATATAATCACGTTTCCGTGCCCACAACTGGACACATCAACCAATCAGCATTCAGCTCAATGCCAGTGGGTGCACACTACAGATGCACAAAACGTTAGATTTGTTTGTGGTGTACTGTTTAAAATATACCTATTATACTCCCTCTCTGGTTGCAATGCAAATAAGTTTTCATGCAGAAGTATATTACAGAAAAATATTACAATTCTCCCATGTAAATGGTAGATGAAATTCTTCTTAAGATTTTTCCTGAAGCTACGAGATTAAAGTGTAAAATTCTCGTACCCATGGTAAAATTCCTGAACTGAATAAAGGTCTAATAAATATATTTTTTTAAATATTAAAAGTTGTTTTTCAATTTGAAACAAATTGTGGAAATAAATCCATATTTACATAAAGCAGCTTGTAGTCCAGCAACCATAAGCAAAACTTTAGAACACTATACAACCTTTCTCCCATTCTCAATTTCTATTTCCTTAGGATGCTGAGCCCTTTCTTTAAATCCTGCTGCCTTGCTGATAGATGAGGGCCCCGGTGCTCTCTGCCCTTCTTCTTCAATGAAAAACTGTGGCTTGGGAGTAGAACAGCTCTTAGCAGCTTTTTTCCGAAAGCAGTTTGAAAAAGCCCCCAATGAATGTGAATAGGTCAAAAGACCAAAGACAAATTGAGTGGACAAAAAGCACTGGTCATTGTCTTGCCATTCACTCTTATTGTCCTCATTCACTAGCAGCACAAATTTCAGGGCATTAGCCACACAGTGTGACCATCTTTCTCTCTCATTGGAGTTGTCCTCATCCTTCCTTTCACAATCATTAGATTCATTACAGAGCACAAAAACATCCAACAAAACAGCTTATTATATCAGATGGATTCTGGGTTAAAGAGAAGGACACTGAGGTGGACACTGGAGTGGGTGGAAGCTTATCATGGTTGACACAATGAGTAAAGCAAGCAGTGTCAAATTACAAAATACCTATTATATATACTTATATAAAAGATATAATGCATATAAATTTCTTATATTATTTCTATTCAAGTGTAGCTTTCAAACTGCAAAAAACAAGCCTTGACCTTTTTTTTTACTTTCAATAAATATTTTAACATGCAAGACAACTAAGAATAAACCAGTCTCTGTTACTTTTACTTAATGTTTACTTGTGTACACTCCTCTTCTTCTAAATGCAAGTGCACAGAATACCATAAGCTGTGGCACCATGGTTACATCATTGTGAAAAGTTAAAGGGAATGCACAGCTGTCCAAAGAGAAGGGGCCCTCTTCAATGATGAGCACTGAAAGCCTTTTTTAAAAATACAATGCTCCTTCCCTTTCCTCAAAATAACTTTCTTTAAACACTAAATGAGCTTATCCTTGAGAGAGAATTCAGATCACTCATGCAACGCCAGCTTTAAGATCAGCAGACAGTAAGAAAGGAGAGGGAGGAGCAAAGTGGAGTCATTTGACTCTTTGATTACCTTTTATTGTACCGTTCTGGTGTTATCCACACTTGGCTCAAGACCCCCATGATTCTCTGGAAATAAGGTATGGCCAAAAAGCTCATTTCCATCCCGCATAAAAGATTTTAGCCATTTTGAAAATGTTCCTTTCCTGAAATACAATGTATTGATAGAAAAACATTAACCAGAAGTAACAAATTGTTTACCTAACAGATCTGCTGCCTTAGATAATTGTTATTATAATAATAATAATAATAATAATAATAATAATAATAATAATAAACACCCAGCACAGTTTGAGTTTCACACACTCACTTTATCTTGATCAGTTGCTTATCCGAGGAACAGGAATAAGGCAGGAATTCATCCTCTATGTAATGTCAGCCCATCTCATATATATTATTTATATTTTAGGGCATTGATGGCTCAGTGGTAGGTTTCTCACCTACCATGTGGAAGGCCCAGGTTCAATTCTCAGCCAATGCTCAAACCCCAGCCACTGGATGCAGTGCTAAAACCTGGGCCAAGTTGTTGTGTGGACCAGTTGGTCCATTTTGGTGGCTTGGTGGTTAGCACGTTTGCCTCACACTTCCAGGGCTGGGGGTTCGATTCCCGCCTTCGCCGTGTGTGTGAGATGTAGTTTGCATGTTCTCCCCGTGCCTTGAGGGTTTCCTCCCGGTTACTCCAGTTTCCTCACCCAGTCCAAAGACATGCATTGTAGGTTGATTGGCATCTCTAAATTGCCTGTAGTATGAGAGTGTGTGTGTGTGCCCTGCGCTGGGTTGGCACTCTATCCAGGGTGTATCCTGCCTTGATGCCCAATGACGCCTGAGATAGGCACAGGCTCCCCGTGACCCGAGAATAGATCGGATAAGCGATTGACAATGAATGAATTTATATATATATATATATATATTTTAGGCACAACATTATGACTGCCCAATATTGTGTTGGTCCGCCTTTTGCAGCCAAAACAGCCCTGACCCGCCATGCACTGTGTATTCTGACACCTTTTTATCAGAACTAGCATTAACTTCTTCAGCAATTTGAGCAACAGTAGCTCATCTGTTGGATCTGACCAGCCTTCACTCCCCACGTGCATCAATGAGTTTTGGCCGCCCATGACCCTGTAAATAGAGAGAGAGAGAGAGAGAGAGAGAGAGAGAGAGAGAGAGAGAGAGAGAGAGAGAGAGAGAGAGAGATATGCATTGCTAAACTGGTAAAGAAAAAGAAAAAGGGTTCCTCACTATTTTACTATCTTAAATATGCTCTAACTACAAGCCTTACTGATAGCCTTTTGGAATAATTAAGTACTTTAATTTGTGATGATGGCAGATAATGCAATCTAACACGTCACACAACATCACCCACTGGTTTTGGTTGTGTCTAAGCAGGCCTCTTTCCGCGGGCAAACGGCGCGTTTCTGTCTCGCGTGTGACGTCATTGTCGGGCGCGTCTCAGTAGGAGGTTCTAAAGCTCCCTTTACTTAACGGATCAGCTCTTAGCCAAGTGCATTAATCACCGAGCACCTGTTGGGAAGCAGCTCCACATAAAAGTGCCGGTTCACCTGTTGGTCATGTGCTCTGAAAGCAGGTTTCTATCGTGGAGTGTCTAATGGATTTGGAAAAGGTAACAGAGATTTTCACAGGAACATTACTCACTAAGTGTTTATGAGCTCTGACGTGTATTTATTGTTTATACATCAGGAACACAAAGTTTTGTTACTCGAATTTGAGCTGGTGTTTGGAACTTAAAGAAGTTGGGTTAGTTGCCCAAAACAGCTGGAAAACATGTCGAAACAAACTGACCACGTAAAGCGGCCAATGAATGCCTTCATGGTTTGGTCGAGAGCCCAGAGACGGAAGATGGCACTTGATAACCCCAAGATGCACAATTCTGAGATCAGCAAGCGGCTCGGAGGAGAGTGGAAACTTCTGTCAGACTCAGAGAAAAGACCCTTTATCGACGAGGCCAAGCGTCTCCGCGCGGTTCACATGAAGGAGCATCCGGACTACAAGTACAGACCGAGGCGCAAGCCGAAGAACTCAGTGAAGAAGGACAGGTACCAGTGTAATGTGGCTTATAACGTTGGGGAACAGGACGCACTCAAAGGGGTACTAACGAATCCTGAAAAGACTGCTGCCGCTGTAGCCGCCGCCAGAGTGCTCCTCAGCCACTCTGTACCACCGACCCCTTACCCTTACCTGGACTTAAACTCTAAAATGTCAGAATTGTCGGCGACCACATTTACACACACCTCACTGGACTATTCCGGACGCGTTGTTGCATTTCCTAGAATGGGGATCCTTGGTGCAACGCACACGCACCCCTCTCCGGGCAATCCTGCCTATATGATGCCCTATAACTGCCCAGTGTGGACGGGGTCTGCGCCTCATCCTCCTCCTTTAGCCTATGTGGTTTTGCCGGGAATGCGCAAAACTCTGCACGAACCTTACTCTGCATTCGCCACGGCCTTGTGATGGACACGCAGTGTACACTGTAACACTGTACTGTAGTGAGCTGTAAGGACTCTGTTTACTGGAAAACGCTTTTGTGCATCTCCCACTGTAGGGTGCACCTATATTTAACCACGACAACAGCAGCAGCAGCAATAATAATAATAATCATAATAATAATAATAATAATAATAATAATAATAATAATAATGATGATGATGATGATGAAATAAAATACTGTCCTTGAGTGGTATCCATAAAAATCTGGCTTTAAGACCTACAAGTAAAAACTAGACAAGTTTATTAGACCAAATAAGTAACCTTCCTTTGTCTTTTGCATGTGCTGAATAATCTTTAACAAGACATGCCCAACTGAGTTACTTATCAGTATTTACTAGTTACCCAGTTTGGAAACTCTTTCTTTCCCCATGAGAAGAATACGCAAATGCACTGGGTTATATATACAATATCAATCTAATCTCAGACACTCTCTTATTTCAGCGCATCCTTACGGACATAAAGTGATTAAAAGAAGAAAAAAAAACAAGAAGAAAAATAAAAAAGCACTTGGCATGTTATATCCAGTATTTTTCAATAATGGGTCTTGGGGGGGATATATGTGTGTGGTGGGCTTATGCAAATTACAGAAAACAACAGCTGCATAAATAGAAAACATTAAAGCAATATCAAGCCAATGTTTTAATGATAATCATTTTAACTAAAGATTATGTTATTAAGGTCTTTGTCTGACAGGTTTGTCTTTTAAGATGCTTAAATGCTTATTATTATTATTATTATTATTATTATTATTATTATTATTAAGACCATCTGGTTATCCCCTTTGAGGTAAACTAGAAAGGGGCTTTTGCAACCTTATTTCATCACTATAATGTACATATTGTTTTTAATAAATAAAGTCTTATAGTACATCGGGTTTTTATAAATAGTCTGTGCCTATTACAGTGTATCACCCAACATAATTTGGAAATGTAATCTAAGTATCTGGTTCAGCTTTTGGCATTAAAGCTCAAATATGATATGGCTGAGTTATTATAATAAATAACCCAATACAATGTAATTTCATTCCTAACCCTGCTGGGGAAATCACAATCCTTAAGAACACAGGTTACCAGTCCTGATCGCAACACCATTAATTCAACTTATCAGCTAATTAACAGCCCTGTGGTGAAGTGGTCATGACTAAACCGATATGTAAAAACAATAAAAATGTACAGGACAATAGGGAATACAGTAGGCACAGTGTATCCAGAGCCTAGATATGGGTGCATGGTGTACTGCAGGGTTGGGAACCTGTGCATAAAAAATCTCTAGTTGTTTCCATCACATAATAGAAATCGGTTTACTGTTTCCATGAGAATCAGATTCCATTACAATTTTCTCAGTTAGTATTAAACACCACAAAAACTCGATAGTGCTTTCTTAGACGATTACCATTCTTGGTTTTTATTCATCAAAAACAGAGCAAAAACATTAGACCTTTTCACTGTCTTTTTCAAGTGATTGTCATTTCAGGCACTTGTGAAAGTGAACATCAAACCATATACAATATTAAATGTACTTCAGACAAAAAACGTTTTAGTTTAAAAAAAAACAACAACAACATGTGACTGCATTAGTTCTGTGTGCAACTGAATATGTACCTGTTGCTCTGTACAGTCAAGAATCTTTATTCATGCCTTTTTTTGTAATAAACAGACCCGAGATTTATTGTAAATCAGTGTTGTGGTGCTTCACATGAAAGATCTTTCGTAGTGGGATTCCATTATACTTGTCTTTCCATAGTACTTGTCAGAGTTAGTGTATCCTACCACATAATAGAATTCTGTTTACTTCTTTTCATCAGAATCAGATTTCATTACAATTTTCTAATAGTATTAAATACCACACACACTTGACAGCACCTTCTTAGATGGTAATAAGAATTTCTATCAGAATAAAATCAGATAAACAATTAGGAATAGCACATTCTATTAAAGTACCTTACAGAAAATGAAAAACAGAAACCAAGATACATTTACAAGCAATTTACAGTTTTATGATGTACCACAATGTTCTGTTATACTCAGTCTATACCCAGGTTCTTGGACATGTAACCCTGTTTTTAACTTTAATCCTTTGAGGACTTTGAGATTTTGACCTCAGTTACATCTAATACACTAAATGTTTACTAGTCTAGTTACATTTTTTGCTCCTAAGGACATGCAAATGCTTGGAAGTCAACTGCAGTTAAAAAGCCAGGTTCATGGAGTGCTTTACATCTATCAAGGACATGCTGTAATTGATGTGAAAAGGCTACATAGTGCTCCCCAGTGGAGAATCCCAGATATAAGAAGACATAGTAAGTGCAACATTCTTCTATAGCAACATTGATTTATCGAGACAAAGACATACATCGTCTATAATAACCACAGGTCTTTGCTTATGAAGAGTTTATGCAGTTCAACATATCAATATATAGTCTCAGTCTCTGTTTTTATTCATCAACAGAGCAAAAACATTAGACTTTTCACTGGCAAAGTGATTGTCATTTCAGGCACTTGTGAAAGTGAACATCAAACCAGATACAATATTAAAAGTACTTACTAATTCAGACAGCAAACACTGGCATCTTTATTCAAGTTTAGTTAAAAAAACATGCATGTAACTATTAGCTTTGTGTGCAAATGCATATTTACCCCATTGCTCTATACAGTCAAGAATCTTTATTCATGCCTTTTTTTTTTTTTTTTTTTTTTACCAAAAACAGACCCAAGATATTAGTACTGCAATGATTCACATGTAAGATCTTTCATAGTGGGATTCCATATGATTATGATTTCATAATCAGTAACATTCACTCATCTTCAGTAAATGTCTTGTCAGGGTCACGGTGTGTCCAAAGCCTAGGATGAAATACACTCTAGATTGAACTCCTGTCCATCGCAGAGCGCAGTACACACACTCAATCACATCTATCAATCACACTGCACCACCTTAAACCTGTCCCATCTTCCAACTATTTAAATGTATATTATTTAGATGCCATTTAAAGAGACAGGTAACAAATTAAAGAAAAAAACAACAAAGTGTCTTAGTAAAGTCTTGAGCCGCCACAGGGCATAAAATAGCTTCCTTGCTCCTTGGTACAGATTCTGTGGAACTGTTCTGAAAATAGGCTAAGTGACTGCAGACAAAACATTTCACTCCCAAAGTCCTTTCATTGAGTTGTGTCTTTAATTCAAGGCAATAGCAAATGAATTACATTTTCATCCTCATCAAACCATTCAGAGAGTCTTTGAGTCCTGTGGATGGGAGATATTGTTTTCTTAGAAGAGACCACTCCCATCAGTGAAAATGTTTCATCATAGGATAAAAGGTCACAAATACTTTGTATTAATGTTTTAGTGACTCTTTCCTATAACAGGGCAAGTGGAGCCAAACCAGGCCAGCAAAATATCTCAGATAACAGAGAAGCTGATATGTCGTTTAATTGTCATCAGTCTGTAGTAGTTAATAAGTTGACCATTAAACCACAGATAAAATACAAACTGAGCTTTCCATACATCAGCAACATCATCTACATGATTATCTACAATGTCCTTTTCTAGTTTATGGGGATTCTTAAACAGATGAAATATTGCTAATTTGCAACAGAAAAGGAAAACTCAGTCCTGCATGTCGGTCTCAATACATCACACAGGTTCTTATCGTTCAGAAGGGCCCAGCTGCCATACCTCATCTCTGCCCTGCAACATTGCCTATGATATAAGGCATGTGCAAGGTAATGTGTACACAGTAATACACATGATTTTGCTCCATACACACCTTTTGATCCATCCATCAGCAAATCCATCTATCCATCTGCTTCTTCTGGAGTGGCCCTGTGCTCTTTATGGCCTGGCGTGAATAGTTTAGTATCAGTACCGCACTTCAGTATCGTCCCCGCTGGCTTCTGGACATGGTTATAGGGAGAGTCACAGAGGAAAGCGATGATACTTCCCAGTAAAGACTACGAGAGAGGAATAGCCTATACAAGATCACCACTGAGATGGACTGGCACAGAATCACACCAATGGTTATGACCTAAAAACAACCAGCAAAAAAAAAAAAAAAAAAAAACAGAAGCACATGTTGATTATTTTCTTTTCTTTTCTTAAATTCCCTGAAATCATAATGCTAGAAGTAGCTCTCCTACCTTTTCCTTTTGATGCTCACTGAACAGGATGGAGAGGAGAACAAGGACTGGGTGACACAGAAACCACAGGAAACAGCCCTAAGATACATTTTTATCATTAATTATGCATATTAGAGAGAGAACAAACTATAAAATGTAAATGCATAAATACCCTCATTTTAAAAGCCCACCCATATCATACACATGAAATGGATCCTGATCAAAGTGGTGTAGCATAGCTACAATGACTCTACAGCAACTATTTTAATGTAGAAACTCTTAATTTCTAACTCTTTGTAATTCATTTATACATAACATTTTTATTTATGAAAGAATCCTGTTAGTTCATAAAAAACAGTACCTCATGCAAAAGTTTGTCCAAATTTATGTATAAGGACAATCGCTAATTTAAACATCCATTGATCGGATTCAATCATATAACTGTTGATGAATTATTGCAAATTTATACGCTGATTACATTTTCAAGTTTAAATAGTTTATATATATTCAATTACAGTTTAAATATACTCTACAGCCACCAAGATCTTAATTTACTCAATATAATTAGAAATAAACTTAATACAGTTCCTCAAACAACAATTTCAACATGTGGTGTAAGAACAAAAAGTGTGGCTCTGATGTACCGAAACATTTCTATTGTAAGATATATTGCAAATATGAAAGAAAGGGAGAGAAAGGGGGATTATGGAGTGGATGTCTGTATATCAAAAATGTCTCTGCACCACAAAGAACAAAGAGTTTTCTTGTGCCCAAATAGTTTTGGGGAGTTTCAGGTTTTTGTGTGGCTTTACATTTTGAATCACACCTTCTGTACCAAAGGTACGTCTAAAAACTAGACTGCTTCTAAACTGTATCTTGATGACTGCCTATTCCAAGGTTACCAAAAAATACAAAAGCCTCTCAATTTAATTTTGTTTTAAAACTAAATCATAATGTGGTCCTACACCAGTAATATATATTCAGGGGCTGATACTGGTTTGAAGGTTTTAATACATTATCTGGATGAAAGTTTTTGAACACCTCACCATCACACCCATTTGTTTTTTTTCCCCAAACTTGCCACAAAGTTGGAAGCACACAATTGTCTAGAATGAGTTTGTGTTCTGTTGTATTATAATTTCCTTTCACCGGAACTAAGAGGCCCAAACCTGTTCCAGCATTTCAATGCCCCTGTGCACGCAGCAAGCTCCATGAAGGTGGTGTGGCAGAACTCAAATGGCCTACACAGTTTCCTGACCTCGACCCCAGTGAACACTTCTGGAACGTTTTGGAATACAGGCTGCATGCCAGGCTTTATCGCCCAACATCAGTGCCCAAACTCTCTCCTGCTAACCAAATCCGCATATCCATCAAAATCCAGGGGAAAGCCATTCCTGAAGAGTGATGGATATTATTAAAGCAAATAGGAAACTAACTCTGAAATGGGATGTTAATTAAGCACATATGGGTGGGACTGGTCAGGAGCAAACAAACTGATTATTTGGACCGATTTGGACAAAGTATACACTTTCAATAGTTTACTTTTTTCACTTTCAACTATTCAAAGAATCAACACAGTTACTTAGTGCTTTCTCAATCATGTCTGATGTTTTCTCCCTGACCTCTATAAATCTTCAAGTGTAAAGTGATTTTGAAATAATTAGAATTGAGTTACCTTGGCAAAGCTGAGATAGAAATCCCTTTTGAGTGTGCTCCGCTCTGCAGAGATAATCTGGTACAATACTGATGCAAGTACCAGTGTGAGAGAAACACGCAGCACCATCAGCAGTAACCCAGGTACACTGTGATAACCATGATAACTGTGGTGCTCAGTGTCCTCAAACTGCTCCCAGATCAGCAGTGCCCCCTACAAGATCAAAAATTAATAAAAAAAAACAATGTAGTTAGAAACATTTGTTTCCAGAAACAGAATTAATACATTCATGTAGAATCAATGCACTGGGCTTTACTTTAGTCACTCCACTGTATGTGATTATTATATGATATATGAAGACCAAATAGTGAGTAAAAAAATTTCACTAAGTATGTGCAACTTCAATTACGAGACAATTTAAAGCTGCATATACCAAAGCTTCCTAATTTGGTTTTGAAAAAGACACTAAAACTTTTACAAGGTCTATTATTTGTTAAGCTGCATTAGTTTTGTTGTTGTTAAGTGTCATATATTAGTTAAGCCAGTTAAAGTACTTCTCTGAGGAGGGTATGTCATGTCATCCTAGTTTATTTCAATCATTTATTTCTTAGCCAGCAGAGAAATGGTCTGGAAAGAGATGAAAGTGGGGAAACTATGGCAGGTGAAAATCTTCTTCTTCTTCTTTCGGCTTTTCCCTTCAGGGGTCGCCACAGCGAATCATCTCTCTCCACTTATCCCTATCTTCTGCATCCTCAACCCTTGCACCCACTAGCTTCATATCCTCATTAATTCCATCCATATACCTCCTCTTTGGCCTTCCTCTTTGCCTCCTGCCTGGCAGCCCCATGTCCAACATTCTCCTACCAATATACTCACTGTCCCTCCTCTGAACATGTCCAAACCATCTTAATCTGGCCTCCCTAACTTTGTCCCCCAAACGTCCAACATGAGCTGTCCCTCTGATGTACTCGTTCCTAATCCTGTCCAATCTTGTCACTCCCAAAGAGAACCTCAACATCTTCAGCTCTGCTACCTCGAGCTCTAACTCCTGTCTCTTCCTCAGTGACACTGTCTCTAAACCATACAGCATGGCTGGTCTCACCACTGTCCTGTACACCTTCCCCTTGATTCTCGCTGATATTTTCTGATCACACAGAACTCCCGACACCTTTCTCCACCCATTCCAACCTGCCTGCACTCGCTTCTTTACCTCCTTTCCGACCTCGCCCCCAGTAAACCTTCGGGAAACTTTTGGGAATCCCAAATGCCATTTTAAACTCAGTGCCCCTTCTTCAACCCCCCTTCCCACCCTGTGAAACCTTCCGGGGTTGGATATTTAAACCTCCTTTGTAATTCACACATAGGGGTATTTCAGGACTTAAAAAACGTTTTTGACCTTTAAAAATTCCTTTTCTTTTTTTTTCCTTTCCTATTCAAAGAATCCACCTTACTAGGTTTTCTCCACCGGGCTCCCTGCCTCATAAATCTTCAATGAAAAATGTTTTGCAAAATTTAAAATTGGGTTCCCAAAGGAGAAAAACCCCTGTCTGAGTCCCCCTCTGAAAAAACTGGCCCAAATACTATGAAAACCCAGGTGAGAGGAACAGACCCACCCTGAGCAGTCCCAGGTCCCACTTGAAACCTCCTCTGTGGTGCCTCGGGCCTAAAACCTCCCAGTCCTGCCCCCTCTAAAAATTAAAATGTCTTTGCACCAAAACTCTACATTCTTTCTCCGGGGTTTTATTTTCCTCCACTTATGTGTTTATAAAGAAAAAACCAAAAAAGTGTATTTCTCTTTGGAAACCCCTTTGTCATATGCTTTCTAAGGTTTTTAAAAAAACAAAAACAAATTTTTTGTTAACTGCATTAGTGAATGTCATATATTTTCCATTAAAGTCCTCTGAGGAGGGTATTTGCATCCGTTTATTTCTTTTTTTCTTAGGCAGAAAAAGGTCATAGGCTGAATGGAAAAGGCAGGTGAAAATATAATTTCATATTAATATCAGACTGTGAATAGATGTACATGTGGGTTTTTTCATCTCAGTCCAACCCTGCAGACACTACTGACCAACTATAACAAACTTAATTAAACAACTATAATACTAGCTTAACAATCACAAACCAAAAGATTCCAATAGTTGATTCTTAAATATATAATTAATCAGCAATAACAAGAATATATAAAATCACAAAGAATAAGCAGAATATAAAATACCTAACTGCAATGCATTATAAATTAATAAAGCAACACAAAAAAGCTTGGTTTTTTTTTCTTCTTCCCAGCTTTTCCCTTCAGGGGTCGCCACAGCAAATCATCTCTCTCCACCTATCTTCTGTATCCTCAACACTTGCACCCACTAGCTTCATATCCTCATATATTACATCCATATACCTCCTCTTTGGCCTTCCTCTTTGCCTCCTGCCTGGCAGCTCCATGTTCAACATTCTCCTACCAATATACTCACTCTCCCTCCTCTGAACATGTCCAAACCATCTTAATTCTGCATGAAATCCCTCATACAATGAATATTCTCTGAACAATCTCTGGTAAAAAGTCATTTTTCTGTTCTGGTGTCAGTGATTCTTGCATCCAAATACTGTACAGTGTGGATGCTCTAAAATCAGCTCAGTGAAAAAGTTTAGAAATCCCTACCAAGACAACAGCACCTTTGACATTGTCGATTGTAGTACAAGACAGAATTTTTATATGAGATTTTTATATGAGAAGAACAGGAAAGAATGGCTGTCATGAGTGCAGACTGAAGCAGTAATTTAATTTACAGCTATCAGAACACTACAGTTTATTAATTTGTATTTGATATACAAATCTTCTACAATCGTATTTGATATACAATCTTCTTTAAATAGCACTCAATCATCCTTAATATCTAATTTATTATTAACAGCATTAGCATTTCTTTATACATTATGATCTGGCTGAAGTCTGACCTGCGTTACAACTCCTCCAACAGCAAGAGCCGTGGATGTTGGAGAAGAGTCCCACTGCAGTGGTTTAATCTGGGATTTCCTACCTCGGCTCAGTGTCCAGCCCATACACAGACTCAACAGCATGTACAGCATCTGCACTTGAGCCACCATGTCACAGACTACACACAAACACATACAATCAGAGAAACAGTACTGACAAAAATGTCCCAATTTTATTTAGTTTTCTAAATTTACTATTTAGTTTTCTCATTGTGGAGGATTTTAGAAATACAGTGACTTTTTATTATTGTAAAGAATTAATGATGTGTATAAATCTAAGGAAAAGGACGACTTACACTCTGCTAGATTGCCCATTAGAGGTGTTCCCACTCCGTCTCTAGCATACCTGCAGAATAAATTTGACATCATTACTGACATTTATAGTATGAGAAATGATAGGAAATGTTCTGATAGAAAGAGAATGCACAGCTCATGTAAGAAGTCAGTCTCACTTGGCCATGTGGATGTAGTTCAAGAGTACAGATAGACCTTGCAGAAACAGAGCTGTGGACAAGACCTTCAGCACTGTGTGCATGGGACCTCCCTTATACAAGGCCTGCCACAGGGGCTGCATGTAGATACAGGAAGCCACAAAATAGGCCAGGATCAGCAAGAAGAAAAAGCTGTGCAAACCTGAGGACAGCAAAAAAGACCAGCAGTGTAACAAATTAATAACAGCATGAGTAATTCTCAAAAGAGTTTTGAACAGTAAACAGAAAGCGTCAGCTTTCTAAAGATACCTTGTCATGTGTCTAGTCAGAAGAGTCATGATCAGCAACCTTTAAATGATATACTGCATAATCTTTTTAACTAAAAGAAGAGTACAAAGAGCCAAAATAATGTGCTCCAAATGCACCTTTTATTTTCATTCATTTGGTATATTGTAGTTACAGTCATTTTAGGTCAAATCAGATCTTCATTCAGACTGCAAGGAGAGCACCTGGCTGCCTGCCTGATGGTCTCCATCAATGGGCCGTGCCCAGAGGAACTGAACTACAAAAGTGCATTAGAACTGTTTTTCTTAAAGCTTAAGAACATTAAATGTCCAAATTCAGTTTGATGCATTTATAAAAAAAAAAAAGTTTCAGTTGATGTATTTATAAAATGTTGGTTCAAGGAAGGGAAACTGATGAATTGGCAACAGGGTCATGGGCAACCAAAATTCATGGAAGTGCGATCCCACAGAAGAGTTACTGTAGCACAAATTGCTGAAAAAGCTAATTATGGCTATAATAGTAAGGTGTCAGTACACACAGTGCATTGCAGTTTGCTTTGTATGGTGCTGCGTACTCGCAGACAGGTCAAAAGCACCCATGCTGATCAATATCTGTACTGGTAAGAGTAAAGAAGTTTAATCCTGCCATCTCTAATCACTGATTATGAGCATCATAACCTGAGGTAAGATTCTTTTTACTTAGATTTGTGATTTTGTGTGAAAGCTGTGGTTTTGTGTAACTCATGTAATTTTATGTATTTTTTCCTGAATTTTATTAACAACTAACAACATCAAACATCAAACTGTAATGCAATCAAACTGTAATGCAAATCATAATTACAACATAATGCAATATATAACTCTTATTAGAAAAGTTGTACACACAAGGCCGACTAAAACTAGTTTTTTACTGTGTGATAACAGAGACAACAGTCGTTGATTTAGTTTTAAGATTTAAGTTGATTTAGTATTATTACTTGTTACATGTTATGATGCTATCCTAGTGTAATCTTTGCTGAATTATAACGGACTGTGTGATAAGTGTTCTTCATATCAGGTCCATTTCAGGACATTTATTCTGTACAATGAAGAAGTCGCTTGTTCGGGGTCGCCACAGCGGACCAAGTGGTCCGCACAACAACTTGGCACAGGTTTTACACCGGATGCCCTTCCTGACGCAACCCTCCCATTTTTCTGGGCTTGGGACCGGCACTGCATCCTGTGGCTGGGGTTTGGGTATTGGCTGGGAATTGAACCCAGGCCTTCCACAAGGTAGGCGAGAAACCTACCACTGAGCCACCAATGCCCTTACATTTATTCTACAATTTATATTAAAAAAAAAAAAAAAACTAAATAATAATAATAATTCTATATATTAATATTTATTTGATAGCCCATTATATATCTCATCATATGGTAAGTCTAGTTTTAGGTAATATATATATATATATATATATATATATATATATATATATATATATATATATATATATATATATATATATATATATATTTAGGTAATATAGGTTTTAAATTGGTATTGAATTGTTGCATATAGGATATCTCTTCCTCACCGGCCTCCTCAGCACTGAAGTGGTCCGTTGGGTTCCCTGCTGAGTCTGGGTTTAGCATGGTGAGCTGGAAGCCCACATCCTCTTGCACACCAGCGAGCTCCTCCTCTTGGCAGGTGTAACGGTCTGCATATATCACATGCCAGGTCTGGGGTCTGGCCTGTCGTGGTATGGTCTGATTGTGTTCCTCTGTGCTCAGGCTTACTGAAGATGTATTAGAAATGTGATCATTTATACGTAATGGATCATATGTTCATCAGTGTTCAATAATAATCAATAAAATGTAAAATTGAATAGTCAAATATTTAAACATATATTAATGTAAATATTTACTATCTGCAAAACCAAATGTTGTAATGAATATAGAAAAAATGAATATGAATATGAATGAATATACCTATAAAATGAATAATATGCATCAGGTCATATTTTGATTGCAGCCTCATCATCCATTTTGAAATCAATTAATTTCATGAAAACATGTAGACTGCTCTATTCAATTGAAACCACTTGTTTTCAATAGAGTTTAAATTTGGAGACTAAGACAATCATTGTAAAAAAAAATGCTGATTTCTGCGTTGAGCTGTTTGAATGTTTAACAATATTAATAGAGATGCCATGAACTTAGTTTTCGATATAACACTGGTATTAGACTATTGCCTTTGATTTGATCTGTTGATGACTAATACTAATCTGAGTCACTGGATTTGATCAAACAATATGTTGAATCAGATACAGTTCCAATGTACCATGAAACTATTAGTCTCTGTACTAATGGTCACTATTATATCAGATCATCCTGAGTCATTGTTTTCTTGAAACATCCATCCAAGTCTTAAGTACCGGACAAAGGCAACAGTGTTGGACACTTTAGCTTTCTGTGTCACAACGACTACTTGATGTCGGAATTGAAGACTTGGTCACTGCTTAGGATCATTTACCCAGTGATAGGATGACAAGCTGTAAGGATCTTCTAGTGGTACATGGTACATCTAGTGACCACTTGAAAGTGCTAGTTTAGCCAAATATCACTCATTGTCATTTAGTGGTAGAAGAAGAAGAAGAAGTTGCTTTCGGCTGCTCCCTGTTCGGGGTCACCACAGCGGACCAACTGGTCCGCACATCAACTTGGCAAATGTTTTACACCAGATGCCCTTCCTGACACAACCCTCCCATTTTTCCGGGCTTGGGACCAGCACTGCATCCAGTGGCTGGGGTTCGAACCCGGGCCTTTCGCATGATAGGCGAGAAACCTACCACTGAGCCACCAATGCCTCACAATTGTCATTTAGTGGTAATCCATATTAATAAGTGGATAACATCTAAGGTAATGTCAACCTGATTCTACAGAAAAACCATATCATATCAAATGGAAAATATTTTTTATACCACCGTATAATAAAAAGACTGTACTTACTGGTAAGCTGGGCTGCTGACACTCTGTCCAGGCAACTCAGATTTTCAAAGCCCTGCATGCCCTGAAACAGCAGGAGTTTGGCCTCTTTATGTACTGCCAAAGGCACGTTCTCCAGCCGGTAAGCCATCAAGCCATTCTCCCCTACAGACAGACAAAGGTGGCTAAATGAACTTAGATTAATAAATGCTCTCTATAAACTAACCACAAAGTCCAAACTCACAGCCATTAGTTGAAATCACAACAACCTTTACTGCACAAATGTTTTCCCTTTTTTCTATAAAGTGTCTGAAATATGAATTTAAGCAAAACCGAAAAAGTTCAGCATACAGAATACCATTATATTGATGTGACAGTAAATGTGAATACAGTCACTCACCGTGGTAGAGAAATCTTGTAATATATTGCCCATTGTTTTCCCTGGCTATATGGCTTCGAAACAGTCCTGATACAGTTTTCCCATCAGCAAGACAGTAAGTGTGCACAAAAGCAATCAGAATCACTGTAAACGCATACATTGTGCCATAAAATGCCTTATTTTCCGCAATGAATGAAGATTACGCTTCCCTTCAGCTGTCTCATTGATTAACAGACATGTAGACCAATCAGCTGATGAGGATTTCGAGCGCGCGCAGTAGTTGAGCCAATGAAAAGGCAGTGAAGGAGGGATGACGGTTATAGGCAACGCTGGCAACAAATATGATACGTGTCAGCACTGCCGGAAAGCGTTTAAATGGGTCGAAAAGTATCACGGGGAGTGATATTGGTGACCAGACTTCAGTTAGGAAGGTATAATGTAGTATGATTTATTAACGTTATTAACTGACACCGAGGTGTAATTTTTGCGAGGAAATATTTGTATAATCATCAGAGAGTGAACAGAATTACGGTGATTACGATTATGGGGTTGTTTTAGAGTGTTAGCTGTGTAGCTAACTGTATATGGAGTTGTAGATTACAGTTATCTGTTATTTGTGGGGGTTTTTTTTAGCTTGTATTTATTACTGTAAATTAGATACACTGAAATGGTGGACCACAGCTCCATGAAGAGACTGCTGCGAAATAAAGCTGTACTGATGAAGAGACCATTAGCTCTAAACCCACTACAGTACTAAAAGAAAGATTAAGAAAGTCTTGGAGAAATGTCAGAAAAAAGTGAGAGCGACGCCGTCAGCAACCAGCTACAGCCGGGCTGTAAGACTGTGCTTGTTACTGGGGGAGCTGGATTCATGTAAGTGCTGTTTATTTGTTTGTTTATATATAACATACATATATTATTTTGTTTCGTTGACGGGCCACATTAATCATTTATTTCCCCCAATTAGTGGGTCACATCTGATCTTACTTTTGACTGCAAGATATCCTCTGTGGAGAATCATTAATGTTGACTCAGTGAGTTTTCTTATTCAGTTTATTCATAACCAAGTGAGAATTCTTCTAGAGTACATCGGACACTGTTTTTTGTTAATCAAATTAATAAAATATTTTATCTTATTTGTTTTAGTTGAACTACTGCTCCAGTTTGAAGAATCTCATTTATCTTGAGAACACAAGCACTTACAAATTCATTCAGGTAAGTCTTACACTTCACTTATTAGCTGTATAAAGACCCACTGTGATCATTCAGCTGTTTAAATAAATACTAAATTGTGCACCAACAATCTCAGTTATAAAGTTCACAAATATTTATTATTCAGCAGATGTTAGACTAAAGAGGCAGTTTTAAAGAATCCACGTGTAGAAAGTTGTTCAGAACAAGTTGAACTTTCTTCATCCATGTTACGATTGTTCGCTTCACAGTTTGCCTTGTTTTTTACACAGTGTAAAATAAATTGATTTTGCTAGTTAATTAAGCAAAATTATTACATATAGTGGATCAGTGATCTGTCTCAATAGGTTGATTGTATACCTTTCAGATGAGTGTGTATATACACTATATTGCCAAAACTTTTTCATGATCCCAACTTTGTGGGAACAGTTTGGGGATGGCCGCTTCCTGTTCCAAAATGACTGTGCACCAGTGCACAAAGCAAGGGCCATAAAGACATGGATGAGTGAGTTTGGTGTGGAGGAACTTGACTGGCCTGCACAGAGTCCTGACCTCAACCTGATGGGACATCTTTGGGACGAATTAGAGCAGAGACTGCGAGCCAGGCCAAAACTGGGATGTCTGCCTTTACATGCACATGAATTTAATATGGAGTTGGCCAACCCTTTGCAGCCATTTCAACAGCCTCAACTCTTCTGAGAAGGCTTTCCATAAGGTTTAGGAGTGTGTTTAAGGGAATTTTTGACCATTCCACTAGAAGCTCATTTGTGAGGCCAGTCACTAATGTTGGATGAGAAGGCCTGGCTCGCAGTCTAGTGTTCTATCGGGTTGAGGTCAGGACTCTGAAGTTCCTCCACACCAAATTTACTCATCCATGTCTTTATGGATCTTGCTTTGTGCACTGGTGTGCAGTCATGTTGGAACAGGAAGCGGCCATCCCCAAACTGTTCCCACAAAGTTGGGACAAAATGTCCAAAATGTCTTGGTATGCTGAAGCATTAAGAGTTCCTTTCACCGGAACTAAGGGACCAAGCCCAACCCCTGAAAAACAACACCTGAATTCAATGATTTGGTGGGCTGTCCCAACACTTTTGGCAATATAGCGTATATACTGATTGAACCCTTTTAGAACGATATATATTAACTGATGATCAAATTTGAAACCTACAATAATGCCTCATACACCTAGAAGGTTTGGGAATATGGGGGCAAGTAACCTATTCGAAAATCAGGTTATGTTCATCAGTGTCCTGTTTAATAGTCGAGGGTAAAATCTTTTTTGCTTTTTAATTTCACGATAAATGTCACTTTCTGTATTTAATCCCTGGACAACTGGTTTTGCTTGAATTTGCTGCAAAATATTCCGTTTATCACAAATGACAAATGAAGATTTAACCAGCGGTGACTGACGCAGAAAATTTCTGTTCTCCCGCTTCTAATTACATTTTGTCCTTCTCTCAACAGGGGGATGTGTGTGACCAATATTTCATTGATCATATCTTTTCTACTGAAAATATAGACATTGTCTTTCATTGTGCTGCTCAATCACACGTCGGTGAGTAATGGTTTAGAGATTTTATTTCATAATACAGGCAGTAGTTATTCCTGTTACCTTTGCATTCACTGAAATGTGTACATGTTATATCAAGACACAGTGATTTTCTATTATCCCTTAGACAATTCCTTCCTGTACCCATCCCAGTTCATGCATGTGAATGCAGCTGGCACAACTGTACTACTCCAAGCAGCATGTAAATTTAAAGTTGAAAAGTTCATCTATATGAGCACCGATGAGGTGTATGGAGACAGTGTGGATAAAGTAAGTCGCACGTCAGTAAACGTGAATCTTGGTTGTCCTTATGTTCCAATAAGTGTTATAGAATCAAAATACACCAGTTTATTGTATTTTATTGGGAGCTCCTTCATGTTTGTGATTAGTCACACATTAGGAAGGAGTGTGAACAGATATTCAAAGCGTATATTCAGTAGTGGAATTAATTTTCTACATGTTTTAAGTACAAAGATTGTAAATGACGGATGTAGCATTGATGGGTTCTCAAGGTAACTAGTGTTGCATTCAAAATGGGTGTCATTAACTGTGTCTCAAAGAAGGTTCTATATGAATGATTCTTTCTGTGTATCGTTGTCTATTTATAAGAAATTAGTATAAATATCATGTAAGAGCTTAGCTTTGTCTATACTAAACCAAAAAAGGGGGGATTGCTTTTGATGTAATATTTCACATTATGCTTCAAAATATTGGAACCACACTTCATTGTTTTGCCTACCAGATGCCACTACCTGTGTTTTAAAAGCTTCAATTAATGAAGTATTATTCCATGCATTGCTTCAGAAAGCTTCATTTTGTCATAATTAGCTTCCTCAGTCTCCGAGGACATTGGTGAAGATATGGAGGGTTAATGAGAGGTCTTGAGTTCTGCAAACTGGGAACATGAAGCTGTCTGCTCTCTCTGTGGCACTTCTCTTGGCACTGATTCACACCCTGCTTTCTGAAGTTAACAATCAGTTGCTTGTTGATTAAGTAAAAATGAACAGAAAAGTTGTTTTCACTGCACCATTCCACAAGCAGATGATCTATAAACTCACCACTGCTGTAAATGAATCTTAACCTAATTATTGCCACAACGATCATTTTGACAGGATGGAAACATCAGTCATGCATTGGGAAAGTCTTTTTGTTTGGTTGAAACCTGTTCAATCCTAGTTATCATCTTTTTGCAGTATTTTGATGAGTCAAGCCCAAAAATGCCAGCCAATCCATATTCAAAATCCAAAGCTGCTGCTGAAAACATTGTGATGTCATACTGGAGAAATCACAAGGTATTAAAATAGCATTGGTGAATGTAGCGCCTGCATTGTTTAATCAGATTGCTTTTATTTACATGAGGTTTCAGTGTTGTTCTATAATCTTATATTTATTTCAGCTCCCTGTAGTAATTGCACGGAGCAGTAATGTATATGGGCCACGGCAATATTATGAAAAGGTATGCAAAATTTTTAGCATTTTATTAATTATTTTCTGATTAATTATTATATAATCATTAAACCTGTAAATCTATTTTTGTCTTGATTCTTTCTTTTTTTTTTGCCCTCAGGTCATTCCAAGATTTATATTTCTCTTACAACAGGACCAAAAATGGTGAGTCTTTATTCCTTACATTTAAAATTAGAAGAATGATTATCTAAGCAAATAGAGTTCTGTTCTCTTCCATATAGTACTATTCAGGGGACAGGCCTTCAGTCCCGTCACTTTCTCTATGTAGATGATGTGACTGAGGCACTCTTGATGATCATGAAGAGGGGCATCATGGGAGAGATTTACAATGTTGCAGCCAACTTGGAAATTGCAATCATACAGCTGGCCAGAGAACTGGTGAAGATGGTAAGATCTTTTGTCTGATTTTGAATGACTGCATTCCTCTCACCATTTTTTCTCTTATTTATAACACTTACACATTACATTTTATATGCACTGATGAAATGTGAAAACATTGTTGTAGAGCATAACATTCTTTGTAACATCCAGGTAGAATCTTTTCCAGCAGTCTGATTGTGTACGAATGAACAATCTGGTACCTCCAACCAGAAGGAAACAGTTGGTGGTTGGGGGGCAGGTAATGCAGAGGGCTCATCTTAGATAATGCACTTTATTGCTGGCAGAGCTGTCCGATTATATGCTGGGCTGTCCTGGCTACCATCTTCGAAAATTGAGAGCATTCTTGTCTTTATGATACAGGCCATTTTGGGCATCTGTTTATTCATCATAATTTTGTCTGTTCATTTAGCCAGACTGTGAGCTGTAAGGATAATCAGTAGAAATGTACAAGTAGATAGGACATTATTTACATTTACATTATTCACCCAGTCCAGTGTCACCCAAATGAGGATGGGTTCCCTTCTGAGCCTGGTTCCTCTCAAGGTTTCTTCCTCATATCACCACAGGGAGTTTTGCCTTTCCACCATCGCCACAGCCTTGCTCTTTAGGGATAAATAGGGATAAAATAGTTCCATGCCATTCCATTGTCTACCGCTTATCCAATCCATCATCGGGTCACAGGGAGCCTGTACCTGTCTCAGGTGTCATCGGGCATCAAGGCAGGATACACCCTGGACGGAGTGCCAACCCATTGCAGTGCACGCACACGCACACACACACACACACACTCATTCACTCACACAATCGCACGCTACGGGCAATTTAGAGACTCCAATCAGCCTAGAAGCATGTCTTTGGACATGTAGAAGGAAACCAGAGCACCCGGAGGAAACCCACCAAGCACAGGGAGAACATGCAAACTACACACTATAAAAGTTTAATAATTTAATTAAAAAAATTTCTTTTTTTCTCCTTTCTGTTTCTCTACTTTTGTAAAGCTGCTTTGAGACAATGTCCATGGTAAAAGGTGCTATACAAATGAATTGAAGCAGAGAAATATATCAGTAGATAATGGCTGGCCTTCTTATCTGAAGGTTTACTAACATAATTAGAATTTTACTCTAAAGCATTTTTACATATAATTTAACATTTTATCTGCATTATCATCTGATAATTATATTATTATTTTTATTATCATTTTTATTATAACATTTATTATTATTGATTTTCTAGGTGAAAGATGCCTCTAATGACGAGCTGGATGATTGGCTACTATTTGTTGATGACAGGTGTGTATGGAACAATTATTTGTACATGCTTTTATATAGAATATATCTTCAGAAAATATGTAGTGTGTGTGTGTGTGTGTGTGTGTAAGTAAGGTGGTTAATGCAGTGAGTGGCCAATAGGTTAGGCATACTTGTTTGTATACACCATGGATTTTCAAACCTTTTGCAGCCAGGGACCTGTGTAATTGTAAAAATAAATAAAATACTAATAAAAATCCAATGACTGATCCAAAAATAGCTGTTCTTATTCCTCAGTCACATACAAAACACATTTTTATTTGATATTATTTATTGGATTTGTTTTTAGGTTTGTATTTAAAGTGATCAGTTAAATAGTTATTATATAGCTAGATATAGCTAATGACGATCAAAAAAAAACAGTGGGCCTCATTTATCCCATTTATCAATGGTTATGGCTTTTTACACAGGAAATTTGGTATTCATGACAATCCTGTAAATACAGATGAACATTTGTATCCTACCAGTACGTGTAAATTGACACATTAAGAAGGCTAATGGGAACCCTGACTTGAATGACTTTAAATCAAGATACTTGTCACTGAACACCTACAACTGTTGCAGGAGAGCTAAAAAAAATTTGACCATAGAGTGAATAGGTACCCAGTGGTTTGCATTTCCCAAAGACAGATCTCAGGTCTCACCCTATTTTCAGTGTATAATATCAGATACATATTGTATACCCAATGAATTGTTGTTGTAATTAAATGACTATGATGCCCTTGCTGAACATCCTTTCAACACAATTAGTCTGTCTTTATAGTATAGTTATATACAATTGTAGCAGAATAATGATTTATAATCACAGTATCCAGTATCACTGAAAAGGAAAGTCTGGTTCCTCTCAGATTTTCTTCCTCATATTGTCTCAGGGAGGCATTTTCTTTGTCAAGTTTGCTTGCTTAATAGAGCTTTAAACCCTTCAGACCTACATTAGGACTGTTACAAAAGCTCTATAAAAATACAATTTTAATACCAGTGAATGCATATTGATTTCGAGAAAACGTCATTTGAGATTCTATTTTTGCATTTTAGACCAGTCAGTGACCTGAGGTACCCCATGATCTCAAACAAGATGCACAAACTTGGATGGAAGCCAAAGGTCCCGTGGGAAGAAGGCATTAGAAGGACAAGTAAGGGCTTTTTGGCTTTTCTCATACTGATGCTCAAACTGTGGACCTGTGTTTCAATAAGATTTGAGTCAAATCTTAAGAGTCATTAAGTTTCATGAAGTTTCGTCATCATATTTAATTTTCAATATAAATGTGGGTTCTCTGACTGCACTTTATAGACATTTCAATAATTTTTATTAATTCTAATTTCTAATGAAAAAGTTTTGATACTAATTTGACTTTTAACTACACTACCACAGCTGTACAGACTTCCACAGGAGGTAATAATGCAGCTATACAGAAGCTTGTGCTAATGTTTTCATGTCTAGTTTAATGTTTTATGTTGTTACACACATACATGGTCAAGTAGTCTTGAAGGTTCTTTTTCCAATACTTTTGATTGATCAACATTAGCATGTAATGGGCATAATTAAATGCATAAATTTTAGTGTAGATTTCATAGATGGCCTTATGTCTTGTTAATGTCTGCTTTCTTTTCAGTTAAATGGTATGACGAGAACAAAAGCTACTGGCCAGTGGTCACAGAAAAAGAGCTTCAAGGATGTTAAATGATGGAACCTTTTTATTTCAAAATGCAAAGACCAATCGTCAAAAATAAGTGACTGTTTGTTTGAGTTCACTAAAAGCAAATTTTGGTATGTGAACTATGCAGGTTTTAATTCATTTTTATTAAAATCCCAATTGAAATATCCTTGTGTTTTTTTATATATACACTAAATTGCCTATATATATCACCAGACCAGTCCAACTCCTATGTGCTGTTACAATGACCTCCACTTTTCTGGGAAGGCTTTCCACTAGATGCTGGAACATGCCAGTAGGGATTTGTTCATTCAGACACAGGAGCATCAGCGCGGTCATCATGTATGAGTGTGATGGTCAGGTGTTCACAAACTTTTGGCTATAGTGAATAGGAACCTACTAATAATCAAGCACCTTTAGCTTTTCCACATGTCCCACAAGTATTTAAACAGTAATAAAATTCAAATCAATCAGCATTAAAGAGTTTCTGAAGTATTGAAATTTTCAGCATGATGTCCACACATACATTCTGAAGTCACTCCCATCTTTGTGATTTATACTGAGATTGCTTTTCCCTTGTGAATTGTCACATTAGCACTTTATTGTAATTGATGTATTTCCACATCACACCCTTTAATTTTTATACTTTTGTTTATTTAAATAATTCTTTGACCCTTCTTGTCTTGTACTGTAAAGTTTGTGATACCTAATTTGTATATTTCTTACTACTTTAATTTAAAAAATACCGCTATACTGATAAGGCTGATTTCCAATTCCTTTAAAATGACAGGTGCAAAGTCTGTGAATCTAGGTATATTGGGATGTTTTGTCCTTATTGTGGAAATACTTGATAGAAGTAATCGGAATTAATTGATCATCAATATAGAGTTGACCACAAATAGTTTGAGGTAGACAAAATTATGTATGCGTTGGCTAGTTTTTTCGTAAGATTCTAAAATTGTCATTATTGTACGTTTACACTGAAATGTTAAAAAAAACAACCAAAACACAGAAAACATTCGTCTGTTTACCATTCGTCTGTAAGAATTTAATCAGCAGGTCATCCATTTAAAACGTCAAAGATGTTTTAAACATAAACCCTTCTAGATGTTTAAACATCTTAAAATAAGTTATTATAATATAATGTCCAGTGAGCCAATCGTCTGGGTTTATATTTGGCTCTTCCTCCATACAGAGCGTGACCTGTCATTTTCAGTGTAAATTAGAATTAACAATAGCCAAACAAAAGCAGATTTCCTTAAAAACTCATCGGTCTGTACTTGTCTTGAAAAAGGAAGGTTATTTTCTATAAGATTTAACCAAGATATTAAGGATTATAAATTATACATGGATTTTTTTTTTTTTAATCTAATAAAAATAAAACTTTTTATTAGTTAATTAGAAAGATAATTTCATGGAATACTCACTTATCTTTTTCTGGGGGATTTTCTCAAAACACAAAGCATAAAAATGAGACCTATTGCTTAGAAATGCTACACCAAGTAGCATTGCTTATTTAATTAAACATGATCATGTTTTACTATAATTATTTTTAAAACAATATTACAGAAAGTTCTTAAAAATACTACAAATTGATTTATGAATAGATTATTATTTATTTGTAATAAATCAATAATCTGCTTCTTGCAGCAGTTACCACCATAGATATGGTTTCCACTTCTGTTCCTCACCCCACCTTCACCATCAGGCATTCGTTTAGGAATAAGAAGAATTCTGTTGTGCAGTATATCATTTGGTTTTTATAGGATTTATTGCACTTTTACTGAGGTTGACAAAATTTACGTGGTTTGGGGTACAAATGCTGTCAAATGAATAAAAATGCCTCCAGAATTCAAGATATGGGGCAAAAATGCCCCTGTATTAGTTGATTCACGTAAGTTCAATAAACAAAAATATAATAGTAAATTACATTTTTACGGTTGAATGTCATTTAATCGTTTATTCAATAATTAACAGTGACTTGCCGCCACCTATTGGCAGGTTTAGTTCAATATTTGAACTATTACATCGGCCCATATAAGGCACATACATCAATCAGGCATAACATTATGACCACCTGCTTAATATTATGTTGGTCCCCTTTTTGCTTGTATAATAGCCCTGACCCATCGAGGCATGGGCTCCACTAGATCCCTGAAGGTGTGCTGTGGTATCTGGCACCAAGATGTTAGCAACAGATCCTTTAAGTCCTCCATGGGCCCCACCTCTCAACCTAAAGGACTTAAAGGATACTTTTAAAGGACACATCAACTTTGAGGACAAAATGTTCACTTGCTGCCTAATATATCCCTCCCACTAACAGGTGCCATGATGAGGAGATAATCTTCTTCTACTTTCGGCTTTTCCCTTCAGGGGTCGCCACAGAGAATCATCTCTCCACCTATCCCTATCTTCTGCATCCTCAACACTTGCACTCACTAGCTTCATATCCTCATTTATTACATCCATAACCATGATGAGGAGATAATCAGTGTTATTCACTTCACCAGTCATAATTTTATGCCTGATCAGTGTATAACGGTGATGGATCGAGTGGCAGGTCTCTTTAACAGTTGCTCCTGCCACAGAAAGTTTTTACCTCTATTGAGAGAGTGGTAGACCTGCTGAGCCTGTAACATAGTCTCTCTCGTGCCATACAGCCAGCATATTTAAACTGTATACTATTCTATTTAAGCTACATGAAATGTACGTGTAATTATAAAATAAGTAGATTAATCAGTAAATAAAATCAACTAAATAGTCAAATTAGAGAGGAATTCTAACACCTCAGTGACAGCATTTTCAATCTAGTCAGAGAGGTCAGGCGTCGTTCAGCAAAAAATGGGATATTGCTTACGAGGCCATTTTTAAAAATCTCTTTGGAAATGAAACTTTAATGACCAAGAGGTACATGGACCCACGTACCCATTAAGTGTCGCATAATTAAACATGACTCCCAGTAACATTTTCAGCTGAAAGCTGCAGTGACTGGTCATGTAGGTCAAGCTCATCATTTGTAAAAGGAAGATCATCCTTAAATGGTACAAAGAGCATCACCTTCTTGTCAACACACTCTCTCCCATTAAAAACATATCTTTGCAATGCTTTTTGGAAACTCATTGCTGATCAGGGAGCTCTGATAATGTGATCTCAGTGATTTTGACTGTGGCATGATTGCTGGTACCAGGCGGGCTCATCTGAGTATTTCTGTGAGTGCTCCTCGAATTTTCATGCACAACAGTATCTAGAGTTTATTCAGAATGATGCAATAAAGAAAAAACACCCAGTGAGTAGCAGTTGTGTAGACAGAAATGCCTTTCTGAGGGCAAAGGAGAATAAAGGCTACAATAACTTAGAAAACCACTTTGTATAGTTGTGGTAAGCAGAAAAAATATCTCAGAATCTTGATTACTGCTGAAGTAGATAAAAGGTTCAGAATTTGGCACCAACAGTGTGAATTCATGGACACAGCCTATCTTGTATCAACAGTCCAGGCTGGTAGAAGTGGTGTAATGGTGTGGGGAATGTTTTCCTGGCACACTTTATAAACTTTAAATATGACTCATCGCTTGAATGCCACAGCTTATTTGAGTATTGATGCTGACCATGTGCAACCCTTCCTGGTCGCAATTTACTCATCTTCCAATGGCTACATCCGGCATGATACTGTGTCAACTATGTCACAAAATCGTCTCAAACTGGTTTTAATGAACACAACAGTGAGTTCAGTGTTCTACAGAGGCCTTCCCAGTTACTGACCTGAATCCAACTGAGCATCTTTGTGTTGTGTTAAAACTGGAGATTCAGAGCAAAAAATGCAACCTATAAATCTGCAGGAATTGCATGATCCAGTAAAGTCAACCTGGACCAGAATCTCAAAGGAATGTTTTCAGCATCTTGTGAAATCCATGTCATGAAGAATTGATCAAAGCTGCTTTGATCAAATGTAGACCCTACTAACTGTTGTCCTGCCACAGATATATTTATATGTGAAAAATAAAAATAAACTACATGTACTATGCAGCTCAAGGACACAGCGGAGTCAGGGTAAGATGAAGGGGGAGTGTTTATTTTTTTGTTCGTGCCTCTGCGCAGGAGAAAAGGCAAACCACAAAAACAAAAAGAAACAGAAAACTGGCAGCTTTCCAGTGGCCCTATTCAGTCCAGTTTAGTGCATCTGTGCATCTATGTCTCTTTATATGCATGTGTAATGATAATGTTAAAATTCTCAACAAACAGTTCACACAACTTGGAACATCCATGGGGTTGGCTCAAAGAAAAATTAAAATACTCACTCATTTGTTAGACATTTGTTTTCGCCAAGAAACTTATTGATCAAAACAAAATCATTCTTAACCCAATAATGTATAGTTTAATCACATGTAACTCCTCAACCTAGAATTCCTGGAAATTTGGTATCACAGAAACAAAAATATTCTACCTTTGCAGACACAGGAGGAAGTTTCATCCTTTTCCCAGTCATGTTTCTGACAACTAAACAACTTAATAGGAATTTATAATTCTATTAGGCAGTGATTTTAATACACCTTTTAAACAGGCCCAGCATTAGACAGGTCAAGCTCTCCAAGTATACAGATAAACTCGCGGTCCACAGACACTGCAACACAGTACACAGGGACAGGGATGTTAACTCATCCAGCATGGTCTATCATTTACAACAAAATTGCAGATGGTGCTTTAGTTAATTAATTAATTATTCAAGGAAAAGAAACAAGTACAAAAACAAATAGAGGCGAAACAAGTAACTTCAAACTGGAAGCTCTAACAGAACTGAGGAGTCCGCATCTTCAACTAAATAATATAATTAAAAAATAGGGACACAATTCATACTACAAAAAAAATCAGTCAAATACAATAATTTAAAGTATAAAGAATCAGGAATGTCACTGTCAAACATTATATCCTCATGATCTTTGAGCTTAAGTAAGTATTGATGTCTGCACATGTTCGTGTGAGAAAGATCAGTGTGTTTGTGCATCTAACCGGTTCTTGGTCTGTAACTTTGATTAATCCACCTGTTAAATATAATACTTGAGGGTAGTACTCAGGATTCAAGAAATATCTATGTAACTGTATGCATGTATCTGTATGACATGTAAGCACTTACTGAGTCTCACCCCAGATCCTTCCTACCACAAAGTAAAATAAACATTTTAAATCAGTCATGCTTAATTGGATTCATGGCAGGACAACATTTGTCAGGACACACTGAAAAACAGGTGTTGTGCACAAAAAACTGAAAAGTGTGTGTGAGAAAGACAGAAGTGTTTTCAACTTCTGAAATATAAATGATTCTCAAACTTTGACTAATTATCTAAAATGGTCTTGAGCATGGCGGCACAGTGGCTTAGTGGTTAGCACATTTACACCTCCAGAGTCCTGGGGTTCGAGTCTCGCTCCCGCTCACTGTGTGTGTGGAGTTCGCATGTTCTCCCCCCCGTGCTTAGTGGGTTTCCTCCCACAGTCCAAAGACATGCTTCTAGGCTGATTGGAGTCTCTAAATTCCCCATAGTGTGTGATTGCGTGAGTGAATGAGTGTGTGTGTGTGCCCTGTGATGAGTTGGCACTCCGTCCTGGGTGTATCCTGCCTTGATGCCTGATGATGCCTGAGATAGGCACAGGCTCCCCGTGACCCAATGATAGATCTGATAAGCGGTACAGATGATGGAATGGACAATGGATTGGTCTTGAGCATGTTTTTTACAAGTATACCTCAGAATAAAAGTCAACTATTTTTAACTTGTGTTTGGACTATGATGTGCCCAGGTTCCTGTATCTCTCTGACTATAGTCAGTAGTCATAGTTTGCACCAACCCTGGGTTATTAGGTGCCATGAAAGTAGCTCAGTTTTTCACCGCCATGGTAACTTATGCTCCCTGGCTAACCTGCTCCAGGGCAGTTTATGTTCTGGCTTCGAGATCTCGGACTGAAATCTGACCAATCAGCTGTGAGCAAAGTCACATCTAGGTGAAGTAACTAATTCCCAGTGTCTGTTGCAATGACTTCACCTTTTCTTCCAAGTCCTGTGCTTGGAAGAAAAGGTGTTGGCACTTCGCAGACTAAGAGTTTTTAGGGACAGACAAAATCCCCTTGCCTTCCCTGATATTTGCTTGTATGGAAGATACAGATTTTCCACAGAAGGGATCTCATATCTCATAAACGTGTGACATATTGTAGCCATTACTGTACCACAAATAGTATGTATTGTGTTTTTTTGAAAGTGGCACATACTTGTATGCGGCCAGTGATGCAGAGAACCTAGGGAAAAACATGGTTTTGTCAAACCATTCGCAAAGTAGTCCTCGCACTTCAGGGGTACACAAATAGCTTCATTGTGTTCCCCGGACATTTATCGACCATGTCCATAAAAGAGGGCTTTTATAAAATTGCCAGGATTGATAGGGTGAAGTAACTGAACCTTTTACATTCACCTTTTTTGTTTTAAAAAGCAGATTTCACTTGGAGCACTTAAATGTATTATACAATACAGCATATGCTAAGAATGATTTTTCAATATGTTTTTTTTTGTGTGTTTTTTTTTACACATCTTATGATAGGATTCCCTAGAGTCATCAGAGCAATAGACTGTACACATGCTGCAATCTTCACCAGCTCTAGGAGAACATGAGTCAGATTATGTGAATTACGGTCTTAATGTTCAGGTAGGCCTACTATATATGTACTGATACAGCTGAATGTTATTATCTTTAATTTATTAATAATAATATTAACAAACATGACAATGATTTACTGTGCATTTCATCTGCAGAAGACTTGTGATCATGAATGTATGATCACAAGCTTGGATGCCAAATGGCCTGGTTCAGTGCATGACTCATGAATTTTCTGTGAGTCTGTGTTGTGTCAGCGCTGAGACAGTCCAAAACACTTTAAAGTGTTATTTTTAATTGTGACACAGGAAAACGTACACAATGTTCCCTCTTCTGTTCTATGACAGGGCTTTTTGGTAGAAGACAGGAGTTATGCAGTTATGCCGGAGGTTTTTGCTAAGCCCATATCCTGACTCTGACAGGGCCACAAAACCACTTCAGTGTGGCCATCAGTAAAACCAGGATCAAGATCAAGATCTTTGACCTTTGACATCCTAAAGGCATGCCTTTGGCGCTTAAGAATATCACCAGAATGGGCATCACAGATAGTGGCATTACCCATCATTAGAAATGAGCAATTACACCACCACAAAACAAGCTTCTCCCCGGTGAAAGTGACTCTATCACACTTGAGCACCCAGCTGGCAGAGATGCAATCATCACACAATATTCCACTTAATAAAAGCAGACTGAAACTGCAGATAGGTCTCAGACAGGTTTCACTGGTTATGTGGTTAGTGGGGGAGAAAGAGAGCAAGAGAAATTTGCATTAATAATATTCATAATGTTCATACTAAAGTGTTACTTGGTTAAAATAGTTCACATGCTGAGATCTGTTTTTCCAGCTGTTTCATCTCCAATTTAATTTTGTTCATTTGAAGCCTCCTCAGCTCCTTTGCAGTCTAGCTCCAGGGTCCTTTTATAAAGAGTCCTTACTGAGTCTGTTTCCACCTGAACAAACAATCATTACAAGTTTTCTGGAGCTTAGTCAAATCACAAAAAGTGGCATGACTTTCTACACAGGACTGACTGTAATTTATGTCAAAGGTTTAAAGCATTGCCTTGTTCAGTACTGCAGTGGAGAGCGTTATTACACAAATTATCTGAATTCTTATAGTTTATATGGTCTTCTTATAAATACATTTATGCACCCTAAGAAGCCAGATAATTTTCATAGATTTTCATGAATTTATGTGAACTCTCACATTTATGAATTACAAATAAATGGCCGCGTGCAGCAAGGGAGGAGAGGCCTTAGCTTTGTAGCCAACAAGCTATGCTGATAAAAGGACAGGCATCAAGGTGCAGCAAGGCTGTTGTCCATGCAACACAGAGACAATGAATGAGAGAGTAGTGAGCATAGAAGAGGAAGATCTCTTAGAAACACATAAAAGTTTTTAGCTCGATCATTAGTGCCACATGATGATGTGCCATCTTCCAAAAACCTCAGCCAATGGTGCAGAAAAGATCCAATATGCCTACTATGCCCATGCCCAGCAACACAGCTGCAAGACAAGCTTAACACATGGTACACATTTGGTAGCAGAATAAGGAAGACTGTAGGCAGTTCACAGCCCTAGCTGCAGGATTATGGGTCAGAGAGATCATGTGAATTACACCTGCTCATTTACATTGTGTTCAACCTAAATTCTTCAGGGCATGTTTGATATCAGTCTAATCCTAATCCATTTCAACTCATACAGCTGATGCCAAGAGTTTACAAATTCCTAGGCTAAAGTCATTAAAACTTTTTTTAAGTCAATTATGGTATGCACTTTAATTACATATGAGAGAATTTCTAAATAATAGCTAAGAGACAAATTTATTTCAGCTTGTATTTACTATATCAGTGGGTCAAAAGTTTACATACACTTTAGCAGTTGCCATTGCTTTTCCAATTGCTTTAACTCAAACTCATGGGGAAGCCATTCCACATGCTTCTCATAAGATCTTGCCAGTATATTTACCCTTTCGCCCTGACAGCACTGGTGTAACTAGTCAGGTTTACTGGCCTCTTCACTTGGACATGCGGTTTCATTTCAGTCCACAAATTTTCTTCGGGATTCAGGTCAAGACTTTCTGATGGCCTTTACAATATCTATACTTTGTTGTCTTATTTGTTGCCATTTTGTTACAACATGGAGTTAGGCTTAGTGTTATTGTCCTGCTGCAAGATACAACTGCAACCAAGTTTTGAATTTTTAGCTGATGATCTATTTTTTGACATGCACCAGTCCCTTTTCCAGTAAAAGTGAACAACATGATGCAGTCATGGACTTAGATGGTAATTAAAATCATGACCCGTATACAGGTGCATCTCAATAAATTAGAATATCGTGGAAAAGTCCATTTATTTCAGTAATTCAACTCAAATTGTGAAACTCGTGTATTAAATAAATTCAATGCACACAGACTGAAGTAGTTTAAGTCTTTGGTTCTTTTAATTGTGATGATTTGGGCTCACATTTAACAAAAACCCACCATTTCAATCTCAACAAATTAGAATACTTCATAAGACCAATAAAAAGAACATTTTTAGTGAATTGTTGGCCTTCTGGAAAGTATGTTCATCTACTGTACATGTACTCAATACTTGGTAGGGGCTCCTTTTGCTCTAATTACTGCCTCAATTGGGCATGGCATGGAGGTGATCAGTTTGTGGCACTGCTGAGGTGGTATGGAAGCCCAGGTTTCTTTGACAGTGGCCTTCAGCTCATCTGCATTTTTTGGTGTCTTGTTTCTCATTTTCCTCTTGACAATACCCCATAGATTCTCTATGGGGTTCAGGTCTGGTGAGTTTGCTGGCCAGTCAAGCACACCAACACCATGGTCATTTAACCAACTTTTGGTGCTTTTGGCAGTGTGGGCAGGTGCCAAATCCTGCTGGAAAATGAAATCAGCATCTTCAAAAAGCTGGTCAGCAGAAGGAAGCATGAAGTGCTCCAAAATTTCTTGGTAAACGGGTGCAGTGACTTTGGTTTTCAAAAAACACAATGGACCAACACCAGCAGATGACATTGCACCCCAAATCATCACAGACTGTGGAAACTTAACACTGGACTTCAAGCGACTTGGGCTATGAGCTTCTCCACCCTTCCTCCAGACTCTAGGACCTTGGTTTCCAAATGAAATACAAAACTTGCTCTCATCTGAAAAGAGGACTTTGGACCACTGGGCAACAGTCCAGTTCTTCTTCTCCTTAGCCCAGGTAAGACGTCTCTGACGTTGTCTGTGGTTCAGGAGTTGCTTAACAAGAGGAATACGACAACTGTAGCCAAATTCCTTGACACGTCTGTGTGTGGTGCCTTGACTCCAGCCTCAGTCCATTCCTTGTGAAGTTCACTCAAATTCTTGAATGGATTTTGCTTGACAATCCTCATAAGGCTGCGGTTCTCTCGGTTGGTTGTGCATCTTTTTCTTCCACACTTTTTCCTTCCACTCAACTTTCTGTTAACATACTTGGATACAGCACTCTGTGAACAGCCAGCTTCTTTGGCAATGAATGTTTGTGGCTTACCCTCCTTGTGAAGGGTGTCAGTGATTGTCATCTGGACAACTGTCAGATCAGCGGTCTTCCCCATGATTGTGTAGCCTAGTTAACCAAACTGAGAGACCGTTTTGAAGGCTCAGGAAACCTTTGCAGGTGTTTTGAGTTGATTAGCTGATTGGCATGTCACCATATTCTAATTTGTTGAGATGAGTGAATTGGTGGGTTTTTGTTAAATGTGAGCCAAAATCATCACAATTAAAAGAACCAAAGACTTCAAGTCTTCATCATGGTGATCACCTACAAACATGACTCTGGCTTTTTATGGAGGCCATGGTGATTTAGAACTCTTAATAGATTCAGACACCAGTTTTTATAATAGGGAGTCATGGGGTTCAATCATTTGGACCAAAATCTATTTATCCATATGACTTAAATTGTGCCTCCTTCTTGAATGATGCAGTGTTTGTTTTTATATACATATTTGTACAGATAGTCATGCTTGGATTTTTTCATAATGTTAACTGCAAAAAGGCACACTTTTGCAGCCATGTGTATACTCAACCAGCTCCTAATACAGACAATTCTTATACTAAAATTTTAAATATTATTTGCCATGTTGTTTTCCTTGCTGCAATTTCAAACTCAAGAGTTTATAGGCATTTAAACAAACAAAAAAAAAAAAATTGCAGGGCAAGAAGAATTTTTTAAAGTAATAGTGTCCAGTCCCAGCTTTATGTTTTCTATTGACTCAGGAGGCAGAGGAATTCACAGTACAAAACTCACTGCTAAAGGTTTATTAATAACGAATATTTATTTAAAATATTCCTAAATTCCTATTACAAAAAAAATTCTAAACAGAAGTATTTCCTATTCAAACAAAGTTTCTCCAATGTGAATGGAAAATGCAAATTAAGTTCATTTTATACAATCTTTTTTGATTATCTGGGTGCCAATACTTTGTGAATTTACTGACTTTTAATAAACAACCTCTTATTCAATACTGTGATATCCTTTTCCTTATCACATAATATTTATTAGAAATCATTATACATTCTAATCTAGAAAATTTTCAGTGAATGTTTTCAGTGAATGTCATTTAATTCATACTAACCAGTTTTTATTATAAATGAACAAAATAGTTTGAAGTTCGTAACTCTAAACTCTCAGAATTTTTCCTTATAATCAGTATTTTTCACAAATTACAGTTCTTGAACCACACACTGGGTGCTTATTTAAGCACAAGCTACTCCTAAAAAGAGAGTAGACTGTGCTCTTGTTGATGGAGCCTGGAAGAAAGTCTGACAAGATAATAATATGATCATAAACTGTCACAGCACACTTTTTCTGTGATAGTGATTTTTTTTTTAAAATGACATTTTATGGTGTTTTTTTTACCCATACCAATTACAAACTAAATAGAAATTTAAACAGACATTGTCTGATAACCAAAGAATCATTAATCATTTTCCTGAATCTAAATAGTCCCCACAGTTTTTCCTGGGAGTTTGCTGGCAAACCTACATTCACTGTCCATCTTATTAGGAACACCAGTCCATTCATGCAGTTATCTGATCAGCCAATCATATGGCAGCAGTGAATATATAAAGTCATGCTGATACTGGTCAAGAGTCCTATTTATAACTGACAGGTGTAAAACCCAATGTGGTCTTCTGCTTTTGTTGCCCATCGTCCTCCCTGTCGATGTTTTGTGCATGATGACATACACATTTGCTCACCACAGACATAAAGAATGAATTTCTGTATCCTTCCTAACATCCACAAGCTTCTTTGAACACTGCCAGAATTTTTACCCATTCCCTCTGACAGTACTGTTTTTTTTGGACTTGACACTTTGTTACAACATTGGTTAGTACAAACCCGATTCCAAAAAAGTTGGGACACTGTACAAATTGTGAATAAAAAAGGAATGCAATAATTTACAAATCTCATAAACTTATATTTTATTCACAATAGAATATAGATAACATATCAAATGTAAATGTCATGACAAATATTGGATCATTTTGGATTTCATGAGAGCTACACATTCCAAAAAAGTTGGGACAGGTAGCAATAAGAGGCCGGAAAAGTTAAATGTACATATAAGGAACAGCTGGAGGACCAATTTGCAACTTATTAGGTCAATTGGCAACATGATTGGGTATAAAAAGAGCCTCTCAGAGTGGCAGTGTCTCTCAGAAGTCAAGATGGGCAGAGGATCACCAATTCCCCCAATGCTGCGGCGAAAAATAGTGGAGCAATATCAGAATGGAGTTTCTCAGAGAAAAATTGCAGAGAGTTTGAAGTTATCATCATCTACAGTGCATAATATCATCCAAAGATTCAGAGAATCTGGAACAATCTCTGTGTGTAAGGGTCAAGGCCGGAAAACCATACTGGATGCCCGTGATCTTCGGGCCCTTAGACGGCACTGCATCACATACAGGAATGCTACTGTAATGGAAATCACAACATGGGCTCAGGAATACTCCCAGAAAACATTGTCGGTGAACACAATCCACCGTGCCATTCGCCGTTGCCGGCTAAAACTCTATAGGTCAAAAAAGAAGCTTTCTCTGGGCCAAAGCTCATTTAAAATGGACTGTGGCAAAGTGGAAAACTGTTCTGTGGTCGGACGAATCAAAATTTGAAGTTCTTTTTGGAAAACTGGGGCACCATGTCATCCGGACTAAAGAGGACAAGGACAACCCAAGTTGTTATCAGCGCTCAGTTCAGAAGCCTGCATCTCTGATGGTATGGGGTTGCATGAATGCGTGTGGCATGGGCAGCTTACACATCTGGAAAGGCACCATCAATGCTGAAAGGTATATCCAAGTTTTAGAACAACATATGCTCCCATCCAGACATCGTCTCTTTCAGGGAAGACCTTGCATTTTCCAACATGACAATGCCAGACCACATACTGCATCAATTACAACATCATGGCTGCGTAGAAGAAGGATCCGGGTACTGAAATGGCCAGCCTGCAGTCCAGATCTTTCACCCATAGAAAACATTTGGCGCATCATAAAGAGGAAGATGCGACAAAGAAGACCCAAGACAGTTGAACAACTAGAAGCCTGTATTAGACAAGAATGGGACAACATTCCTATTCCTAAACTTGAGCAACTTGTCTCCTCAGTCCCCAGACATTTGCAGACTGTTATAAAAAGAAGAGGGGATGCCACACAGTGGTAAACATGGCCTTGTCCCAACTTTTTGTTGTGTTGATGCCATGAAATTTAAAATCAACTTATTTTTCCCTTAAAATGATCCATTTTCTCAGTTTAAACATTTGATATGTCATCTATGTTGTATTCTGAATAAAATATTGAAATTTGAAACTTCCACATCATTGCATTCCGTTTTTATTCACAATTTGTACAGTGTCTTTTTTGGAATCAAGTTTGTAAAACAAAGAACATTGCAGCATTATTTGCTTCCATACTGAAGTTACATGAGAGGACACATGAAGAGAAACATCATCTCATGTATAAGAAAACATCTAACCATGAACACTCTAGAATTCACTGAATACTAGGAACATCCTTAAAGGCAACTATTTCCATTTCCTGATCACAGCACTTCTATTACTGGAATATATATTGAATGGTAGTTGTTTAAAAACCCTGGCAATGCTGCTGTGCTAACATTCAGTGGCTCTATGGTGGTCTCTGTTCACCGAGAGGGAGGGAGTAACGAGAGGCTGGCAAACTTTACACAGCATCAGATCAGTGCTATAGTCAATAACTAAGTGTACAAAAAAAATTCAATATTTTACGCATACATGGCAGGTCACATAATAAACTGACTTCTTTCAAATGAACAAATCACTTCGATTATATCCAGCACTTCGACAGTTACAAGGTAAAATGGTCCTGCCGAACCACACCAAGGCATTTCAACATCATCATGTCCAGGTATTTTTGCATAAATGAAAAATATTTTAACAGAATCCTGAACGTTATACTGAACTAAAATTTTTTAGCATAAAGTAATTTTATGAGCTATCTTGAACGAAATACATTAGGAAGTCTGGGAAATAATGATCAGAAAATTAGTAAGTCTATGCACCATTATCAACAAAGTCAATCATTTATAATGGTTATAATAGACCTCTCTATCACATTGATGGATGTTCCCTGTTCCAAAATAAACGTACAATGCAAATTATTAACCAGCAAATAAAAAAAAAAATGACGTGTAGATACGAAATTAAAAATAAGTATAACTAAAACATTTCCTTAGTTGACATTTCATCTCTAAATTCATCCACATCCTTCAAAACAATTGCTTAACAATGTAACCTAATTTAGTTTTTTTTTTTTTTTTTTTACATCTTGCTTCTGACAGTCAAGTTTCCTACTCACAGCAATATATTTAAAGAATGCAGCATTATTAAGTCTTAATGAGTATATGCACACAAGTGCATATATTTTTTTAATATAACAATTTCATAAACTAGGTACCAATATCAATATTTTGGTATGAATGATTTCCATCTATTATGATTTCACATGACTAAGCAAGGTAAGTGATGTCATCTGCAATATATTCCTATTTGTTTTTGTTTTTTAGTGGAAACTTATTTTCACTCTCTGCCTTATCCTCTTTTTTGTAATGCATAATAGGTGAAATTCTGCATTTTATTTCTTGCATTTTCATGTAGAGATATAAAAATCTTTACCTTCTGCACACATATAAAAAGGTCCTTTTTGTACTAAACTCAAATCAGAGTTAATTTCAGAGTTATTATTATCAGAGTTCATAAAAACAAAGTGCATCTCTATGTTATGTGTCAATAATGCACAGTTATTCATAGAAACCTTATAAGAGAAGGAAACCAATCCCAAGAGAGAGAACCTCACCATGAAGACTGTAGAATTCACTTCATTTTCAGGTCCTGACATTTGTTCCATTGGAGAGAGCTTTTTCTACAGGGCTGAGCTCCATTGGTGTAGTTGCCTCTGTGGGAACCTGCTCTTGCCCCTGATTGCGGCAATGATGTGTGATAACCCATGCAGCACAGCTTAAATACACCACCGTCAACACAGCCAAGTAAAAGAAGTAGATAAAAAACTGGAAGAAGAAAAAAAAATACATTTGGAATAAACGCAGCTGCTATGCATACCAGCAAATTCCTTCATTAAATTCCATCGCTGTGTATTTTTTGTTTTTTTCTTCAGTTAATGTTCTAATTCACTGTTTAGAAGTATAACAGATGAATCACATTACAAGGTACATTTAAGCACTATTGTTTCAATATAGTCCTTTCACAAGTTAATAACTGCATGGTTATTTATGGCAACCATTAGGTTTTCAGAAATGTCTGCTTTAGTAACTCTTTGTTTGACTCAAGGACTTCATTTCCCAACTTCCAAACAAGAATGCCAAAGAAAAGTCCCTCAACGTGACATTCACCCTCATCAAATTGGGAGTAGTCCTCTAGGTAGTTCCTTCCCTATTTACAAAGAATGTTTTTTTGGAATATTTTTGAGTGATAACACACATAGCAGTGCACGTCACTGTAAAATGCATAGTTCCTTCGCAAAGTGTGCAAAATCTGGCACTGATCCTACGCTGGGCATCATTCGTACATCGTAATCTGCCTCACTGAATCACTTTGGAGGAAAAAGAAAATCTGCCAGATAAATAAATGTAAATGCAAGCAGTGGGCATCTGGCTATGTGACTTTCAATAACTATTAACGAACATCACTTCTGTTACACATAAGCAAAAAACAAATGTTACATTGCTTGTGCAAATGAAACATCGTTACTTACCTGGGAGTGTACTGGCAGAGCCAGGCCTCTTTTATCTACTACAATGAGAATAATAATAGTCTTCAAGATTGTTCCCAGGAAAGTGTTTATTCCAAAGACTAGAGCACACAGTTCCTTAGTGAGAGAGGAGGCAATCTGAAAACTAATTTAAAAGACACAAGACAAAAAGAGACAATGTTTCTATTCATTTCTGTTTACAAATGTTTCTCTCAATTTATCAGAATCCTCACCAGGATTTTTCTTTTTGCTTACTGATGATTATTACGATCATAAAAAGCATGCACATTTACATGAGCATGATGTTACGCCTAGCAAGATGAATTGCAATAAAGTGGTCATATAACTCATGTTGGCACAACCTGCTAGCAATTAAGCATAAGATGCTACCTTAAATGAATTTATAGCTTTTGCCCTCAATGTGAGGAAAAAAGACCACAGCTCATAGCCAAGACTCATACCCTTACCCAGGAGCTGGTCATGGAGACCATAGTAATGGAGACCTTGCAGCAATTAGTCTGTATTTAAAAAAACTGAGATATCTATACTATATGCACTCAAATCAGCAATGGATACTCGGTTTATATTGATATAAACTAAAAATATATTTCACCTGGATATCTCAGCTGGATGATGTAATGGCTAAACAAAACCAGCTTGTTACCATGTTACATAACAGTTCAACAACAGAATTAAACCACACTATGACTCAAGTGCAAAAGATCAACTCATGGATAGTGGATGACATTCTCACTGAATGATCTTTAATAGTGAAGATGATAACCTGCAATACTCACGTAGCAATAGGAACCAGGAATTGGTAGAAGCCTCTGAAGAGGATATAGGTTATGTAACACACCCAGATGTTGGAGGTGGTGCCCATGAGAAGCAGCAAACCCGCCTGGGCTGCAGTGATCACCCCAATTACCAGCTCTGACCAGACTGTCCATCGAATCTTCACAAATCCTGCCACAAATGACGTGATCGCACCTGGGACAAAAATGGCATTACGCATTAGTTATTAAAGCACTAATCAAATTCTAACTATTTGCCTACTGTAGCTATAATGTGAACTTCACATTGCACAGTGCAGCTGCTGATAAATTCTGAACTTTGACTGTTCTGTAATATTAAACAAGAGCTGTATAATCTGTCCGTCTGCAGAGTCACTGTGATCGGTCAAACATAGGTGGAATGTCAGAGTTAAACTTCACATGAACAAAGAAACAAAACCCTACATGAATAAAGCACTGACATTTGCAGGCCTTGTTTCCACATGATGCTTGTGAGGGATGCATGTTACAATATTAGTATGCCTTGCAACAAGTGATGTGTGCTTCATTCATTTTAACAAAACGAGTGCCTTAATGAAGAAGCCTGTCCAAATTGCCCATTAGAAGCCTGACTATCATAAAGATCAATCATTACGTGTGCAGATGTTATTATTCATCACAGATCCTATGTAACTCACCAAGCAGAGTTGAGGCAGCTTCGACTCCTCCATTATAGACATGCTTCTTCTCCGTGGTTTGATCCAACGTGTTCCATAGGATATGCACGTAGAACACCACTAGGTAATAGCCAGTGGAGTTGAACACCCACCACAGGCTCCAGAGTCTCAGTTTGGGGACTTTCACAACATTGCGCATCTCCTTCACCATCTCAATGAGCACAGAGTTCATGCTGAAGGAGGTTTTCTGACTGCAACAGCCACCTGCTGAGGATTTTTCACATTCTGTATTCATTTCATCAGGTTTTATTTTGTCAAGTTCTGACTGAGTGGCAGTTCTCTCTCCATCCCTGTAGTTTTGGTTAAAAAACAGACTTCGTTTTGGCCAAGGCAAGCAGGTGGACAGCAACAGGCCGAAGGAGACAAAGCCAAGTGAGATGGCACTTAACGTGTTGTATGTGATGCCAGTCAGAGACATACACAGCTGGCCTGTCACTGAACTGATAAACACCCCCAGCAGCACAGAGGAACGTGAGTAACTGGCCACACGCTGATACAGATTTGCTGGCACAAGTGAAAAAATGTAAGAGGAGTAGGCCACACGTGCTGCCATCGTTATGCCATAAAAGAACTCCATGAACTGCATCTCCAACAAGGAGGTGCCCAGCAGTAGTAGCAGCCAAATGGAGACATGGCTCATGCTTTGCAGGACCAAGACAGGCTTATAGCGCAAGTAGTCAGTCAGCAGAAACACAGGCACCAGTACAGCCATGTATGAATATGAGAGCACTGGGTTAATCTCATTAGTGACCTGCAGAGACCATAAAAAAACAGAAAGCAATAAGAAAATCGAGAATGAGCTTATCCATTATGATAAACATGCTTAAAACAGCCAACAAATTGTAGATAGAGTTACTCCAAATTGCCTTGATAGGTCCATGGTCCAAAGTTAATTTCTAAGATCAGGATATTCTGTATAGTAAGGATACTATTTTCTCCCTTTCGTGTGGGTTTCCTCCCACTTTCCAAAAACTTACCAGTAGGTGTTCCCAAATAGGCTTCAGATCCACTGTGACCCTGACCATGATAAAGCAATTACTAAAGATGGATGAATGGATGGATGAATGAAATCAAGGTTACTGACCTGACTGATAGTTCCTGATTGACATTAACTAAAAAATGATCATAATTACCCATATTCAACTACTGAATTGCAAACTGAAATACAGAAGCAATGCAATATCCCAAACAGAAGAATTAAGCAACTATCATCATAGGACAAATTCTTATAGACAGATGCTATGCACACAGTACATTAGGTATAATAGTTAACAGTGGCACACAAAAAAGCTGAGCACGCAGAAGGATTTGAGGCCTATGGGGATTTGGCAGTTGACCACATGTGTGACCCATTTAGCAGGAATGTAAACTTTGACCGAATCTGTGTACAAGTTTATTGGTTTCTAGTGTTTCAGCTGCAAGGGTCAGTACAGATGACTGGCACAACTAATCCAAAATAAATGAGCAGAGAGCACAAAAAACAAAAACACAGAAACAAAAAGACAAAGAATCAAAGTTTAAAAAAAAAAAATCCCAGATTGAAAATGTGAAAATGAGACAGCCATGAAAGAGAACAGAAATGTGTATTTGAAATAAGTTGATAATTTGTCCTTTGAGGTATTTTTTTTTTTTTTACATTAGATAAGAAAATACATGCATTTTTTTTTGTCATCATAGTTCAGGTCTACTTGTCCCCTTAGATTGAGGAGTCATTGCAAAACAGTAAAGTTATTCTGACTGATCAAATTTATGTGTCATGGCACACTTAAGCTGTTTTGGAGGCCTTACTAAGATGTTTTGTTTTCTTTTCAATTTTCACCAGGCTGTATAGTGGTCTGTATCTTCCTTACTTTTTCTTACACATTCAGAATAGAAGAGTATAAAAATGACTATAATATACTGTCTCCCTTTTTCTTCTTCTTTCGGCTTTTCCCTTCAGGGGTCGGCACAGCGAATCATCTCTCTCCACCTATCCCTATCTTCTGCATCCTCAACACTTGCACCCCACTAGCTTCATATCCTCATTAATTCCATCCATATACCTCCTCTTTGGCCTTCCTCTTTGCCTCCTGCCTGGCAGCTCCATGTCCAACATTCTCCTACCAATATGCTCACTCTCCCTCCTCTGAACATGTCCAAACCATCTTAATCTGGCCTCCCTAACTTTGTCCCCCAAATGTCCAACATGAGCTGTCCCTCTGATGTACTCATTCCTAATCCTGTCCAATCTTGTCACTCCCAAAGAGAACCTCAACATCTTCAGCTCTGCTACCTCTAGCTCTGACTCCTGTCTCTTCCTCAGTGACACTGTCTCTAAACCATACAGCATGGCCGGTCTCACCACTGTCCTGTACACCTTCCCCTTGATTCTCGCTGATATTTTCCTATCACACAGAACTCCCGACACCTTTCTCCACCCATTCCAACCTGCCTGCACTCGCTTCTTTACCTCTTTCCCACACTCTCCATTACTCTGGACTGTTGACCCCAAGTGCTTAAACTCCTGTACCTTCTTCACCCTGTAACCTTACTGTTCCACTTCCCTCCCTTTCATTCACACACATGTACTCAGTCTTACTACGACTGACTTTCATTCCTCTTCTCTCCAGCACAAACCTCCACCTCTCCAGGTTTTCCTCCACCTGCTCCCTGCTCTCACTACAGATCACAATGTCATCTGCAAACATCATTGTCCTGTCTGACCTCCTCTGACAACTGGTCCATCACTATAGCAAACAGGAAGGGGCTCAGAGCCGATCCCTGATGAAGTCCCACCTCCACTTTGAACTCCTCTGTCTGACCCACAGCACACCTCACCACTGTCCTGCTCCTCTCATACATGTCCTGCACCACTCTGACATGCTTCTCCGCTACTCCTGACTTCCTCATACAGTACCACAGCTCTTCTCTTGGCACCCTGTCATACGCTTTCTCAAAGTCTACAAACACACAGTGCAACTCCCTCTGACCATCCCTATACTTCTCCATCAAAATCCTCAGAGCAAAAATTGCATCTGTTGTGCTCTTTCTGGGCATGAAGCCATACTGCTGCTCACAAATTTCCACTACCTTCCTTAACCTAGCTTCCACTACTCTTTCCCATAGCTTCATTGTATGGCTCATCAACTTTATCCCCCTATAGTTACTGCAACTCTGCACGTCACCCTTATTCTTAAAGATCGGCACTAACACACTTCTTCTCCATTCCTCAGGCATCCTCTCACTCTCTAAAACCCTGTTGAACAAACTAGCTAAAAATTCCACTGCTGCCTCTCCCAGACACTTCCAGACCTCCACCGGGATGTCATCAGGACCGACTGCCTTCCCACTTTTCATCCTCTTCAAAGCCTTCCTGACTTCATCCTTTCTAATCTTATCTACTTTCTGTTCCACAGAGTTCACCCCTTCTACTCTTTTTCCCTCTCATTTTCCTCATTCATCAGCTCCTCAAAGTATTCCTTCCATCTCCTCTGTACACTCTCCTCACTTGTGAGCACCCTTCCATCTCTATCCTTAATAACTCTAACTTGCTGCACATCCTTCCCATCTCGATCCCTCTGCCTAGCTAACCTGTACAAGTCCTTCTCTCCTTCTCTAGTGTCTAACCTAGTGTACAACTCGTCATATGCCTTCAGCTTGGCCTTAGACACCTCCCTCTTCACTCTGTGCTGTGACTCCTTGTATTCCTGTCTATTCTCTTCAGTCCTGTCCATGTCCCACTTCTTCTTGGCTAACCTCTTCCTCTGGATACTATCCTGAACTTCCTCATTCCACCACTAAGTCTCCTTATCTTCTTTCCTCCTTCCAGATGACACACCCAGCACCTTTCTCCCTGTCTCCCTGATCACTTCTGCTTAGTAGTTTCGCCAACATGTCCATTAAAATCCGCTCCTATCACCACTCTCTCACCCGTGGGAATACTCTCCATCACCTCATCTAATTCACTCCAGAATCTCTCTTTCTCCTGCAACTCACAACCTACCTGTGGGGCATAACCACTAACAACATTCAACATCACCCCTTCAATCTCTAACTTCAGACTCATCACCCTGTCTGACACTCTCTTCACCTCCAGAACATTCCTCACAAACTCCTCCTTCAGGACCACACCTACCCCATTTCTCTTACTATCCACACCATAATAAAACAGCTTGAATCCTGCTCCTATACTACGAGCCTTGTTACCCTTCCACCTGGTCTCCTGTACACACAGTATATCCACCTTCCTTCTCTCCATCATATCAGCCAGCTCTCTACCTTTCCCTGTCATAGTACCAACATTCAGAGTTCCTATTCTCAGTCCTACACTCTTACCTTTCCTCTTCTCTCTCTGTCTGTGCACTCTCCTCCCTCCTCTACTTCTTCGACCAACAGTAGCCCAATTTCCACCGGCGCCCTGTAGGTCAACGGCACCGATGGCGGTCGTTGTTAACCCGGGCCTCGACCGATCCGGTATGAAATTCGTACTGACGATTCGCATGGTTAAATTTGGCAACGTTTTACGCCGGATGCCCTTCCTGACGCAACCCTCTCTATTTATCCGGGCTTGGGACCGGCACAGAAGTCACTGGACTGTGACCCCCATGGCTAGATTAATATACTGTCTCCTCTGATGGCATTAAATCGGCCAGGGCAATTCTTTTGTTTTTGCAATACACTGAAGACATTGTAGTTTGAGACGAAAAGATTGGATTGTTATACACGTTATTTAACAATTGTTAAATAATGTGTTAAAAGTATAAACCAACATTAAGACAGAGAACTGTCTACAGGAGAAAAGCAAGCTATTTTGAAAAGAGGGAAGATTTGTCAGAGACATCGCTCAAGCACTGGGCATAACCAATACAACAATTTGTCCTGAGAAAAAACAAAAAAACAAAAAAAAAACACTGGGGTACTACCAACCAGACATCAAACAGGTTGGCCAAGGAAAAAACAGCAGTTGAAAAATCAACTGTTGGTAACATCATCAACCTCACAGGGCAGCGGCAGCATCATCAGCATTAAGAATTAGAAGGAAGATTGGAATTTACAAAGATGTGCCTCAAAAGCTCTGGATTAACTAAGCTTAACCTCTATTAAAGTGATGGAAAGACCAAAGTGAGGTGAAAGAAAGGATTTGCTCATGATCCAAAATATACAAGCACATCAATTGAGCATGGTGGAAGTACCTCCATGACTAAGAGGCAAGTGGTAATCAGTGGTTAAGCTGTTGGACTACTGATTGGAAGGTTGTGAGTTTAAATCCCAGGTCTACCAAGCTGCCAGTGCTGGGTCCTTGAGCAAGCAACCTTAACCCTCAATTGATCAGTATAAAATGAGGTAAATATAAGTCGCTCCGAATAAGGGTGCCTTCCAAACACCATAAATGTAAATGCTAAGGCTTACATGGTTGCCTCTGTAACAGGATCACCAATAACTTAGTGTCCCTGTACTTTTGCTCACCTGAAAAATGGGTGTTCAGACAACTGGGGTGCAATGTTCTAAGTTGTTTAACACATCTTGATGTAAATAATGCTGAAATTCTCATATTTATTTATTTTTTCTCAATTTAAATGTCTTTAGTGCAATGCTAGTACAATTCTTTCAAAGGGAACTGTATAACAAAGAGAATATAGGGTGGCTGTAACCAAATACATTACAAGACAACATGCCATTTCATGGTCACACAATCTGATACAGATATAAATAAATAAATCAATAAGCATTTATTTAACAACTCAAACCTAGTAAAGTTTAAGACTCACCTGCTCTCTGGTGAAGTTCTTCTCTGTGCTAAGGAGGTAAGGAGTGATAAAAGACTCGCCCGGCTTCAGTTGAACAATGAAGCCGTAAAAACAGAGGAACATGACTGACCATTTCCAGGCCAGAGGTGTTTGCTGCTGAGTATTCGGTTCTACCTTAGATTTGACCTCATGCTCAGGTGGCTCCATGAGCTCCTTTTCAGCTTCATTACAGTTTGCCATCATTTCCTCTTTAAATTCCCCTGTTCCATTTATTCTCACAGCAGAATATGCCATAGTGTACAATTAATCGAATCACACTGTGATTTCACTCTGCATCGATCTCAAGTATCTCAAGGACTACAATCCTAACAAACGATATAATAAAGCAACTTTGATCCTCTTTACCTATTTCTGCTGCATGGCTCAGAAGCAGGTTTGTCATACATTAGGTACTATGTTACCTTTTTACCAGTAGGTGATCCTTTTACAAGGACTTTTAAGTTAACCTTTATCCAGCCTCCAAGTCTTACAAGGATTGAGAAATGCTATCTTGTAGTGTTTCTGCAAAACATAAAAACACAACGCAGTTTTCAGAACATTCTCAGTGGTCTAAATACAATCTCAAAGAAGTACTGGGTGAACTGGAAACCAACAGTCGTTGCTTGTAATTCTTAGAAGATACACGTTATCTAATATGATACAGCCAGACTAATATTAGGTCTCATCCAAAGGTTGTTTGAAATTACTTGATTTTATTGTGCAACACTTTAGCCAACCTTATCATTCGTGCCATGCACAATAATCACAAAAACACAACAACAGGATAAAAGACATAGACATAAACTACAGATGTCTAACTTACCAAATTAGCCTGCTTTCTCATTTGGTGAGTCGAATCAGACTTGAGATTGCAGCTAACCAAAAGTCCAGACTAGCTACAACAGCAACACGTTATCCTAAATCTTCCTCGTAGGAATGTCTGTGTTGTTGTTGTTGTTGTTGTTGTTGTTGTTGTTAAACAATGAACCGTACCCCTCTTTATTTAATAATCGTTTCGACTTGGCTGACAAAAGCTACTTACAAAAATCCACACGTGTGTACATATACAGAGGAAAGCGCTGACAGTTAGTGTGTACTCACGTGACCTTCACATGTGACACATCCGGTTAAATTCAATGGCTGAACGATGTAATACGTCGAGATTACGTAATAACTAGTAATTTCCGGCGTACGACCATTACAACGCACCAAAAACACTCTTTCAACTTCAAGTTCTCAGATTTGGCCTTATAATACGCGACGTTTCGGAATTATTGTTTCAAGTTGCTTGCATATATATGGTTGTTTGTTATGGATATCTGACAAGGCACTTCCTTTTTTTTTATCGTTACTATTTTTCTCCAATAGCATTGATTGATACTGTCTGCTCATGTCTCCTAATAAAATCAGTGCTGTAGTGTTATTCCCTGCTACAAATCCCCATGTGGATCTATATCGCCCTCTCTCTCTCTCTCTCTCTCTCTCTCTCTCTCTCTCTCTCTCTCATTAGAGAAAAATCAAATTGTATTAAGAGATTCTAGTACAGTAAATATATAGATAGACAGGTGTACACTGGTACAAGTATGAGACCAAGTAGTTCAACACAATACTGGGAACAGGATAAACAGCCAAAAGACTGGATAAAATCAAGTGGTCAGTGATCATAGTAAAGCCATGCAGGTCCTTTAAAGCAGAGATTCATGTACACCATGCAGACCTGCAACATGTAAGCACAAGAGGAATGACAAGCCATTTTCAATTCAATTCAGTTTTATTTGTATGGCATGTTTAATAATGGAAATTGTCTCAAAGCAGCTTTTGTGGGATAATTTTTTAGGCTTATATGAATTTGTGTGATTGTAAAAGGATGAGGTGACATCATGAGCAGTTTTGAATACCATTTCTGTTATTGGTTTAATGAAGTAAGGTTCACAAGAAGGACACATTGTTTGCGTGGGTCTGTTAAGCATGAATAGTCTTTGTGTAGCTAATGAATTAGCAGTAGCATTCTTTGTTTTGCAAGTCTTGTCGAAGACAGATAAGAAGACATTATAACTTCTCTAAAGTTGAAGTTAAAGTCAAGGTCAGGTGGCAGTGTTAGATCTGTGAGACAACTGCAGCTGAAGTCTGGGAGAATCAGTGCTTTGTTGAAGCACACTGATAAAAGGTCAATCAAGTTCACCCCAGGTCAAAGCTAAAACATATTCAAAATACATAAATTAGCTATAAGCTTGGAATAAACATTAACATGTAAAAGGGATGGTGACTCTGACATGCCCATGATGTCTTCTTAACATGAAAATGTTTCACACTGAAAAAATGTTAAAAACCCAAAACATAATGATAGGCATAAGACTCACATTTTATATGTATTTTATATTAAAGCTGAATGGAAAATAATGTAAAATTAGAATATAATAATGTCCTGTAAAAGTCCACAAAAGAAAAATAGGTGGAGCGTTTTGACCTGAGGAGTTAGGCTGATGTCATCGTGTGTGATATAAACACTGAGCTTGGAAGCTGAGTTTCGTGGGGTTGATGAGATGTTCCATGGGAGCACCTTGTAATTTGTACTCAGTACTGACTACAATAAACCTCATCTCTGTGATCATCCAGTCTGAAGTATTTGGCTTTTTCTTAGTTAAAGTTTGCTCATTAGGCTAAGTTAGTCAGGTCAGTGTGGAGTTGGAGTCAGATAGTGGTAAAGTATTAATAGGCTAGAGTCCGACAGATAGAAAAGATATTTTTTCCACACTTTACAGAAATATAAAAGTTTCTTCTATTTCTATTTATTCCCTAATGAGGAAGCCAGAGGCAACCTTGGCATGTACCCTTCCTGCAATGAAGGGGGAAGAAACCTTCAGAGGAACCAGACTCAAAAGGGAAGAGAGTGTGATTAAATAATGTCCTTTTCTACAATTGTATATAGTCAAACATAACCATAAGACTTTTGCCATAAACATGATATTCATTCATTCATTGTCTACTGCTTATCCAATCTACTCTCAGGTCACGGGGAGCCTGTGCCTATCTCAGGCGTCATCGGGCATCAAGGCAGGATACACCCTGGACGGAGTGCCAACCCATCGCAGGGCACACACACACTCTCATTCACTCAAGCTAACACACACTACGGACAATTTAGAGATGCCTATCAACCTTCAATGCATGTCTTTGGACCGGTGTGAGGCACACGTGCTAACCACCAAGCCACCATGCCATTAACATACACCATTAACATGATGTATGTAACTAAAAATTAAAAAAAAAAAAAAAAAAAGGTCAGGGTATAACATCTCCAACATGCAAAAGAATGCTTCAGACTGATTCATGGTTATCTTCTCCCATTTCTCTGCAACTCTATTAGACATAATGATAAATCTTTCTTCAAGGAAATGGGTACTGAAGATAGACACTGGAAAAATCCAAATTTGAGTATCCCCTTTGATGTCATTTGATTGTCATGTAGCTATGTTAGCTATCATCAGTTACATACTATTATGTTTTCTCATATCACTGCATTACTTATGATATGATTTTTTTTTAAAGGAATAATTGATATAGACAAAAGGTCTCCTCTGGAGCTACGAGGCAGCAGAGCTAGCTTAATGCCAAACCTTGTTATATTACTGCTATATAATCAAATGGAAAGCTCAAATATTTTAAAAAATATAGCATTGCTCATTTACTCTGCTATGTAGAAAACACAATTAGGGAAAAATACATCAAAGTAATGGAAACTGAACAATTGTACACAGTGGTTATCTAAGTTACTGTATCCTTTCTGTCTGCTCGAAACAAGACAAGTCAAGTCAAGAAGCTTTTATTGTCATTCCAACCACATATAGCTGACACAGTACATAGTGAAATGAGACGTTTCTCCAGGACCCTGGTGCTACATTAAAACAACATACAACATGTAATTACAAAAACTATAACAACAACACAGAGCTAGGACAGAAGTTTGTCCTAGCTACATAAAGTGCAAAGTGTGCTAACAGGTGCAAACAGTGCAAAGACAAGACAGTGTAAAGACAAAGTACAAAAAGAACACAGACAGAACACAAAAACGTGCAATGGGCACGACGGAATGTGATGTGCATTACATATATGTTTGTAACCATATACATAGCAGCATGTCCATTTGTAGTGTGCAAAAATATATTATTAGCAGCAGTTGAAGTATTTTCCTCAGCCTCCTCAGGAAGTAGAGGTGCTGCTGGTATTTCTTGGTGATGGAAGTGGTGTTGAGTGACCAGGTGAAGTTCTCCACTAGATGTACACCAAGGAATTTGGTGCTCTTGACGATCTCCACAGGGGATCCGTCGATGAACAGTGGAGAATGGTCACTCTGTGCTCTCCTAAAGTCAACAACCATCTCTTTAGTCTTGTCGACATTCAGAGACAGGCTGTTGGCTTTACACCATACTGTTAGTCGTTGCACCTCCTGTCTGTACGCTGACCTGTCGTTCTTGCTGATGAGACCCACCACGATTGTGTCATCGGCGAACTTGACGATGTGGTTCGAACTGTGCATTGCTGCACAGTTGTGAGTCAGCAAAGTGAACAACAGTGGGCTGAGCACACAGCCCTGAGGGGCTCCAGTGCTCAGTGTGATGATGCTGGAGAAGCTGTTCCTGATTCGGACTGACTGAGGTCTCCCAGTCAGGAAGTCCAGGATACAGTTGCAGAGGGAGGTGTTCAGGCCCAGCAGGCTCAGTTTCTCAATCAGGTGCTGAGGGATGATTGTGTTGAATGCTGAACTGAAGTCTATGAACAGCATTCGTACATATGTGTCCTTATTGTCCAGGTGTGTGAGGGACAGATGGAGGGTTGTGGTGATGGCATCGTCCGTGGAGTGATTTGGACGATATGCAAACTGCAAGGGGTCCAGTGAGGGTGGTAGCTGGGTCTTGATGTGCCTCATGACGAGCCTCTCGAAGCATTTCATCACGATAGGTGTGAGTGCGACGGGACGATAGTCATTGAGGCATGAAACTGTAGACTTCTTCGGCATGGGGATGATGGTCGTTGTCTTGAGGCACGTAGGAACAATGGCGCTGCTCAGGGAAATGTTTAAGATGTCAGTGAAGACATCTGCTAGCTGTTCTGCACATTCCTTAAGCACTCTGCCAGGAATGTTGTCTGGTCCAGCAGACTTCCGTGGGTTAACTCTGTGTAGAGTTCTCCTCACATCAGCCGTGGAAAGACAGAGCACCTGGTTGTTAGGAGGAGGGATGGTCTTCCTCGCCGCTACGTTGTTCTGTGCCTCAAACCGCATCTGGGAGGGAGGAGTCACTGTCACAGGCAGATGGTGTGGTCTTGTAGTTTGTGATCGCCTGTATGCCCTGCCACATGCGCCGGGAGTCTCCGCTGTCTTGAAAGTGGCCGTGGATTCTCTGAGTGTGCGTGCGCTTCGCCTCTCTGATGGCTCAGGACAGTTTGGCCCTTGCTGTTCTTAAGGCAACCTTATCCTCAGCTCTGAAGGCAGAGTCTCTTGACTTCAGGAGAGCACGTACTTCTGCAGTCATCCACTGTTTCTGGTTGGAGCGTGTGGTGATGGTCTTGGAGACTGTCATGTCATCAATGCACTTAACAGCACATAATTATGGAGAAAAGTTTGTAAAATGTTTGTAAATCCAGTGGATTTTTGGTTTGGTAAACATTTACATACAACTTTACTAAAATATTGATCAATGAGAAGCTTAATTTGAACACTGAGTCAGAGACAGTAGCTGTCCATGAGTATTGCGAGGTCAGACTGTAAGAAGAAGTGGGGGCATGAAGCCTTTATTATCGCCACACATACATTACAGCATAGTGGAATTCTTTTCTTCGCATATCCCAGCTGAGGAAGTTGGGGTCAGAGCGCAGGGGCAGCTATGATACAGCGCCCCTGGAGCAGAGAGGGTTAAGGGCCTTGCTCAATTGCCCAACAGTGGAGCCTGGTGGTGCTGGGGCTTGAACCCCCGATCCTCCGATCAACAAACCAGAGCCTTAACCACTTGAGCCACCACTGCCCCAGTATGGGAGTTTAATGGAGTCACAGATTCACTAATAAGTCATAGATTCAGACATTTTAGGAGTTCAACAGTCATTGTATTGTTAAGAATTCTGGAAGATCAGCAGCATTTAAAAGTCAGAAATCTGGGTCATTCATTAGGCATTACGAGGGCAGAGATTTTGCTTTTTATAGTCAAAGATTTTGGCAGCTTAAAAGGCATTATAAATTCAGAGATTCTGTAGTTTTCATTATCATAGTAAAGTCAGAGATTCTATGACCAAAGGACCCTATGACTTAATGTAACCCAATATGAACGTATTATTAAGATTGAAAAGATAGGGGCATTGGTGGCTCAGTGGTAGGTTTCTCGCCAATCAGGTGAAGGCCCCGGTTCGATTCCCAGCCACTGGATGCAGTGCCGGTCCCAAGCCTGGAAAAATGGGAGGGTTGCGTCAGGAAGGGCATCCAGTGTAAAACATTTGCCACGTTGTTGTGTGGACCAGTTGGTCTGCTGTGGTGACCCCGAACAGGGAGCAGCCGAAAGCAACTTTATTAAGATTGAAAAGATATTCTAAACAAATACAGATACAAATAGTATAGGATTATTTACATTTTTGGAAATAAAACCAGCTATATTTGTTATCAGATAAACTATTAATTATTTAAAAATATATAATAATAATAATAATAATAATAATAATAATAATAATAATAATAATAATAATAAACAGTACCATGCACAGGAACGTTAGTGACGTACCTGAGGTTGAAGAACTGTCAGAGCAAGCATTCACAGAACATGTGACAGATGTCATTGCTGACATTTGTACTTGTTTTCCCCCTTTAGTTAATTAATTTTATTTTTTATTAGGTCAGCCCACTTTGGGGTTAAATCATAGTACAGATAGTGGCATTATACCCCTAAACTGACCCAAATTTATAGGGGCAAAAATTGAGAAAAGTTAAACTGCCCTAAACAAACGATCACTGGGAACATACTGTAAACCTAAAATAATACATTATTTGAAAATTTAAATTTTTTTAGTTACAGCATGTTGCTAATTTTGAACATACATTTCGTCAGCACAGCCTAATTGATTTTATACATCTTGGGCGCTAGGACCGGCAAGGTGTATCCATTGACTGCACTGGGTGTACCTTATCGGCTAATTCCCGCCCACTTTGCCGGGATCGGTTTCCGTTTCCTGTTCTGCATTAACCAGAGCAACGAATGAGAGTAGACCAGCTGTACGGATGGCGAATTTGATTGGTGTAAAAATCAGGTCTCTTCGTTATGATTGGTTCGACCTTCAAGAGCCATGTGCACTGCTTGTCTACTCCACACAGGGACTGAACGATGGCGGGGCTTAATCTGTGGAGGATCTTAGTACCTTCAGTTTTTTCTCTGTATGTAGTGTTTGTGAGTTGCGCCGATGATATTTTAGTCGGTTGCGGTGGGTTTGTCAAGTCAGATGTGGAAATCGATTATTCCCTCGTCGAGGTGAGTTTTGTTGTATATAGAGAGATAGCCAGAGTTGATTAGCCTCTCCGTTAGCCTGCTCTACAGCTCAATTCATTTCCGGACACAGGTGCTCGGTTGATCGGATTTCTGTCCCATCTGTTTAGACTCTTTACATGCCCGCAGGCAACCAGGACACACACTATCTAGTTAGTTATATTTTTAATGCATTATTGCAACTAATGTTAGCAGCACACCGTGCAGTGTCAGAGTTACACAATTAGCTAGGACAGATAGTGTTTTTAAAGTTGATCTAGTGCTTACGAAACATCATAACTGAACAACAGTGGCAGCAAGCAATGAGAAACGTCAGTTGTTACAGCCACTTAATTGTCACAAGTACTGATTCCACAAGAGTAACGACACAAAATTGCATCATGATGTTAATATGGAAACAAGTTACTCGTACATGCAGCTAGAAAGTCAGTGTCTTATAGAGATATTTAACTATGATATTTTTAATTTTATCGAGAGGCATTGGTGGCTCAGTGGTAGGTTTCTCGCCTATCATGCGAAAGGCCCGGGTTCGATTCCAGCCAATGCCTCAACCCCAGCCACTGGATGCAGTGCCGGTCCCAAGACCGAAAAATGGGAGGGTTGCGGCAGGAAGGGCATCAGAAGTGTGCAGTCGGTCCGCTGTGGCGACCCCGAACAGGGAGCAGCCGAAAGCAACTTCTTCTATTTTTAATTTTATTCTTTAGATAAGGCTGTACACTAAGCAAGGATTCCTGAAATATCAGACGGACTGCGCTCCTATTAACGGCTACTTCATGATCCCTCTCTATGACAAGGTAAGACTGTGGTGTCTCTTAATTATGTAGATTATAAACTACACATGCAGAATTTCATACTTGGAAAATTCAGTCGGTGTAAAGTGTATCTTCAGCAGGTGGATAAGTCTATGTAAAATTACGGCTGTTCTGTTTTCCCAGGAAAGAATAGTCCAGGGGCTCCATTTGCCTCCTTGACCTTTGAGCCTTTTTTTTAACTTATTTATTGTAAAGACACTTTTCTTTAGGTTTGAAGCTGAATAATGTGATTTAGCTCACTCAATATTCCACAGACATTTACAGTATCGAAGTCTCAAACACTTTCCCAGAATACACAATTTTTCTGTTGTTGTTTCGCCTTACAATTCATACGCACTGTAATACCCAGCATTTATTCTGCTTATAGTCTGTATGGCCATAATTTTTGGATACCTGATCATCACCCCAATATATGGTTCTTCCAAAAACCTGTCAGTAGCACACAGTTGCATACAATATCATTCAGTTTCCCTTAACTGGAACTAGGAGGCAGAGCCCAAATATATATATATATTATCATATTAGTATAATAATGCCCCTGTACACACAGCAAAGGCATCAGGGGATGTCTTTGTCTATTTCTGAAAATGAAAAATGGTTGGAGTGGAAAAACTCGAGTGGTCTTTACCGAGCTGAAACAAATTGGAATTCTGACTGTACCACCAGCCTTTAAGGCTAACATAAGTGGCAGACCTCATTAATATTCCTGTGGCTTAATGAGCTTAAATCTCCTCAGCCATTTTTCAAAATGTAGTAGAAAGCCTTCCTCGAAGATGTTATAACAGCAAAGGAGGGACTAAATCTGGAATGGGATGATTTAAAAAGCACATATAAGTGGGATAGTCTGGTGTATGTCATATAGCTGTTGTGAATAACTGCCATGATTAACCAGTCCTGATTGCTAGTCAGTGATGGATTGCTGCAGCTATTTAGTACTTGCTTAATTTTTGGGTCCAATGGCAATCTTGTCCTTGAAATGCTTTAAAATGTACTTCCACCTCCCATCTTTAAACACCTTGGGTTTTATTAGGGTTTTATTACTATATCACAAAGCTAAGGTCATCTCAAACTGGATTCATGAATATGACAATGAGTTCAGTGTTATTCAGTAGGCTTCATAGCCATCCAGTAGAACATCTCTGGGATGTGCTAGAACAGGAGAGTTGCAGCATGAGAGTATATGAGAATTGTGTGATACGATCAAGTCAATATGGACCAGAATCTCAAAGAAATGTTTTCTATATATGGTGGTATCCCTGTCATGATGATTTGAGCCTATTTTGAGAGGAAAGGGAGGCCCTACCCAATATTAATATAGTGTATCTCTTAAAGTGTTCAGTTAGTGTAAATTCAGCTGTACATTCAGGGACTATAGATTATTGCTGTTCATTGATATAGAATATGTTACATGTAAAGCATACATTAATAGCAATTGCTGCTTTTAAGGGTCTGATGATATAATGATGTGGCTAAGGTACAATTAGTTTTACACACATGCACATTATCCATCTTTTCCAACAACTTGTAGGAATGATATAAGAACGTACAGGCAACAAATTAGCAAATAATTGTCTATTGTGGCACGGTAAATAAAACCAAGCTGTTATCTGTTTTAACAGTGGTTGTTTCTTCTTACAGGGTGATTTTGTCATCAAAATAGAACCACCACTGGGATGGAGCTTTGGTAAGTGATGGTTTTTCATTAGTAGCTCTGAACTCACTGTAGATATAATGTAAGATATGTTGTGCTGTTTTCCAATTCCTATATTAGAGACTCCTAAGCAAAAGGTTGTAGTCCCAATTCTTGAAATAAAACACCGTCTGAAACATTTTATTAGATATTATTAGTAATAAGTCTAGTCTATTATTCTATTATTGATAAAGCCTAGTCAGTATATGGGTCATGCTTGTCCTTCAAACAGCACTAGTTTATTAGTACTTGAGTATGTTGCAGCTGCTATGTTTAAATATTTAGACACAATCTTCTTTATAATATTAGATATGATTACAACATGACAGGTTTCCAAGCAGTGTCCAATAAAGTAAATACAGTGTTATTTCTGATGAGACGTTTTAACTATCGACACTTTGCATCTGTTACTGTGTTTGATTCCAGAGCCGAACACTGTAGATATCCATGTGGATGGCCTCAATGACATATGCACCAAAGAGCAAGACATTAATTTCTTCTTTACCGGATTCTCCGTCACAGGAACAGTAAGGAAAATATTCTTGTCTGCATTTTTTTTCCATGATTAAGTTTTTGTTTTTTGTTTTTTTATATATAAAACAGTTTAAGAGTTCTGCCTTTTCTCCAGGTTCTGAGTAAAGGTCATCTGCAAGGCCCAGCAGGTGTGGAGGTCAGCTTGAAGAATACTGGAGAGGATCAGATCAATCAGATGGTGCTCACTCAGGCTGAAGGACAGTGAGTTGAGCTCTTTTTTTTTTTTTTTTTTTTTTTTTTTTTTTTTCTTCTCTCCTTTTTTCTTTTTTCTTTTTTTTTTGTGTTTGACCTCACTGGTTTAGAAAATGCAGCAGAACCCGTACTATACAGACCCTCATGCAGGTCTGATGAGTTTAGATATATTTATCTATAAATATATATTTGAAAGGCTTTTATAGATTTTATCTGGAGCAGGGAAGTCTGGAAGTTCTGAAAATTATTTTGAAATATTATGACCATATATTGTGTAACTGTTAACTATTTACTCTAGTAACTATTTACTCTGTATATTCCTGTACTGAATAATATAATCATTAATACCTGATTTGTAAAGCAAGTCAGATAAACTATTACACACTGAGTGACTGTATTTATTTTACAGGTACACTTTTGAAAAAGTGCTTCCTGGAAATTACAAAATTACAGCATCTCATCCATCATGGACCCTGGAACAGGTACACTGTCTCAAATCATGTGTTCTAATAGCTAAGCTATTATAAGTCAAATGCTTGGAGGTGTTGGAGACTCAATCTTCTGTTTAACAGCTCTCAGAAAGCTTTCATCTCACAAATACATGTTTAACAGAGACTCATTGGTTTGTGTTACTCTACAGACCTCAACCACTGTGCTTGTATCGAATGCCAATGCCCAGGCTACAGATCCACTAGTGGTTAAAGGCTATGATGTCTCTGGTGAGGTGCAAAGTGATGGTGAACCCATGAAGGAGGTTACGTTCCTTCTCTACTCTACCACTATGGTGCAAGAGGTGAGTGTTTTCAATGGTCAGATCCTCATCAAATCTTTTCCAGTTCTGCCTGCATGCTTTTGAACGCAAGGTACAAAACAAAAGATAAAGTAATCAACTAAATTAATGACGTGGTGTGACCCAGTTCAAATCCGAAGTTGATTATTTTCCTATAACCACACATCCCAAAGTTTATTTCTACTGCACTTTGAGTTAAATTTTTTCCTAATTAAAGAACATGCTTTTAATGTCAATAGAGCAACCTGATGGATGTCTAATTCTACCAGGTTTAAAGAGTCATTCCCTAACTTTCTCTTGAAGCTAATAAGACAGTTAATATAAAAATAATGAATGAAATGATGAATGCCGAGAAACTGGATCGTGCAAATTCACCACAAAGAACAGATGTACTATTGAAAAGCAGTGACAATGGAGACTCCTTCCATAAATCTAAATAAAAACTATACATGTTTACTATAATACAATTTCTTTTGATTAAATGCAACATTTTTTCTTAACTTCCTTATCAGGCTATGATCATGCTGATTGTCATCCAACATGTAGGCTCCTATAAATAAACAGTTACTTTAGAAACAAGTCCAAGCCAATAGCATTGTTGGTACACCTTCACCAGAAACGGATCAAGTTCCTCTTGTTAAGTTGTATGCCAGAAATGTAAACTATACAGGAAGTAAGCTTTTGAGGAAAAAATACTTTATACATTTGTTCTACCTGTGACCTTGACCTTGTTTGCATCAGTTCCTACATCTAATCAGTTCATCTGCTGGTTGCAATGAATAATTCCATATAAATCCTACAAACATTTTACCAGTTGTTCTTGAGATATCAGACAGATGGCTGCATGAACGGCTGCACAGACCGATTTATGGCAAAATCATATAAGTAAAATAAAATCTGTGTGACGAACAGGAAGAAAGTTATTGAAGAAAAACTATTTGCAGCATTTGACCTTGATGTGACCTTGATCTGTTTGTATCAATTCCAAAATCTAATCAGTTCATCTGCAGGTTACAATTCCATATTTTTATAAATCTTACAAGCTTTTTTTTTTTTTTTTGAGATTTTAAATGAATGAATGAACAGATAACCAAAAAACATAACAAAATATATTAAAGCATGCACGCTAATATAAACCAGCGATTTGCTTTGCAGCCAGTTCCATTATGATCCGAGTGTGTTGTGCTTTCTGCAGATCAGTGGCTGTAGCTCCACTCCTGTAGATGGTGCCTTGTCCGATGATTCATCACTTGTGTATCTGTGTAGTGCACAGTCACGTGAAGATGGCACCTTCTCCTTCCCATGCTTGCCTAGTGGTGAATACACAGTGGTATGATCATCCAGTTCCCTTGAATCTTTGCCTTGTCACAAAATACTGAAAAAGTTGCATCATGAGATAATGGAATTTTGTTTGAAATCCCAGGTGCCGTATTACAGAGGCGAATGGATCACGTTTGACGTTGCTCCATCCCGGCTTGATTTCAGAGTCGAACACGACAGTTTGAAGTTAGAGGTAAGGTTTATGAGGGTCACTATTTGAAAAAGAATATCACTGTATCTAAATGAATAATGTAATAGTGTATGAAATGCCGCTACTGCATTCAGAATAACTTATAAACAGCATGATCATCGTAGAAAAGAAGCGTTTATTTTAAACGCAATTACAGCAGCAGCAATCTGTTAGTCTCAGTGAATGATGTTGAACACACACTTTTCTCTTCTTTTCATCTTATTTTTAGCCAATTTTCCGAGTGATGGGCTTCTCAGTAATGGGAAGAGTTTTGAACAGCCCCAATGGTGAAGGAGTGGCGGGTGCAGTTGTCACCCTTAACAACCAAATTAAAGGTAATTATAATAATTTAATGTATAAAAGAAGTCACATTTAAATCCAGTCAACTAATGTAAGTTAAAACCACTTCCATGTCCTCATAAAAGTATTTAGTTGTAACTCTGCTGTAATATTCACTATACATAATCTTCCTGATAAGTGTTAAAACTCTTTTTGTCCAATCCATGGAGACTTCCAGGACATCCAGGATACTGTGGGTGTCAATTCATTTGTCTATGTATCCTAATAATATCTTATTAAAACTAGGACTGTTTTTTCACAGTATGAAAACCTAGTCTAAAAAGTATTACTCTTTCCCTTTTATCATGTTATTAATCAGCTGTTTAAAATCACACACACCAGCATTGAATGTTAAAGCTCAGTTTTGTACAAAAGTGTCCAAAATAAAACAACAACTAAAAGATACAAAAACATAAATTCCACCTCTTGTTGTTCTTTTGTTTTTGAGAATTACTTTTTAATTACATTTCTTATAATGTCAGTGTTGTATGGCTTTTTTGTTATGAGCTGAAAGCAATAGTTAAGATGCTAAAAGGTGATGCTAAGGCAGAAAAAAGTCCAACTCGCTTTGCAGTGTGTAGTGTTTCACTTAGTTGTGGTCAGCATTGCCATGTTCTTTTGTGTTCTGGAAAGCAGTGTAAAGTAACGTGATTACAACACTAGTCTATTGCTCCGCCAAAGGGTTTCAGGGTAGACTGCGTCTTCTGTGCAGAGAAACGGAGGATGCTATAGTATGATTTAAAGGGAGGGTGGTTGCAAAGGGTTTTTTTTGGGAGACAAATACATCAGAAGGAGAACCACTAGAGTGAAGAGTTTGGTAGATGGTAGTAGAGAGAAATGCATTTTAATTGAGTCAGCGATAAGGTAACCGCCTGATCGAACAATTATGGATAGTAACTTTTGTAACCTTTGCATACACTGTTTGCCTTTCTCAGCATTATTCCATATGCTTTGAAACAATTCTCACTCCCTGTCTTTGTGGTGTTGTCCACAGTGCAAACTAAAGAGGATGGTTCATTCCGATTGGAGAATATGACCACTGGCACCTACACCATCAGCACTCATAAGGAGCGTATGTTTTTCGAGCCGATCACAGTGAAGATCGCACCCAGTACCCCTCAGCTGCCCGACATTATTACAACAGGGTGAGGCCTGGATGGGTTTATTTATTGTGAAGTACTGATTAATATGGCTGTGTAGTATCAAACTGATCACTGATTGAAATAATAATCCGCTTCCTATATACACTACAGTAATATAGGGGCAGGGCTACAGGGATTGTAATCTTTTAGCAAGCTTCAGAAACAGAAATATATACTTCTTAAATTTATATATAACTTATAACATTTCAAAATCTAACCAAAACAAATGGAGTCATGTTATGAAGAAGAGCACGAAATGTGCTACTAACCAGGCATCATGCTAAAGTATGCTCCTTGTTTATTATTCTCAGATTCAGCATGTGTGGTCAGATCTCCATTGCACATCTACCAGAGGGTATAAAACAGCTAGGGCGCTACAAAGTCATGCTCTCAGCTCAAGGACGTGACCAGAGTGTGATCCGCACAATTGAGAGCAACCACCAGGGAGTGTTCTGCTTCCAAGCCAAACCCGGAGACTACAGCATACAGGTATTACACTGTTCACATGTAGGCATTACAGTTTCCAATTCTGTCTCGTATAATTTAGAAGCCACTCAAACATCCAGACAAGGAGTTAAAATTGAATCTGAAATGGAATTATACATTCCTTCGCTAATTTTATTCTTCATTGTTGTCCATAGGTGACATTACCAGAGGCTGAGGTAAAGGCTGGACTCGCTTTGCAGCCTCAGTCTCTCAGGGTCTCCTTGATTGACCGCCCAGTTAGTGATCTGCTTTTCACCCAATTCATAGCAACCATCTCTGGCACTGTCTCATGTTTGGGTAAGTCCTGCATGTTGTATATTGTCTAATAATGTATTGAGTTTGAGGTGTAGCTGAATAGTGGTATATCTAGACACTGCTGAAATCTAAAGTTTCCCTAAGGTTTTGATGCTGTGTACTTAAAGGTGTTCAGTAAAAGTTTTAGCAGGTGGTTGAACTTTTATTTGGGAAAAGAAGGAATTGCTTTCAAATGTTCATGGTCATTAAAAGCAGTGGTCTGAATCTTGGGAAACACTCCCAAAAAGAAGAAATGTTGTTGCAAACAGCATTTTAGGTCATCAGTTGTGTTCTAAAAAAAAAGACTAGTGTACTTTTGTTGCTATGTGGAACATTCATTCATTCATTGTCTACCGCTTATCCGATCTATACTTGGGTCACGGGGAGCCTGTGCCTATCTCAGGCATCATTGGGCATCAAGGCAGGATACACCCTGGACAGAGTGCCAACCCATCGCAGGGCACACACTCACTCACGCAATCACACACTACGGACAATTTAGAGATGCCAATCAACCTACAATGCATGTCTTTGGACCGCGAGAGGAAACCGGAGTACCCGGAGGAAACCCCCGAGGCACGGGGAGAACATGCAAACTCCACACACACGGCAGAGGCGGGAATCGAACCCCCAACCCTGGAAGTGTGTGGCAAACGTGCTAACCACCAAGCCACCGTGCCCCCAGCTCTGTGGAACAGAAAGAATGAAATGACAGCAATCTGTGTGTATTTCACAAATAATAACCACAGCTGTTTTCTTCAATACGAGAACATTTTCTACTGTTGAGTTGAGCGAGAGCAAAATGCCAGGGATTGCAGGCACACAAAAGTATTCAAGTAATACCACTCAATTAAATGGTAAAACAAAAGAAATGAACGAGAAACAGAAATATGCTTTGTATTTCAGCTTTAATGAGTAATTGTATTATATATTTCCCCTCAGCTGCGTGTGGAGATCTGGTAGTAACGCTCCAGCCCATAAGCAGACTGGGTGAGAGGCAAAACATTCAGCTCTCCAGCAGTAGTGAAGTACTCAGCTTCTCCTTCAGTAAAGTGCTGCCTGGAAAATACAAAGGTAAGATGAAAGCCAATTCTAAAGGTCATCATTTTGTCAACATCAACCATGAAATATGTTCCTTTTTGCCTGTGTGTGTGTGTGTAGCTGTTGTGTTGTATTTCTGGTTGAGGCTGATCTAATGTTATGGTATAAACCTACACAGAGGATGCATTTCGAACAAGCTTTTGTTGCTTTGTTACCTAACCAGGCATCACAGTATAGATAGTTTAAAAATCAATGCTCAAACATAGAAAGATGCTAAACATCATTTAAAACACTGCTGTCTGTTGCTGGATGTCCCCTGAGGCCAGGGACTTGTGTGAAATATGATTTAACATCAGCATTGCTGCATGATCCGAGTAACAAATCAGGTTGTAACAGTCATTTAATACCAGAGATCAATACAATCTACATGTTTTAAACTAAACAAGTGAATATACTGATCAGTGTAATGCATTTGGCAAGCGTGAAATAATCTGTTAGATAGTTAAATCACCCAGCCATATCTGTACAGTGTCCTCTCTCAACTTCCCCTTCCTTCTCATCAGTGAACCAAGCTGAGTATGTTTTAGACAGTGTTTAACTTGCTCCAACACCACATACAATAGAGATGCTAATTAATTGTAAACATACACACTATAACTATAATGGCTACATAGTGCAAGAGCTGAGGCAGGTTTAGCATTTAACACATGTGCATTGTCTGTCAGTGTCCATTACCCATGAGGAGTGGTGCTGGAAGCACAAGACAATCGAAGTGGAGGTGCTGGACTCGGACGTAGAGGGAGTGGAGTTCAGACAGACGGGCTACATGCTGCGCTGCTCTCTGTCACATGCCATCACATTGGTGAGAACTTTTTATTTAATTAATTTTTTTTTTTTCATTAACAGTGTGTTAGCATTAATTTTCACATCCTCCTTATTTAGCAGTGATTACATGTCCTGTGTGTGTTTCATCCTTAAGGAATTCTTTCAAGATGGCAGCAAACCTGAGAATGTTGGCGTCTACAATCTCTCGAAGGGAGTCAATCGCTTCTGCCTGTCTAAACCAGGTTTCTTTTAATGTTTATTTTCTTCAGCTGTATAGAATAAGCTTGTGTCTTATGTAACTGCTGACATTGTGGCCTTGCTCCTTGTAGGTGTGTACAAAGTGACTCCACGTTCCTGCCATCAGTTTGAACAGGATTATTACACTTACAGCACGTATGTATATGCCTAAACTGGTTAGAATCCCTTACTATTAAACATTCTTCTAGTGATATGGTTAATAAGGATATGGTTGTGCTGATTAGATTAGGAAGTTGGAATGTAAATGTGTTCATGAGTGTGACATCACATCCAGAAAGAAGTTAAGTTGGGCAGTCTAAGGACTTGAGAGGGAACATTTTTTTAAAATAAAGTTTACAGACTGCAGCAAACCATGCCAGCAAATGGACCCGCCATTTATATTTCTGTCTGAACTGAATTTTGTACCATAAGTCTTTATCTCTGTCCCTGTTTTTTTCCTCTCTTTTTAAATCCAGATCTGCTCCCAGTATCTTAACCCTGACTGCTGTCAGGCATCACATGACTGGACTTATTACCACAGACAAAATGTTGGATGTCACTGTTACTATAAAGTGAGTGAGGAGTAAAAAGAAATGTGATTTATCATTTAAAATTGATAGGAGCATTTTATAAGCATACACACTTCTGATCTCAGGTCATCCATCGAGAGTGAACCTGCTCTGGTCCTGGGACCTCTGCGCTCAAATGAGGAGCAGTGGCATGAGCAGCAGCTACTGGAGATCGCAGCTCGCAAGAAAGAGCGGGAAGAGCGAGGAGGAGAGGACATGGGACCACCGGTGAAGGAGAAACCTGATGAGCTCCATGAGCCATTCCACTACGAGTTCTCCTACTGGGCACGGTGAGAAGTTTATTCTTAGTCAGGCTTTTTTTTCCTGCTCTATTATGATTCTGGAAGCAAGGCTGGTATGTGTAACGTATAATAAATAATCATTATTGATCAGAACTAAAAAAAAAATGCTCATCTCTTATATTGGGAGTACAGTGAAGGCATGAAGCTCTGAGACAAAAAAAATATGTGTGCATAATAGTGCAGGCTGTTTTTCACAATTAATTCACACATAGGGCTGCTCCCTATTTGGGGTCGCCACAGCGGATCATTTGGTCCGCATGTTTCAATTTGGCACAGGTTTTACGCCGGATGCCCTTCTGGACGCAACCCTCCCATTTAACCCGGGCTTGGGGCCAGCACTGAGAGTTAACTCTTCAGCGGCTGGGTTAGCACCCTGCCCGGGAATCGAACCCGGACCGTGGCAATGAGAGCACAGGACCCAAACCTTTTCCAGCATCATGGGCATAGCCCTGTGCACACAGCAAGCTCCTGGAAGACCTCATTTGTCAAGGTTGCTGTGGAAGAATTTGAGATTCCTGACCACACCCCCACTGAACATCTTTGGGATGAACTGGAATGCTGACTGCACCCCAGACCTCGTCACCCAACATACTAATAATTTTATGGCTGAATAGAAATCATCCACATAGCCACACTCTACAATCTAGTGGAAAGTATTTCCAGAAGTATCTAGGTTAAATAAGATTAAGTAAGATTAAATCTGGAATAGGATGTTCAAAAAACATTTGACCTGATGGTCAGGTGTCCAAAAACTTTTTGCTATACAGTGCATCTATACACACAACATCCACTTTATTTGGATCAAATGCACATTCATGCAGTTATTTATTTATCAGCCAATCATGTAGCAGTAGCACAGTGTATAAAATGAAGATACAGACCAGAAGCTTCAGGAAATGTGCACATCAAACAGCAGAATAAAGGAAAAAATGATCTGTGGGATATTGATTGTGGCATGGATGTTGGTACCAGACAGACTGCTTTGAGTATTTCTGTCTGTCTGTCTCTTTCCTTCTTTATTTTCTTCTGCATTTCCTGCTTTCTTTTCTTCTGTCTGTGTTTAGTTCCACAGTGACCCTTTGCTCTATGCAGATATCCTTGCAGACTTGCATGCGTCTGGTATTATGACTTGCTCTGACCTTGTTCTGTTTTTTAGAGCTGGAGAAAAGATCACAGTTACACCATCCTCCAAAGAACTTCTTTTTTACCCACCTGAAGTAGAAGCTACTATCACAGGAGGTTCGTGTCTAAACACTACACTTGTAAACAATGTTACTAAAATGAACCTGTCTTTTTATTATTATTTTTTTTTCTAAATAAGAGATTACTATAGGTGAGTATGAACTGAGAGTAATAAAGTAAATTGCAGTTATTAGAAGTTTGAACTAAAATAACATTTTTAATCTGGGGACAAAAAGGTGATTTAATCCTTGTCACATGACCTTCATCTTATATTTGCGTTCACACTTTTTACTGTAAGCAGGATCCCATGCATGTGAAGCTTATAATTGGTCTTCCTAATAATTGAGAAGGTTTATTTTGTGTTATGCTAAAAAAAAAAAAAAAATGTAAGCCTTATTACTTCATTGTCTGCTATGCCAGAGAGCTGTCCAGGTCAGATGGTGGAGATCATGGGGCGAGCAGGTCTCTTCTTGCAGGGTCAGGTGACTCCGGAGCTGGAGGGAGTGGAGATTTCCATTAGGAAGTCTGGAGATGCAGAGCCTCTGATCACTGTGCTCACTGACATAAGTGGAAGCTACAGGTACTAAATACTAACATGTTTATTTTGTATTAACATTTGCTTAATTAATCACACTTGTGTTTTTTGCTGTATTTATATATTAAAAATTATGTGAAATGTTATTATCATTAATATAAATACTTGTTTTATTATTTCCTTCTTCTACCCTTCAAAAATTTATTTTACTATGTTTGTCTAATCCTCAAAGTGGCATTAATCTTCCATTTTTGTTCTTCCAAGTGATGAGTCCAAAATATCAAGTACCCAGATGTCTCCTATTACATGTGGATTATTATTAAATTGCAGATCTCTGTGTAATTCCCTGCTACATTACATTTAGTTCAAATCTTGAGTTCATGGGTTAATTTGGTTAATCCTACTTGGGCCTAAAAAAACCTAAATATTTCAGGGGTTTTTTTAAAAGCCTGAAAGATTTACTTGCAAAATTCTTTTTAAAAAAATATACTATAATCATACATATAATTTTGTATAATTAAATGTGATGTTAAACATGCATTGACATTACTTTTACTGTTTCTTTTCCCAGTGTCGGACCTCTGCACAGTGACTTACACTATGATATTAGTGCCAGTAAAGAGGGCTTTGTATTAACTCCAGTGGAGGGCAAACCAGAAGACTTTAAAGCCTTTGCACTAGCAGGTGTCACTTTTGAGGTAATGTTGCACTGAGTGTATCGCCAGATTTGGAAAATAATTCTCTTCTGACTGTCTCAGATTTGCTTCTACTGTCTAGAAATTAGGTCACTATTGTGTGTGCTCTGGAGGAGGTTTACTTTAAAGGTGTTCATGTTTTTGGCTCTTTTCTTATGTCATTCAATTGTTCCAAAGTAAAAGTTTGACACTGCACATATTAAACAATCAAAAAGTAATTAAAAATGTAAAAACATGGCTGAAGGACATGTAAGGCTGAAAATGTACACACGCATGTCTTTCATTAATTGACATGAAATATCTCAATTGTAAAAATGTAAACAAACCTTAAACCTTAAGTTATGCAATATGTGTGTAAAAATTTCAATTCAAGCACAGAGAATACTCCCTTAGTAGGATAGCATCTATCCCGTTCATCAGTTCGAGAATCTGTAGGGAAGTGTTTGCATCAGTCTATTTTTCTTCACAGATTAAGGCAGAGGATGGCCTGCCTCTCAGCGGAGTGCTTCTCTCACTCAGTGGTGGAAACTTCCGATCCAATCTGCTCACACAGGACACAGGACTTCTGACCTTCAACAACCTGGTAAACAACATCCAATGTGGAGAAATTCACAATACTTACAATGGCTCATATCGTGGTTCATCGATTACATAATTTACTCCAAAAAGGTTATCCTTTTATTTTAAAGGTCCATTTTACTCATTGTTTATTTGGGCACTGTTCATCTGCAGTACTGATATTCTGTGTAAATATTACTTAGTAGCTGCTATTATATAAGGGTTAAAGTAATGAATCTTATTAAACAGTGCTTTTCTCTGATAATCAGTGCATTCAACCTAAAACTTCCCCAACAGAGTCCTGGGCAGTACTACTTCAAACCCATGATGAAGGAGTTTCGCTTTGAGCCCACTGCTCAGATGATCACAGTAGAAGAAGGCCAGAGCCTTCGTATCCCAATCATTGGCTTCAAAACTGCATACAGGTACAGGAACTAGAAAACTAAATGGTTTTGGGGGAAAAAAACAAAAAGGAAAAGTTCAATAACTTGAATTTTAATCATTCTAAATTATGAACTTTAGCTACTTTGTACATATTGTCTGATTTTCCTTGTGTATGTGTCCAGATGTTATTCCAGTGGATTTGATCTAAGATTAGATCATCATGTTTTACACAAACGTGTGGAGTCCATGCCTGCCCGAGTGCATTCTATTAGAATAAAAGGAGGACATGGCAAATACTAAGAAGTTCTAAAATACCTGTTAATATTTATATTTTCTGTTGATAATAAGGTATATTTTACGTTTAAGTTTGCGGACGTCTGGTCATCACACACATTTTGGGCACAAAATTGTGTAGGATGTCCTTGTAGCCTCCTCACCCAATGATTGGCAGATGTCTGAAACATTTGGCCATATTGTTCAAAAGAAAAAAGTGGTCAGTAAATGTTTAGACTGCCTTCTTTGCCGCCGCCCTCTTTCTGTGCATCATTTCTAATGAATAATTTTGTATTAAATTTAAGAATGCAGAATAGAAGCATTTTTACTAATGATCTTGTACTAGTGGACTTTTGGACCTCATGTTATGCTGTAATTCATTAAGCTAACAATGAGTAACAGTGAGCTGTAATTCATTAAGCTTTTTAAATTAAATGTATGTGTAAAATGATCACTAAATAATTGTCACTGAACTGATTGGCACACATTCAGGATCCAGTGGTATCTAGTTTTGAAACATTGAGACGATTGGGCCAAAAAAAAAGTGTTTGAGCCAGATGTGTTGTGACCACTGTGCTTCTTCTTTTTTTTTTTTGTACTGTTTCAATTGCTTTTTGGGTCTGTAGTTGTTACGGCACAGTACAGTCTCTGGGCGGTGATGCTGAGCAGGGGGTGGCTGTAGAGGCAGTGGGCCAGGGTGAGTGCAGCATGTACAGTGAAGATACAGTGACTGATGAAGCAGGCCGCTTCCGACTTCGAGGACTGCTGGTAAGACTTGCTGTCATTTATGTAAATATGGTTGACAATAAGTGGGATATAATCTTTTCATTGTCAGCTTTAACCTCGATTACACTTTTCTACTAGTAGGGTAGATGTTTGCATGAGCATAGTAAGGAGTAGTTTCTAAATATTTATGCATCCTGATGAACAAAAATAACTTGATAAATCTAATCCTATTCTTAGAAATTTGTATGTGTGCACAGTTTCTGCAGAAAATTATGCATGTGCATGGTTGATGAATTCCCCTCTGAAAGTACTGAAAAAAATGCAAGGCAAATTTTTATTTATTTATTTTTTGCTATACACTGAAGACACTTGGGTTTGAAGTAAAATGATGAATACAAGACAGTAAATCAGAGGTTTAGCTTTAATTTCCAAATACTAAGTTGTTGTCTTTAGTGAATGTGCAGAATATATGGATAAATATGGAAATATCTGACCGCTACAGAGTTCCTGCTGCCATTTGCAACCTGCAAATGATGTCTTATAACCTTCCTTGAAAGAGTCTAAATATGTTTCATGTATTGATCCCACCGGTAATATAATCCACCGGTCATGTGTATTAGATTATCTAGCTACTAGCATGCCACTGCATGTACTGTATTTAAGCACTACAGATGTAGTCATTTACTTTCTATTGATTGCTTTTTTTCCCCCTAGCCTAGGTGCACTTATGTCATTCAGCTGAGTGGGGAGGGCAACGACCACATAGAGAGAGCAGTTCCTCCGCACAAAACCATAGAGGTAGAAAAAAGCCATAACTAAACTGAGTTACAGGTTTTCAACATTTCAAACATTTATAAATGGCAAATGTTTTTATGTATATTGTAGGTGGGTAGCAGTGACATAGATGGAGTCAACATCATCGCCTTCAGACAAATTAATCAGTTTGATCTCAGTGGCAATATTATAACTTCATCCGAGCATCTTCCAACACTTTTGGTAAGAATATTCCTACTAAGAATATTGAAATCCGTTAGCTTGGTTTTGGGATTTGTAATACTCGTGTTCATTCCCAGCTGAAGCTCTACAAGAGTGACAACCTTGACAGTCCCTTCCAAAGTGTGTCACTGGGCCAGTCACTTTTCTTCCACTTCTCCCCTCTCCCTCGTGATGGAGAGGTAAATCTGTTCCCCATCCCACACATGCACACACACTAATGACTGCTTATACTTTATGCTAAACATTCATTATTGCATACTAATACGTGTATTTGTTTTGTCACTGCAGAGTTATGTTTTAATGTTGGACACCACTCTTCCTCGCTCCCAATATGACTTTAAACTTCCTCAGGTCTCCTTCACATCCTCCGGATACCACAAACACGTGACACTCACGTTCAACCCTACTGTATGTACACAGAAAATGGTCTACGAATAGGAATGTAGGTTTTTGGGGGTTTTTTTTTTTTCAGATTTCTGGGTAATTGGTAAATGATGTTTCCATTTACTCTCCACAGCGAAAGCTTCCAGATCAAGAGGTTGCTCAGGGATCATATATAGCACTGCCTTTAACTTTACTGCTCTTATTGGTGGTGTATAATCATGAAAGGGTAAGTATTTGTTTAATGTTCTTTTAAAAGAGTTTGCATCAAATGACTTTTTTTTTCTATCTTGTATATTGATGTAGGGTATAGCAGTTTAATATCGACAGTTTGTTTTATCCAAATGTTCAATCCCTTATTACATACTACAACTGAATCAGTTAAAAAGTAGAAAAATACATCTTTATTCACAAATAATAAAAGATATCACCAGACTGAGTCAAACATGAGATATTGTTAAATGACAGAGACAATGGCTAACGTTGACCTACCTTGACGATTTTGGCAGAGGCAGTTTTGTGTACCACAATAGCCTCTTTGCTTAGTGTGTTGATTAGTTCAGGGGTCAATCGATATTATTTATCCATTTGGTATTTCTCAATCAACTCTGAGACAAAAAAAAGGCTGCTTGTATCAGAAGGCTAGCAGGGCTGTGCCAATCCCTGTTTTTTCAAATATAATAGATTTCATTTCAAATATTATCAGTCACTAATGCAGCTCCCTGTATACTTACATTTACCACGTTTAACAAATGTCCCAAAATATCCAGATATTTTATGTATATATTGTTTGTTATTATTATTATTAGTAGTAGTAGTACTATACTACCACTACTACTACCATTACTACTACTACTACTACTACTAATAATAATAATAATAATAATAATAATAATAATAATATCTTTGAAGATGGTGTATTGGCTAACCCTTATAGTTTCATTGTCAAGCTATTGACAGATGTTAAATTTAGCTCACCCATCTCGTATCACCACCAGCCAGCATTTCACATGTCATATGTATTTATATCTCTGAAGTGTCTGGATTCCTTTAGAAAAATGCACAGAAATTCATAAGAAAAAAATTATTTGTAAAGTTCTATATAAATACTCTAATTGTACTTTAAACACACACATCCTCATACTCTTTATACTTCTTTTTTTTTCCTTATTCTTACTTTTTTTTTAATTTTTATTTTTATTTTTTTTATTTCTGGGTAAATATTAGTTTAAGGATGATCAATCCCTCCAGCATCATTATTGATGGAGTAATGGTATGCACTCTGTGGTCTGCAGGTGATCCCACTTTTCCTGCAGCTGCTCAGCCGTATTCAGGGTGTCCGCAGCCTGGCACAGGCTAGCAATGATGGACAAGTTGTGGAGGATGCCAAGCGCCCAACCAAACGACCCAAGACACGACGCACATGAGACTCCAGGGCCATAACCTTCACTCATTATTTCTGGCCAAGACAATTTGGTCAGTTTTGATATCTCAGTGAAGGCCAAAGGGATTCAGACCTTTTACCTTGATTTTCTTTGCATGGACTGTTTCAGTTGTGTCCTTATCAATAGATCGAGGTACATTTTGATATGCACTGATAACTGTCTGGTCCCTGGTATATGTGACTGTGGCTCAGAGATCCTTTGTGATATGGGTCCTCTGTGAATGGTGGATGTTAAATGACAGCTGTGTTTATATGTTTTAGATTCTGACCCCCCAAAAAAATTTATAACGATTTATGGTTTATAAATGGAGTATTTATTAACAAGTTGAACTAATAGAATCAGTTTGCCCAATTTTTTTATTTTTTATTTTATTTTTATTTATTTATTTTTTTTAATAAACACATTTTGTTTATGGCTCTCTAAATTTTTAGTGCTGATGGTAAGGTTTCTCCTCAACAAATAACATGCATTAAAATGATAGATTTTTGAGTGTTCTGTTTCACTTAAACCTTTTGTGAACTTTTTTTTTTTTTTTTTTTTAAAGAAATAAAGATTCTGGGTGTTAAGCAGAACTCTAAATATTTGTTTATGCCTTGATTATTCTGTAATTTCTCAATTATTCAGTGAGGCTTTACATCACAGCCCATAGCATGAGATTAAAAAAAAAGTTAGGTAGACCATTACTAGGATAAAGGGGTTGCTAAAGATAATCCATGGAAGATCATGTGGCTGGATAAGCAAGCCTGCACAGCCATACTTCAAAGTCTGGTGGAAATCTAGCCTTACCAAAAGAGTGGACATTTTAAGAGCAGGCAGAGGGAATAAATCTGGAATTGGATGTTCTAACAGCACATATGTATGTGGTTGTCAGGTGTGCACATATTTTTGGCCAAATACTGTATATGAGTCAGTTACAATATTCATTCATTGTCTATCGCTTATCCGATCTATTCTCGGGTCACGGGGAGCCTGTGCCTATCTCAGGCATCATTGGGCATCAAGGCAGGATACACCCTGGATGGAGTGCCAACCCATCACAGGGCACACACACACACTCTCATTCACTCACACAATACAGACAATTTAGAGATGCCAATCAACCTACCATGCATGTCTTTGGACCGGGGGAGGAAACCCCTGAGGCACGGGGAGAACATGCAAACTCCACACACACGGCGGAGGCGGGAATCGAACCCCCAACCCTGGAGGTGTGAGGCAAACGTGCTAACCACCAAGCCACCGTGCCCCCTCAGTTACAATATACAAAATATATTTTGTAATGACTGCAAATTACCTAATATATGGTAAATAATGTAAGTTTACACAGACACACAAATTTAATGTTCCTTTCTTGAATGTGCAGGGTTTCTCTCTCTCACACACATACACACAGTCCACACAAACTAAATATTTAGTTAATATTAATATTACTAATACTTATACCTATTCTAGGGGCTCCATTGTGGTCTAAATTAGGTACTGTAACTAACAAATATCAGAAGATCTTGAAGAAACAGGAATAAAGCATTCATATCAATCGGGGGTAGAAAAATTCAAAAAGTAGAAACAGCCCCCAAAACTCCTGCAAATAATTAACTTCAATTAACTGCCTTTAGTTAAATTTTTCTTGCTCCCACATTTAAATGCAATTAAAATGGTTAGTCAGTGGCTAACTAGATATATAAAACACTGTAGGGTGTTGCTTTGGGACTCTTGGTGTTAATTCAACACTGGGGATTTTGCTGTGTGTTATGTCAACAAACTATATACAGAGGAGTCCAAAGATTTGAGACCATACTTTAAATCTACATATAAATCTATTATAAAGCAAAACGTGCAAAATCTTCAAATTACACAGAATTCAAAATGTTGCACAATTTCTAGGTCACTTTTTGAATTTAAGCATCATGATCATCAGGCTTTATGCAAACTTGAGTCTGTGTGCGCTTCAATGCATACAGATATATGCATTAGTGGTACACTAGTGGTCTCAGACTTTCGGACCTCACTTAACCCCACTAGAGCTCCAATGCTTTACACGTATAGGACAGGAAGAGCTATAGAAACTTATCACCATGGCTAAATCAACATGTTTGTTAGATCCAATTCCAACTAAATTACTGAAAGAAGTGTTGCATACAGCTGGAGAGCCTCTTCTCAACATTATTAATTCCTTGTTATATTTAGGTCACATCCCTAAACCTCTCAAGTTAGCAGTTATTAAGCCTCTTATTAAGAAACCTAAACTAGACCCTAATGAATTATCAAATTACAGACCGATTTCAAACCTTCCCTTTATATCTAAAATATTAGAAAAGGTCTGCTCAATTATGCTCCTTACAGGAAAACAATATCTTTGAAGAATTTCAGTCAGGTTTTAGGCCCTACCATAGCACAGAAACTGCACTAGTAAAAATCACAAATTACGTTTTTAGCTTCGGACCAAGGCTGCATCTCAATATCAGTTTTACTTGATCTTAGTGCTGCATTCGACACTAGATCATGACATTCTCCTAGATCGCTTGCAAAATTACTGATCGAAACCATTTAGTAGATTTAAATGGAGAATTGTCCAGTGTAATGCCACTGAAATATGGGGTCCCACAAGGATTAGTTTTAGGACCTCTGGTTTTCTCAATATACATGGTTCACTTGGACAACATCATTAGAAGGCATGGGATTAGTTTCCACTGTTACGCTGACGATACCCAGTCATAAATCTCATCAAAACCAGATGAAATATCTAAATTGTCTAGATTAACAGAGTGTGTTAAAGATATTAAAGATTGGATGACTGATAATTTTCTATTACTAAATCCTGATGTAGGCGGCACGGTGGCTTGGTGGTTAGCACGTTTGCCTCACACCTCCAAGTTTGGGGGTTCGATCCCCGCATCTGCCGTGTGTGTGGAGCTTGCATGTTCTCCCCATGCCTCAGAGGTTTCCTCCGGGTACTCCAGTTTCCTCCCCCGGTCCAAAGACATGCATTGTAGGTTGATTGGCATCTCTAAATTGTCCGTAGTGAGTGAATGAGAGTGTGTGTGTGCGCGCTCTGCAGTGGGTTGGCACTCCGTCCAGGGTGTATCCTGCCTTGATACCTGAGATAGGCACCGGCTCCCCGTGACCCGAGAATAGATTGGATAAGCGGTAGAATGTTTGGAATCACTTAAGGCAGGGATGTCCAGTCTTATCCACAAAGTGCCGGTGTGGATGCAGGTTTTCATTCCAACCAAGCACTGGAGTTAACTGAAAGGAAAGATCAGCTGATTAAAAAGGTGGTATCAGGTGTGGCTCCTGCTTGATTGGTATGGAAACCTGCACTCACACCAGCACTTTGCTGATAAGCTTGGACACCCCTGATTTCAGGGACATGCCCTACAAAATTCGTAGCTGTAATACAGTTAGAGATATAATTTAAAATACTATATAGAATGTACATTATAGCAGAATATAGTAGTAGTATGTAGAAATTCTGGAGGAAAGTGAGGAACTGGTTGCAGTGCTTTAATATAATTTACAGCTATCATGCCCAGTGTATTTTGGCATCTGTCATGGACAATTTTAAGTTATAATAATATTATTATATTTGTCCTTAAACACTGGGTATATAATCGTACACTCTCATTGGGAGAATGGTATGGGGAAGTCTTAAGATTATTAACTCTGGAGACCAACTGTAAATGCAGTACATCTGTCTGACTTTTCTGGGTTTTTTTGTTTTTTTTGTAGGTTTTTTTTTTTATGGTCTTCTTTATTTGCTTTAAAAAGCTTGATAGCCAACTATTGTACCTTGTATGTGTTATGTTTATGTGCAAAAGACTAATGTAATGCTACAAGGAACCACAAATTTCCAGAATATTTAATATTGTTTAATTAATATTAAATATTTAAGTTGATATTTAATATACAATCTATACACTACTAATAATTTAGTTGTGTATAAATTGTATACACACGATCAGGCATAACATTATGAACACCTGCCTAATATTGTGTTGGTCCCCCTTTTGATGCCAAAACAGCCCTGACCTCTCGAGGCATGGACTCCAGTAGATCCCTGAAGGTGTGCTGTGGTATCTGGCACCAAGATGTTAGCAGTAGATCCTTTAAGTCTTGTAATTTGCGAGGTGTGGCCTCCATGGGACCCACCTGTTAACTTACAGGACATAAAGGATACTTACAGGACTTAAAGGATACTTTTGATAGATACTGACCACTGCAGCCCGGGAACACCCCACAAGAGCTGCAGTTTTTGCTCTGATCCAGTCGTCTAGCCATCACAATTTGCCCCTTGTCAAACTCGCACAAATCCTTACACTTGCCCATTTTTCCTGCTTCTAACACATCAACCTTGAGGACAAAATGTTCACTTGCTGCCTAATATATCCCACCCACTAACAGGTGCCATGATGAGGAGATAATCAGTGCTATTCACTTCACCTGTCACTGTTCATAATGTTATGGCTACATTCATTTTAATACATTCTATTTTACTGCCTTACTACAATGTTTTACTAAATGTTTATTACATTTTTATGTCTATCATATTTTATTATATTCTTTTTTCTTTTCTTTTTTTGTATTGTTCATTGTGGCACTTTGAATGTCATTATATTACGCCACACGTATTATTTATGTGACGAATAAAGAACCTTGAACCTAAACTTTAATATACAAGGTGAACCTTTGAGGATAACAATTCTGTGAAAATATAAGGTATTTTTTTTCTGAGAGTGCATTAAGGGGCCTGAAATGTTTACTGGTACTCTTGTAATCCATTTTTACATTATACATCAAATGTGGTCGCTGCTTACCGTCAAGTTTCTTTAGCCCGGATGTTGGCTGCAGGTTTCCGTTCATTTCCTGTACTGCGTCTTTAAACGGTACGCTGGTTTCTGACTGGATATTACTGGCTGGATATCTGGATATCTGGATATCGCTGCTCTGAAAAAGTGATAGAAAACCATTATAAATCTTTACCTCTGGCCATTTCCCGTTAGATTAAAGAATGTCATCTTGATGCTCCTATACAGGACACATTTCAGCTGACCGTCTGCGTCCGTCAGTCTCGGTGAAAATGGTGAAGAGGAAGAGCTTGGATGACAGCGACCAGGAGAGTTGCAGTGGAATACCGTTTCCCATCCAGACCTTCCTGTGGAGACAGACCAGGTTGGTGATTTCAGCCGTGACAAAGAATCACATGTTTTTGGACAAAAATTGAAATATAATTATAGGCTAAAGCCATTTATCTGTGGTCGCTTTCTGAGGCAGATGCGAGATTTCGCATTTTCCCCTCTGTCCTAATCATTCTGAATATTAACTCTCAATATTAATTGCCATTAATTGCATGCCATCTTTTCACAATGTGTAAGAAAAATTGCAGGTGTATTTACCTATGTATTATTGTAGGGCATATAAATGTCGAATGCTCACTGGTTTCAGGTTATAGTGTTGTTATGCGTATAATAATAACAACTGCGTATTAAAATGAACCAGTTCTTTGATTTTGTTGTATGACAAGGCCTGTTTCTTGTTCATGTGCATTATTTTCAGCGCGTTTTTGCGACCAAAGTTAGGGAAGCAGTATGAAGCATCCTGCGTGGTGAGTATGTTGCTTCCTCTCACCCATTCTCATCCTCACCCCCACCCTCACCCATCCTCATCCTCACCCATCCTCATCCTCACCCATCCTCACCCTCACCCATCCTCATCCTCACCCTCACCCATCCTCATCCTCATCCTCACCCATCCTCATCCTCACCCTCACCCATCCTCATCCTCACCCATCCTCATCCTCACCCTCACCCATCCTCATCCTCACCCATCCTCATCCTCACCCATCCTCATCCTCACCCTCACCCATCCTCATCCTCACCCTCACCCATCCTCCTCAATCACTCATTACACCTTAGGCTTCAGGCGCTGTCACATGACTGCTCACATTGCCTTCTTATATGAGCAAGCTGGTATTTGATATTGTGCTTTTTTTTTTTTTTAAAGACCCACAAAATAAACTGAATATGAAACCAATGTGAGTGAATGCAAAAGGCTCTTTATAGTGTGTACATGATGTCTGTGGAAATGGATCGTAAAGCCTGCTGAACACACTGTTTACAGTGGATATAAGACGTCTGCACATCCCTGTTAAAGTGTAATGTTTTTGTGATGTAAAAAAAATGGAACCAAGATAAGCAATGTCTGTTCGTTTTACACCTTTAATGTGAAATAGCAACTAACAAAATTCAAGTAGGAACATTTTAGGGAGAAAAAAAACTTACAATAACATGGTTGCGTAAGTATTCACACCCCTAAGTGAAGTTGTCTTTATTTGTCACATATTCATTACTGCATAGTGAAATTTTTTCTTCGCACCCTTGAGGGTTGGGGTCAGATCACAGGGTCAGCCATGATACAGCACCCCTGGAGCAGGGTGGGTTGGGGGCCCAATGGTGGCGGATTGGCAGTGCTGGAGATTGAACCCCAATCTTCCGGTCAACGACCCAAGGCCTTAACTACTTGAGCTACCACCACCCTAATAGCTAATACTTTGTTAAAGCACCTTTTGCTTGTAATACATCACCATGGGTTTTATGTTTAGATGTTTGTTTGATTTGGCAATTACTTTTCACACATCCTTGACAAATGCTCCAGATCTATCAAATTGCAAGGGTATCTCCTCTGCACAGTTCTCTTCAAGTCATTCTACAGGTTTGCAATAGGATTTAGATATTCCAAAAAGATTCATGTATGAATCTTAGGGCTGTTCCAGCCCTCTTCACTTGGACTTGTGCTTTTTGGTCATTATCGTGGCAGAATGCGTCATTTTTCTTCTCAAGTTTTTTTTTAAATTGTCATTTGCAGTGATCCACAATTCCCTCTGTCTTCGTCACACTCACACACTTGACATTAGACATTGTCAACATGTCTAACAAACGTGTCAGGAGCAATTTGTGAGAGGCAGAGCAAAAGAGAAAAATTCCCATGCAATGTTTTATTCAAGGCCTTGACAAGTCTAGGATAGAATGTATACTCTGTAGTAAAAGGGCTGGCTAACCATAGCATAAAACCTAGCAAACTGAAGAGACATCAGCAAACACACACAATACACTTCATTTGCAATTAATACATTGTAATGTTTAAGTAATAAGTAAATAAGTAATAATTAAATTCTGTAAAATCAGTTTACAGATATTAGAGTAAAATTTATAAATACCTATGCTGTGTTCAATTCATATTTGACCCGGTTGACAATCCATATAATGAAAGAAAGGAAATAAAAAAAAGAACAGTGATTTTAACCCCAGGGAAATGACCCTGTCCAGCCACACTTACAGGATGCCCAAGTTAAAATGTTACTGCTGTAGAATCAAAGACATGACATGTGCCACTGGGTGATTCATTGCTAAGTATAAACACAACATAACGTTTATGTAGGACATTTGATACCAGCTGCTTAATATCCTCATGAAATGTGAAATATGTCTTCTTCCTGTAGTCTTTTGAGCGAGTGCTGGTGGAGAATAAGCTCCATGGGCTTTCTCCAGCGCTCACTGAGGCCATCCAGAGCATTATGCGTTGGGAGCTTGTGCAGGCCGCACTGCCTCATGTCCTCCACTGCACTGCTATTCTCCTCTCCAACCGCAACAAGCTAGGTAAGAACCCAAAGTCTACGACTGCTTACTCTGACACACGCACAGGTTGATTTTGGTGTGTTTAACATAAACTTTGAACTATTTCTTTTTTATTTTACGTACTGTATACATTTCTCTGATATACTCACAGTGTTAGTCCATCACATTTTTATTATTAATACCATATATCAAACTCTCCTGCATGTTTTCTTGAATTCCACTTCATTAGTCAGCAAGAGTTGCTGAAATTGGTCTTTATATTGTATTGTTTTATGTGCCAAAAATAGTAAGGAGAAATTAAAGGTCATGTTCTTTTATGCACCTCAGCACAGTTTCATATCTCGTTTCAGTATTCATGGCCAATTTTTTTATGCTTTGTTCTAACGATTATCTAGAAACTCTTTTAGGTGAAGCCCCTAAGATATAGTGTGCATAACATGTGCAAACATTATTTTAAAAGGAATACATAATGCTTCATTTTGGCCTTTTTTTGTTTGTTTGTTTTTTTGTTTGTTTCTTAAATTTTTGCAAGCCATTGCTTAAAGCTGCATTTTAACTTTTACTGTGTCTCGACCAGGGCACCAGGATAAACTTGGTGTAGCCGAGACTAAGCTACTCCACACTCTTCACTGGATGCTGCTGGAGGCAGCTCAGGAGTGCCACCAGGACCAGGGACATGGATGGTCAGGGGGTGGCAGCAGTAGCAGCAGCAGTGCCTTCTTCCAGCTTTTGAGTAACCAAAGCCATCTGGATCGCAATGGCAGTACTCCAGAAGAGAACGAGTATGCTCGAGCCAAACTTTACCACAAGAACATGGCCACTGTGGAGCTGTTTGTTTTTCTCTTTGCTCCTCTTGTCAACCGCATTAAGGTCTGTTCTGTTCCTTTGCATGTTTTCTTTCATTTATTATGTTTACCCACAGTATGTCTTAATTCGGTATAATGTTTATGTCTGGCGTGCCCAACTCCAGTTTTGTCAGTCCAGTACAGTTTGGTGACTTGAATGAGGCAGGCTAATATGCAACACATTTAAACCTAACACTTTGTATTGGACAGGAGTCTGATCTTACATTTCGATTGGCTAGTGGCCTTGGCATTTGGCAGCCCATGTGGGAGCATCGTCAGCCTGATGTGCCTGCCTTCTCTGCTCTCATCAAGCCCATGCGCAACATTGTTACTGGTGAGATTTGGGTATAAATCATTTGTTACCCCAAAAATGATACCCAATCAACCTCTTCCTTTCACACAAAAATCAGAAATTATGTTTTTCACAGGGCTTCTTTATATTAACATTCCAATTAATTAAAACTCCAGAAATAAAACATTTGGATTTATACTGCTGAAAGTACAATGTAAGATTATATATGCAGTCCCCTCCATTAATATTGAAATGGGAAGGCCATGTCCTGTTTTTTCTGTACACTGTAGACATCTGGGTTTAAGACCAAAAAATTAATATAAGACAACAGATAGCTTTAGTTTACTTATATCTACATATAGATGTGATAAACAACTTCAAAACATAGCACCTTTTCACTTTTGTTTGACCCCTCCCATTTTGTAGTATGCTATTCATATTTGACTTATTATTATTTTATTAATATTATTTAAAAATGGGGGGCACGGTGGCTTAGTGGTTAGCACGTTTGCCTCACACCTCCAGGGTTGGGGGTTCGATTCCCGCCTCTGCCGTGTGTGTGGAGTTTGCATGTTCTCCCCGTGTCTCGGGGGTTTTCGGTTTCCTCCCCCAGTTCAAAGACATGCATGTTAGGTTGATTGGCATCTCTAAATTGTCCATAGTATGTGATTGTGTGAGTGAATGAGAGTGTGTGTGTGTGTGCCCTGCGATGGGTTGGCACTCCGTCCAGGGTGTATCCTGCCTTGATGCCCTATGACGCCTGAGATAGGCACAGGCTCCCCGTGACCCGAGTGTAGTGGGGATAAGCGGCAGACAATGAATGAATATTATTTAAAAATGTAAACAATTTTTATCCTAACAATTTATATATAAAACTATTTATATATTTTTTCCACAGCAAAGAGGAACTCTGTGGTAAATAACCAGTGCAGTCTCTGTGCTCCCAGCAACCCTTGCCCCACAGTAAGTACTTAAATCCAGAAAATATCCAGAATTGCACATCCAGATTTACATGTGAGCAAAACAGGAACCAGTTACTTTTGTAACTTACTAGTAACTTCATCACTTACATCAAATAGGAAGAAGCAAATATTCATTAAACCAAACAGGAAGTAGACATAGTTATAGACATATACTATGTCATAGTTATAGACATAGTAATAGACATAGGAAATTACTGAGTGATTGATCTGATGATTGTGTTTGTTGAGCATCTGCATAGCCCTCTAAGCCTCACAATCCCCAGAGATCTTTTCCTGCACTAATGTGATTTCTCATCGCCTGGGTCATGTGACCTGATTTCCTCTCCTCTCCAGGTGGTGTGTGAATCTACTCAGTCTGACTCCTCCTCCCCTACAGTGAAGGGCCAGAGCTGTCACCGTGGCAACTCGGTGGAGCGAGGAGGCACCTCACAGCAGCCATGTGATCGAGGTCTCACTCAAAAGAAGTGAGCAATCTTATATACATAAACACACACACAAAACACACAGATCTAGATAGAAATAAATATATGTACAGCTGAGACCAAATATTTTGCACAAATCCCGGCTAAAAACATTCAAACCCAATGTTTTACCCCTTCATGTTATCATCCATTTCCTGTTCTAAGTCAGTTATGATGTCTAGGGTTAGGATTAGGGTTAGGGTTTATTTCCATAACAGCAAGTTTTATAATAATAGCTAAAAGTAAGATTTATTTCAGCTTTTATTTATTATATCAGATTGTCAGTTAGTCAAAAATGTATATACACTTTGTTAGTTTCTTATTGATTTGATTTATAGTGCCCTTTCCCTCTAAGGGGCTAGCGAAATGCCTCTCATATCATAAAACATCTTTTTACTTTTAAACATTTTTTAATTTTTAATTTTTAGACTTATCATTGTACTGGTAGTTCATTATTTTCTCAAACTTCTGCAAACTACCCATGTCCTGTGGCTGCAAACAATCTCAAATCATCACCCGTCCGCCATCATACATCACATTTTATATGAGGTGTTTGGACTCCTGTATGCATTTTTTCTGATGCAATATTGTGAAGTCATGCTGCCATATTCTTTTTGGAGAGAAGGGGCATTTATCTAGTCACCCTTCACATTGTGGTCACACAATGTAACTTGTGGGTGAGCTCAGACTGAGTTTGTCGGGATGCCCACTGTGCACCTTGACTGTGGAAGTAGTTATTTACTTATTTAGTTACTTATTTTTTCCCATCTGTGTTCGAAGGTTTCCTTTCTGGGAAAAATGACTACATATTGAAATCTGAGGACCACACAATTTTTATTTAGGTCCTGATCATTTAAAAACATCTCTTTGTAGGTTGTCAGCTCCTGGAGCTGTGCCTGTGTGCCAGCGGGCACGCTATGCCACCTACTTTGACGTGGCCGTACTACGTTGCTTGCTCCAGCCTCACTGGACAGAGGAGGGTGTGCACTGGGCTCTTCTCTTCTACCTGCAGCGGCTCAGACAGATTCTGCAAGAGAAGCCTGAAAGGCCCCCGGAGCCCCCCACAGCACCCCTACCTCGACCACGGAGCAGCTCCATGGTGGCTGCAACTCCATCTCTGGTCAACACACATAAAACACAGGTAGATTACAACGCAAACCAGTTGCACATGAACTAAGTGATGGATTTGTATGAAAACTGTACAAATCAATGTCACAGTGCATCATATGCTTTCAATATACATGCATGCATGCGTATTCCAGGAATTTTTTTATTATTTTCAAGTAATATCACTGAAATAATTATTTTGTTAAAGAATATTATTAAAATGGATTTGTCATAAATCCACTTTAAATAGATTGCAGTTTTCTAGGACAATTACAGGTATCAATCTGTTGTCTGAATCTCAACTTAAGTTGCTGATTAAACAAGGATTTTTGTGTAAATGAACAACAAATTGGAATAATTCTGTTTTGGAAAGGCCAACTCAGAACTGAAGCTGAAGCTGGCTATTCATGAAATCATAGCATATCTGATGAAATTAAACAGGTTTGAAGGTGGGAATGGTCAGAAATTCCTTCTTTCTGTTGTGCAAATGTGGTGATCTAGACAGTAAAAAGTAAACGTTTTCTGTGTATTTTGGTTGAAACAGAATGCTTGTCTGTTAATATGACTTGAACGAAAATCATACAATTAATAAATGTAGAGATTTTGTTTTTCAGGACTCTGATAGTCCATGATTGTTAAATTGTGTATGAATGTTATACTTTCTTTGTACTAAGGACATGACCCTAAAGTGTAATGAGGAGGGGAGGTCTCTGAGCTCAGAGACCTTCTCCAAAATATCCATTACCAACCTCAGACGACAAGCCATCCCAGACCTCTCTACAGAAATGAGCATGAATATTTTCAAAAAGGTTTGTTTGTTCCAGGACCTTAATGTACCTTAATAAGTTGAGAAAGGAAATGCTGAAGAACCCATGTTATGTTTTTTGTTTATCTTCAGTTTAAGAACCGCAGGGAGGACAGGGAAAGAAAGGGCTCTATTCCTTTCCATCATACGGGGAAGAAGAGACAGCGGCGTATGGGGATGCCTTTCCTCATGCACGAGGACCACTTGGATGTGTCACCTACACGAAGCACCTTCTCATTCGGGAGCTTCTCTGGATTGGGCGATGACCGGCGGCCCCTGGAGCGAGGTGGCTGGCCCTCCAGTATCATGGGTAACACAACAAAATATTTGTTTATGAGAGAAGTGCTGTGTTTTGGGTGGTGTTGTTTCTTTATGCACAAATAAATGGATAAATCATATTCAGGTTTTTTTTTTTTTTTTTTTTTTTATCCTAGCATTTGTCCCGCACAATGGCAGTGTCCGCTGTTTTTTAGTGGATCATTTGATCTGCATGATTTGGCACAGGTTGTACACCAGATGCCCTTCCTGTTGCAACCCTCCCATTTATATCTGGGCATGGGACTGGCACTGAGAGTTAACTATTGAGTGGCTGGGTTGGCACCCTGCCTGGGAATCGAACCCGGGCCGCGGCAATGAGAGTGTTGGGATCCTGCCGCTGGACCACCAGGAGGCCAGCATATCCAGTAATTATTCCTATAAAATGGTAGCCACCAAAAATACCAAAACATAAAAAAAAAAAATTTTGTTCCATTTAGACAATGTGAAATTCATAGACATAAAGTTTTTTGCTTAAAAACTAGAAAGCACATGACAATAATTTAAGCATTAAAATTTGGTGTGAGTAATACTAAAGTAATACTTGAGTAATATTAAAAGCTAACTGAAGTTCCCTGGTGGTCCAGCAGTAGGATCCTGCACTCTCTCCACCAAGGCCCATCAGGAAGGGCATCTGGTGTACAACCTGTGCTAAAATCAAATATTCGTTTCATATGATTTGCTGTGGCAACTTAATGCAGTTGAAGGACAGCAACAACTAAAAGTTAGCTAAGTGTAAAGTCTAGGTCTATTCATTCTCTTGTTTTAACAGTATTGATAGTTTGGAGCAAAATGTTCTTATTGCCTTTTTTAAGAGCATGAGCATGATGCACATAAGGTGTCCATTGCTTCAAGAGAAGTGTGGATTAGAAGCCTCCTATTACTTTAGCTTTATAGGAATAAAATTGAAACAGACTGTCATTCTGTGATATTTTTACTCCTAATTATAATAATGATGTTATAATATTACATTATATTATCTGTTGGACTATGTTAAATGTGCATGTTGATTTGTCTGGCAGGGAAGTTGACTCGTCGTGGCAGCACAGACACAGCAGGGGATGTGGACAGTCTCGGAGTAAAACACTCTCATTCCCACCACAACCTGCCTGACCACTCCAACAGCCACAGTGATAACACCATCAAAGAGGGCGGTAAGCGTCCATCATCCCATCTTGTAATACTGATCCAAAATTGTCCCCTGCAGCGTCAGACGGCAGAGATGGAGAGAGCTGCAGGTTAAGATTCTTTATTTGAACACAGTCAAATAAATCTAAAGCACAGAGCAAAGTCAGGAAACAGACAGAAGTCAGAGGATATGCAAACAGAGTTACTTGGGAAAAAGACATAAAAACAGAAGTTTGGTATCAATTTTGTAGACACTGAGTGTATACGTCACCATGAACAAAGAAACACAGAGGCTTAAATACAAAGGCAAATGTTAAAGGAAGTGACACACTAGGGAGACAACTAACAATAAGACATGGGTGGAGACAAGACATGATCAAAATACTCTTGGCACAACAAGCATTTCACAACACGTAGAGCTGATAGCCGCAGCATGCACACGTAACATAAAGTTTATACTGAATTATATATTGCTGTTAATTTATATCACTGTGCTTTAAAATGTCCAAGTATAATCAGAAAATGTCGATTAATTAACTAGAACCCAACTTAGCCAGGGATTCATATGGTGGGAAATTTGCTTAGAACTGATTATAAATGTGTATTTATCGATATAGCAAAGCTTAGAGTGAAAAGACTAGCTTTTTTTTTTTAAAGGAATGCTTTGTAACAATCGAAGGTACTGCTGATAAAGAGCTTTGAATATTTTCTATAACATGACAAGCTGCTTTTGTGTATTATTAACTTTAATAGAGAGAAAAATAAGAGAGTCTGGTCAGGGATCAACTATTCATAGCGGCTGTAATAACTGGAACTAAGTTGTTTTATGGATAATCTACCACATTAAATTAACTATAAACAGATAAAAAAGCATGATGTTCTTATTTAACAAAAAATAATTAATTAGTAAAAAAATAATGATCATTGACAAATTACTGTGGCATATAAAATACTCAATGAGATGTTTCATTATTTGAAAAATAATCAACTTGGGGTGGTAAAAGCATCACAACACTTTGTCACTGATTATTTCCTTATAACCACATGCCCCATAATCTGACTTACACTTTGTCTGCCTTTCTCTTTCTCTTTCTCCCAGTCCGTTCCCAGATCTCTACTATTACTATGGCCACCTTTAACACAACAGTGGCCTCTTTTAATGTGGGCTACACTGATTTCTTCACTGAGCACATTAAGAAGCTCTGCAATCCAAACCCCATCCCTGAGATGCCCTGTGAGCCACTGGCTTGCTCCAACCTGCCACGCAGCCTCACTGACTCCTGTATCAACTACTCCTGTCTGGAAGAAAGAGACAGCATTGAGGGAACCAACAACTTTATTCTGAAAAATGGCATGCTGGATCTCTCTGTAAGGGAGTTTTTAGAAAGTTGTTTGCTTTATCATCTAGTTTTTTTGAGTACAATGAAGATAAATGCCTTAGGTCAATAGTACATTCATTGTTTAGTAGTGATTAGAAGATCAAAAATCTGAAAAGAATGATCTTTCAAAAATCTCATTTTAGGCATATTAATGGTTTAGATGTAGATATGGTGGTGCACAGTCATCTAGGCTTTGGGCAAAAAGAAAAAAGAACGTACATCCTCTGTCAACTCTAAGTTTTTACTAGGGCCTACATAACAATTGTCTTCTTTTATACACAAACAAATAACCTCAGGTGACAGCAAAATACACAATGGATTTCAATAAGTGGTCATTTATTCCAAACTGTAAACCAGCATTAAGAAACCAGGTGGGAAAATATAAGTATAAACTATATTTTAGTAACATGTAAAGCCACCACCAACAGTACCAACCAACACCTTACCAACTATTACCAATAGTGTCTCAGTCTCAGTGATCAACAATCGCTTCTGATATCAGGGCTGATGTCCATTCTTCTTGGCATGATGTAGACACACCTGAGTACTTCTATGAAAGCAGAACTTTTGGCAGTTTGATGGCCTGGAGCAGTCATGCTTCTTGCTACTTAACTAAAATAAGACCTGGCTGCTAATTACTCTCTTAATAATCATGGATGTAGGAAGGACTTACTTATTTGTTTCGAATCCTGGTTTCTCAATGTTGGTTTACTTTTTGAGAAAAATGACTACATATTGAATTAGGTTATATGTGTGTATAATATGTTAGTGAAATATAAACACAAACATTGAACTGATGATCTTTCTTATGTGTAGAACCTAGGCTTCCTTTTTATAATCTTTCTTTCTATTCTCTAATTCTAATTTTCCAGGCTGTTCTCAGGGCTGTGTATGCTGTCCTTACACATGACATTAGCTCGCGGATCTGCGACGTGGCCCTCAACATTATTGAATGTCTGTTGCACCTGGGTGTTGTGCCCAGCATGTCTAAGAAAGGTGCTAAACCAGAGGACAAGGAAAAAGAGGCAGATCTTTCAAAGGAAGGAGCCAGTCAAAGTGTAGGTGGTGCTCATGGAGGTGTGTCTGGCAGCACAGGGGCTGTTCCCAGTGGGGGGAGTGGAGATGGAGGTGGAGGAGGAGGAGGAGGAGGAGGAGGAGGTGGAGGAGGAGAGAGTGGAAGTGGAAGTAAAAATGATATTAAAAACAACAAAAACAATAAGGTATGTGACTGAAATTTATTTTATGTAGGACAATAAGTGACCAGAGAAAGTATGATTTTGAAAATGCCCATGTATATATGCATAGCATTCCTGTATTACTAGTATATATTTATTAACTAGTATTGTATATTCTGATGTTATAGTACATGTACTGCTTCCATGTCATATTTTCAGGAAGAGGACTCCGCTCTTAGCACCCACAGATTAGCTCTGACTATGCTTATTAAAATTGTGAAGTCTCTTGGCTGTGCCTACGGCTGTGGGGAAGGCCATCGTGGGCTTTCTGGAGACCGTCTGCGCATGCAGGTAAGCGTTATTGTATTAATAGCCTGCAGATGCAGCTTTTTTAAAACTATGCACGCTTAAACTTTCAAGCAGCGCTTCTATAAATTTCAGTCTGCTCTAGTGCTTCAGGGTTCTGTACTCTAAACCTTGGCAAACCTTTCAGGAAAATGTTATCCAAATTTTATCCATTTGATCGAATAACAGTTAAATAAATAACAGTCAAATAAGAAATGATTGGTGGATCAAATGCTGTCATTCACCCAAATTCAAAGTTCAGATGTCTAGTTTTGCACAACAAATTACATTATAGGAACCAAAGTTGAAATCTCAAAAGACATTGCTTGCCAAGTAATGCAGTTCACATATAGTAAATCTCATAAATGAATCTCATGAAGAGCAAACCATGAAAATGCCAAATCTATGGCCAGGAGACTAACGGTATTGGGCTGAGACGGATGATGTTCCTCTCTCCCTTGTCAGTCCCAGTGACACTCGTCAATCTTGGCCACCTCTGAGCATGTGTATGCAGAAGAGGATGATTAATGCTTTCCTCAGAGTGTGTCTATTGTGCACTGTAATCATAAATCTATTATAAGTGGCAGTTTGTAAAAGTCTGCCACTCACTTTACATTTCTTACATTATTTTTACTGCAGTCATCTGTGTACCACACTATTCATTAGTAACTCTATCATTTCATATGCTGCGATTTTTTTATATTTATTTTGTCTATGTATTTTTCCCCTACACAGCTAATGCCACTTTATTTCATTTGCTTTTCAATTACTACTCTACTTTGCACAGCTATTTTCATTTTCTCTTAGTTTATGTTAGCTTCTTTTGATTTTTTTTTTTATCTTATTCTTAGTTCATTTATTTTTCATTGTATTGTATTCTGTTTTATTTATTTTATTTTATTTTTGCTGCATATCATGTATGATTGTGTATGTGACCAATAAAATTAGAAATTGAATATGTAAATGCAATGAAAATATTGTTAGGTTCAACAGTTTAGGTAACATTTTTTTCTTTTTTCTTTTTTCCCCCTAACAGTATCAGGATACACATATGTAATTTTGTCTGAAGTAAAAGTTTTGCCATTGTGTTTTTGTTGTAACATTTATAAGGCACAAAGAGAAAGCATCTAGCACCTTAACCTCATTTGTACTAGTAGGCTGGATTGTGTGTTCATGCTGTTTGACTTTCACTGTGTAGGCTCAGAACTGCCTGACCAGTCTGTACAAGCTAGATAAAGTGCAGTTCCGGCAGACCATGAAAGAGTACGTCAACAAGGATTCTCTCAACAACATAGTGGACTTTCTGCATGCTCTTCTTGGCTTCTGTATGGAGCCCATCACTGACAGTAAGAGGAAATATCTACAGACAATGTATACCCACAAGCACATAATCAGCTATAAGTTTTTAACTCAATAGCATTAAAAAGGCTGATACTGTAAAATTAAAATGGACTCAAAAATGGAATAAATGTATGAATAATTTATTGATCAACAGGAGGTAAATTATTAGCGTAGCCATTGAAATCAGTTATAATTCACCATTCTTTATACATTTGAATATTTCTGTGCCCAAATAAAGGCACCACCATAATGCCATAAATGATCAGATAATATCATGACACATGAAACCTGTCTCTTCTGTACAGCATTTCTGTATGTGTCTCAAGGCTTTCTGTGTTTGCTAGTGTCTTTCAGTCTGTCTATTCAGCATACAATGTTTTGTAGTCTGACATGATCCTTAAACATTTAAAAATGTTCCAGTTAAACAGTTAGTCTAGATATTTCACATCAGGGGCGTAGAACATGTATAGTGCTTTGCATAAAGTATTCACCCCCTTTAAACTTTTGGCACATGAGATGGACTTAATTGTATGTCCTTAAAATGGCATTTTATTTCCATTAAGTCCACTGACTTCTCTGTAAGTGTATCCCCCGTCCCATGATGATAAACTAATGCTAACCATAACCCTTTTCATAAATAAAGTGCTTGTTTTTTGGTCCTTGTGTTTAGGATCACTGTCCTAATGAAAGGTGAGGTTTCGCCTAAGCTTTAGTTTTTTGGCAGTTTGAAGCAGATTGTCTTGGACCAATACATTCGTCCTTAAATTTGAACAAGAGCCCTAATCCCCGGTGAGGAAAAGCATCCCCACAACATGATGCTACTACCACCATGTTTCAATGTTCGGATAGTGTTTGTTGAGGAATGGACAGTGTTAGATTTGAACCACATATTTTGGCTCAATTTCTGTTTTTTTATAAAAAACCTTTCTGCAAGGCATTATATAGTGATACACAGCTTTAGTTAAATATTACATTTAATTCAGGGTGTAGGAAATCATCTGCGATGCTAGAATCACCAGTGATTCTCTGTAAAATGGGAAAATCTCAATACTTTTTCTTTTCCTGGTTGACTTTTTATAGTGAATAAAATTTGTAAAGATATTTTCTTACAACCTATACCTGTTGCAACACCTATACTCAGACTTAAGCAAACTAAATAAAAAAATAGTTATCTAAATATGAATATGAACCTAAAATAGAAGCGAGTAATCATATTGTTTGCAATTGTTCTAGAAATACTGATCATGTCTGTTTGTTGTTTTCCATTCATTTTTCTCCACTCTCCCATCTCTCCTCTGTCTCTCGTCTCCCTTAAAACTGTGTTTTAGGGACTGGTAGGGGCTCTAAGGGCAGTTTAGACTGTAGTGTGGATAGTTTTGTCCTATTCTACCCTCAGATGTACCCTCTAGCCATAAAACACCAGTGTGTGTAAATAATTCTTCCTCCATTACTCAGTCACTCATCCTTTCAGTAGACTTGCCAATCTTTAATATTAAGAAATGTCAGATGGTGCATGGTTGGTGATTTTTTCCCAATTCTGAGTAAATTATGTGAACTAAATTCTAATTTACTTGCAGTACATTTAACAGTTGGCAAGTTAGTGAACATATGAGTGGAATGATAATGAAACCCTGAAGGTCCCTTGGAGTGTGAGGTTTGTGTGTGTGTGTGTGTGTGTGTGTGTGTGTATGTGTGTGTGTGTGTGTGCGTGTGTGTGTGTTTGGAATGGGTGTTTTAGTGTTTTCCTGAAAACTACATGTCTGTGCTGGCCTGACACCAATGTTGCCCCGCATCTCTTCTCTTGCAGAATACGGCAGTGCAGGTGAGAGGTCCAGGAGGGCGAATAAGCGAAACTTCGGTAGATACACAATATCTAAATTTACTGCCCAAAAATAGGCATTACTCACATTCCTGCACCCCTCCCTGTGTCTAAGGTGACATTCTCGCCTCCAGATTAGGATGAACACATCAGAGTAGCCACTAAAAATGACATGTGATCTTTATTGAATACTGCTTTTTCAAAACTAGCAGAAAAAACGTTAATGCTGTGACATGGAAGCGTAACCTGATTGTTAGGTCCAAGAGTTATCAGGCCACAGACATTTGCATGTATGCAATCCTTTAGACCCTTTGCCTTGCATTTGTGCTTTATAATTTTTGCCTTTTCTACATCTTGTATGTGCTGATTGCTTCTTGCTTGCCCTGTTGTTCTCTCACTCATGCCTGAGCCTCAGTTCAGTTGCTCCATCTTGTCTTTCAGCCTTATGTACAGCATCTAAAATCACTTCTGTATGTTTTCAGACAAGGCTGGGTTTGGAAACAATTTTGCTACAGGAGGGGATAAATCTCTTGCCCAGAGCATGGAGGCTGTGGTTGTGGGCTGCATGTTCAAATCCCTCATTACCAGATGTGCATCGACTACACATGAGCTGCACAGTCCAGAAAACCTGGTGAGCCCCAGCATTTACAAATTTATGACTATTTGCAGTCTCACATTTGTCATGTATTCATAAGTATGGTGTTTCATTATGTTTCAGTATAAATGCTTTGCATCCTGTCACTAAGTCTGAGTCTTTTCTCTTCTTTCTTTCTATTTCTATCTCTGTCTCCATCCTTGTCTCTCTCTTATGTACATCATTCACATGTTAAGGGTCTGTACTGTGACATTCGACAGCTGGTTCAGTTTATCAAAGAATCACATGGCAACGTATTTCGCCGTGTGGCATTAAGTGCCCTGTTGGACAGTGCAGAAAAACTCAATGCCACAAAGAAATTCGAGGACAAAGAGGACACCAAGCCCAATGCACAAAAAAGGTTACTACATTACACAAATAGCTTAGACACATAGTTCACACACATAAACAAAGAGGCATTTGTTATCATTGAACATAAAAGAACACCAGGATCATCTATTATATGTAATCATTTATGGGACTTTTTTTATTGTTTACGAATGTCTATAATACAAATGATTTTTCAAGTGAATTCTTACACAAAATATTATTTCTAGTTATTTCAATAGATAGTTGTAGCACTCAGTAATGGTTAATAATACAGTTGAGACCAAAAGTTGATATACATCTAGGCTAAAGGTCTCGGTTTTTCACAAAGCCACACATTTCATGTTACCATACAATTTTTAGCAAGCCAGTTACTTTGTCCACTTCTTTTAAAAATGGTGAGAAACATTTTACTTCTTCTTTAATTCACTACATGTACACTCCACCAGTAGTTTATGCACACCAAGTTAACTGTATCTTTAATATAAACAGTCTGAAAGATTCCAAAAATTAAAGATCAGACAATTTTAATGATTACTACTTACTTGGGAGTGCATCAATTACCTTTTTGCCCTTGATACCACGGGAGAGTCCAAGCAACCTGATTAAAATGTATTACAATATGCATGTGTATCAGTGATGAGCAAATCCCTGGAGCTCTATTAGGAAGGAAGGACTTCTGGAGGAAGATGTTCAAATCTCAGAGTGCTGCCAGTGACACCAGCAGCCAATCAGAACAGGACACATCAGAGTGCACTACCGCCCACTCAGGCACCACCACGGACCGCCGCTCACGCTCTCGCTCTCGACGCATCTCACTGCGCAAGAAGCTTAAACTTCCCATAGGTGTGTGTGTGTGTGTGTGGATGTGACATCCAGTTACCCTCATAGATGTGCTGGGAATTCTAAACTCACTGACTGCCTGTGACTCAGAGATATTTGTTGTGTGTAATGTACAGTGTTATTTCATTGTACATTTTCTGTGCTTTTATATACAGTTGGGTCTTGTTTATCTATTATTATGTTGGCTTGAAAGAGCCAACATTCTGTTTATCTTCCTCTTCTTCTTCTTCTGTTAGACAATTTGTTCTGGAAAAGGGTTGGAAACAACAGAATTACAGTTGCCAAACAATGCAGAATTCAATGACTTAATCATTATGTGGTACATGGGGAAACTCAGTCCAGCAACTAACTGGATTATCATAACAGCCTGTTGGCAACACCATAGCAACCACCTAGCAACAACCTAACAGCCACCAGGGATCATATAGCAACCTCCTAGAAATACCGTTGTGACCACCTGGAACTCCACTTAGCAACACCCTAGCAACTAGCTGGACCATAATAACAAACAATTCGCATCCTAGCAACTAGCTGGACCATGACAGCAAACAACTGTTAGCCTAGCAACTAGCTGGACCATGATAGCAAACAATTGGCACCCTAACAACCAGCTGGACCATGATAGCAACCAATTGGCACTCTAGCAACCAGCTGAGTTTCCTCAACAACTGCCTAGCTACCACCATACAACCAGCTAAGAGCATATTAAGTCCATCTGGAAACACCATAGCAACTACCTGGAACCACAAAACAGCCACCTAGCAACACCCTAGCAACCAGCCAAGTTTCTTTAGCAAAATCTGAAATAACAAATCACAGTAATATCATTCAGCCCTTTTAGTGTGTTTAGCGGGCTCTGTCAAGCCAACATCAAATTTCATTCATGAACATTAGCCTCCTAATTTCTTGTTATCAGATATTCCGGTCCATCACTGCTGTGTGTGATATAATGGGGACATGCCATGTTTCATTACATAATCTTTGAGCCATGTGCACATTTGTGCTTTATCTGCTTTAATTATATGCAGATGGCTTATGCACCACTGGTGTACTGAAATTTACTGGAATTTCAGAGATTTAAACCCATTCTCATTTCTCTTTTTTGTGTTCTTTTTTGTCGCCAGCATGCCGTAGGACTGTACGCCTTCCATTCACTCTCTCCGTCCTACGTATGTGTGTATGTGTGTGTATATTTTGTGATCATTACAGATCTCTTAATAAAGATTCTATTGGATCTTTTCAATGTACTTTCAATGTTTGTAAGCCCTGTGTATGCAGTAAGCTGAATGTGTGTGACTCATGCTTTATAGGTTTTGTCCAAGCCATCTGTATGTGTGTGTGTGTGTGTGTGTGTGTGTGTGTGTGTGTGTTTTGTTTGTTATTCTTCCCTTATATGAAATCAGTTCAGTTCCATTTCCATGTTACTCTTTTGTTCATTACTCAGGTATGAAAGTGCTTTTTCTTCAACTGAACCAGTTATCATCTCACCCACACACTGCCCACACTGCCTCTAAATAGGTAGTGAGTTATCAAAAATATAGGAGACACATGAAGATGACACATTAACAAAAACTGTGCTTAATAAGTCAGGAGGTCTATATTAGGCATGTTTTCTGTTGTTCACTTGTGGCCATGCGTGCAGGCAACTGGCTGAAGCGTTCCTCTCTCTCTGGCCTGGCTGATGGTGTGGAGGACCTCTTGGACATCAGCTCAGTGGACAGACTTTCCTTCATCAGGCAGAGTTCCAAGGTGAGACATTGTGATGAGCTAAATTGTTTTGAGCATTGTAGATATTTTTATATTTTTCCATGCAAACCTTCCTTACACAGAATACAGTGTCTCTTTACTTTGCTTGATATTGTGACTTTAATAATGTGACCTGTAAAACATTTTTTGGTGATTGAGAGCTGTTCAAAACGAATCTAGCCATGGGGGTCACAGTCCAATGACTTCTGTGCCGGTCCCAAGCCCGGATAAATAGAGAGGGTTGCGTCAGGAAGGGCATCCGGCGTAAAACATTGCCAAATTTAACCATGCGAATTGTCAGTACTCTGAATTTCATACCAGATCGGTCGAGGCCCGGGTTAACAACGACCGCCATTGGCGCCGTTGACCTACAGGGCGCCGGTGGAAATTGGGCTACTGTTGGTCGAAGAAGTAGAGGAGGGAGGAGAGTGCACAGACAGAGAGAGAAGAGGAAAGGTAAGAGTGTAGGACTGAGAATAGGAACTCTGAATGTACTATGACAGGGAAAGGTAGAGAGCTGGCTGATGTGATGGAGAGAAGGAAGGTGGATATACTGTGTGTACAGGAGACCAGGTGGAAGGGTAGCAAGGCTCGTAGTATAGGAGCAGGATTCAGGCTGTTTTATTATGTTGTGGATAATAAGAGAAATGGGGTAGGTGTGGTCCTGAAGGAGGAGTTTGTGAGGAATGTTCTGGAGGTGAAGAGAGTGTCAGACAGGGTGATGAGAATGAAGTTAGAGATTGAAGGTGTGATGTTGAATGTTGTTAGTGGTTATGCCCCACAGGTAGGTTGTGAGTTAGAGGAGAAAGAGAGATTCTGGAGTGAATTAGATGAGGTGATGGAGAGTATTCCCACGGGTGAGAGAGTGGTGATAGGATTTTAATGGACATGTTGATGGTGGGGGGCACGGTGGCTTGGTGGTTAGCACATTTGCCTCACACCTCCAGGGTTGGGGGTTTGATTCCCGCCTCCGCCATGTGTGTGTGGAGTTTGCATGTTCTCTCTGTGCCTCGGGGGTTTCCTCCGGGTACTCCGGTTTCCTCCCCCAATCCAAAGACATGCATTGTAGGTTGATTGGCATCTCTAAATTGTCCGTATTGTCCGTAGTGTGTGAGTGTGTGATTGCGTGAGTGAATGAGAGTGTGTGTGTGCGCCCTGCGTTGGGTTGGCACTCCGTCCAGGGTGTATCCTGCCTTGATGCCCAATGATGCCTGAGATAGGCACAGGCTCCCTGTGACCCGAGAGTAGATCAGATAAGCAGTAGACAATGAATGAATGTTGGTGAGGGGAACACAGGTGATGAGGAGGTGATGGGCAAGTTTGGAGTTAAGGAAAGGAACCTAGAAGGACAGATGGTAGTGGACTTTACTAAGAGGATTGACATGGCTGTGGTTAACACTTATATTCAGAAGAGGGAGGAGCATAGAGTGACTTACAAGAGTGGAGGTAGAAGAACACAGGTAGACTATGTAGAAGAGGCAATCTGAAAGAGATTAGTGACTGTAAAGTGGTAGTGGGAGAGAGTGTAGCCAGACAGCATAGGATGGTTGTGTGTAGGATGACTTTGATGGTCTGTAAGAAGAAGGGGTCAAAGATAGAGATAGAGAAGAAAACCAAGTGGTGGAAGCTGAAAAAGGAGGAATGTTGTGAAGAATTTAGACAGAAGTTGAGGCAGGCTCTGGGTGGTCAGGTAGTGATGCCAGATGATTGGGAAACTACAGAAGAAGTGAGCAGGGAGACAGGGAGAAAGGTGCTGGGTGTGCCATCTGGAAGGAGGAAAGAAGATAAGCAGACTTGGTGGTGGAATGAGGAAGTTCAGGATAGTATCCAGAGGAAGAGGTTAGCCAAGAAGAAGTGGGACATGGACAGGACTGAAGAGAATAGACAGGAATACAAGGAGTCACAGCACAGAGTGAAGAGGGAGGTGTCTAAGGCCAAGCAGAAGGAATATGACGAGTTGTACACTGGGTTAGACACTAGAGAAGGACAGAAGGACTTGTACAGGTTAGCTAGGCAGAGGGATCGAGATGGGAAGGATGTGCAACAAGTTAGAGTTATTAAGGATAGAGCTGGAAGGGTGCTTACAAGTGAGGAGAGTTTACAGAGGAGATGATAGGAGTACTTTGAGGAGCTGATGAATGAGGAAAACGAGACGGAAAAAAGAGTAGAAGGGGTGAACTCTGTGGAACAGAAAGTAGATAAGATTAGAAAGGATGAAGTCAGGAAGGCTTTGAAGAGGATGAAAAGTGGGAAGGCAGTTGGTCCTGACGACATCCCGGTGGAGGTCTGGAAGTGTCTGGGAGAGGCAGCAGTGGAATTTTTAACTAGTTTGTTCAACAGGGTTTTAGAGAGTGAGAAGATGCCTGAGGAATGGAGAAGAAGTGTGTTAGTGCCGATCTTTAAGAATAAGGGTGACGTGCAGAGTTGCAGCAACTATAGGGGGATAAAGTTGATGAGCCATACAACGAAGCTATGGGAAAGAGTACTGGAAGCTAGGTTAAGGAAGGTAGTGGAAATTTGTGAGCAGCAGTATGGCTTCATGCCCAGAAAGAGCACAACAGATGCAATTTTTGCTCTGAGAATTTTGATGGAGAAGTATAGGGATGGTCAGAGGGAGTTGCACTGTGTGTTTGTAGACTTGGAGAAAGCGTATGACAGGGTGCCAAGAGAAGAGCTGTGGTACTGTATGAGGAAGTCAGGAGTAGCAGAGAAGCATGTCAGAGTGGTGCAGGACATGTATGAGAGGAGCAGGACAGTGGTGAGGTGTGCTGTAGGTCAGACAGAGGAGTTCAAAGTGGAGGTGGGACTTCATGAGGGATCGGCTCTGAGCCCCTTCCTGTTTGCTATAGTGATGGACCAGTTGTCAGAGGAGGTCAGACAGGAGTCTCCTTGGACAATGATCTCCTTGCAGATGACATTGTGATCTGTAGTGAGAGCAGGGAGCAGGTGGAGGAAAACCTGGAGAGGTGGAGGTTTGTGCTGGAGAGAAGAGGAATGAAAGTCAGTCGTAGTAAGACTGAGTACGTGTGTAAATGAAAGGGAGGGAAGTGGAACAGTAAGGTTACAGGGTGAAGAGGTGAAGAAGGTACAGTAGTTTAAGTACTTGGGGTCAACAGTCCAGAGTAATGGAGAGTGTGGGAAAGAGGTAAAGAAGCGAGTGCAGGCAGGTTGGAATGGGTGGAGAAAGGTGTCGGGAGTTCTGTGTGATAGGAAAATATCAGCGAGAATCAAGGGGAAGGTGTACAGGACAGTGGTGAGACCGGCTATGCTGTATGGTTTAGAGACAGTGTCACTGAGGAAGAGACAGGAGTCTGAGCTAGAGGTAGCAGAGCTGAAGATGTTGAGGCTCTCTTTGGGAGTGACAAGATTGGACAGGACTAGGAACGAGTAAATCAGAGGGACAGCTCATGTTGGACGTTTGGGGGACAAAGTTAGGGAGGCCAGATTAAGATGGTTTGGACATGTTCAGAGGAGTGAGAGTGAGTATATTGGTAGGAGAATGTTGGACATGGAGCTGCCAGGCAGGAGGCAAAGAGGAAGGCCAAAGAGGAGGTATATGGATGGAATTAATGAGGATATGAAGCTAGTGGGTGCAAGTGTTGAGGATGCAGAAGATAGAGATAGGTGGAGAGAGATGATTCGCTGTGGCGACCCCTGAAGGGAAAAGCGGAAAGAAGAAGAAGAAGAAGAGAGCTGTTCAATACGAATAGAGGATTCAAAGAATAATTGTTTGTTTGCATTTAATCATTCTTTAAGGGTATCAGTAACTGTGTCACATATGTTCTTGACCAGTTCATCCCAAGAATTAGTGGATGGGTAAGACGAGGACTAATTCCCTCTATACTATGCTTTTGCCTCAAAAATGTAATCATGACTGGCACCAGTGGATACGCCATGCACACACGTCAACTTCACCAGTCATGTATGTCCTTGCAATAAATCAGGCTTTGATGCGCAGTGATCTGGTTACATTGTGAGACTACCAACGCCTGATGTGTAGTTCTTTGTATACTTACTGACAAACGAGAGAGAAGAGAGCGAGAGAGAGAGAGGAGGATAGAATAAAATAAAATATTTTTGTTGCATTTTAGTATTTTGTTTTTTTACTTGTTTAATGAAGATGCTACAACAGGTGTTACAAATTATGGAACAAATCTTCCCCTTTTCTCTCAAAAAAACTTTAACTAAAATTGCTGATATTTTTTGCAGTTTTGGAATATTGGTAAATTATTCAAGCACAAAGATGGAAGACTAGTTGACATTTGGGGATCTGTCGGAAAGGTATATAGTTAAATGAATGAATGGATAACAAGTCTTATGCGCTGAAGGGTAAAAATAATTTGATTTCTATTTTGCATTTTATTTTTGTACTTATCCTCTTTCTGTTCGGTATTTATGAAATTCTTTGTACATTAGTTTCTGATTTTAATTCTCTCTATATTGAATTATACCTGTTTATAGAGACATAAAGGGTCTTTTAAAAACATGGACCATAAGGCTGACCACATTGTCTTGCCAGGTGAAATTCACCAGCGCCGTCAAGCTGTCAGAAGGAAGTGCCACAGAGTACGGCCGGGAAGAGGAGGAGAACTTCTTCAAGAGGCTCGGTAAATGGCGGTCTGGTCGGCGGAACCCATCCAAGCTTCACCACACAGAGGAGAAAGATGGTAGAACCCTGGGGGTTTCCCCCCTCGCCCATCTATACTGCACATCCACCAATGCCTCTGTGTTTGTGCCAGTCCGTGTCCTTGTCCTGTGCTTTTGGTGCACTCAGTGTTCTCTACCATCTTCCATGCCAGCTCTGTGTGTGTGTTTGTATTTGTTTGTGTATCTCGGTGGGAAGCTGTCTGTTGAGACAAGGACAGTGATTTTGACTTATTTGTCCTGGCTGTCCATGGCCTAAAATTGACTACCCGAACTACCAGCTCTCCACAAGAGGTGCCTAAATGTGAAGTATTCTATGTGTAGATAATAACATCAGCATGTTGTTTACTTTAATCTTGCTTCCTTAATTCTACAAAATGGTAATAATGTAGCCTCAAATGTAGAAAATACCCACATATTATCTATCATTTATCAGAGTAACTTCATACATACATATCATAATTGTACCTTTCTTGTTGTTTTATCACTAACAGGATGCCATGGATTCCCAGAGCGCTTGGCTTCGAACCAGGAGGCAATGAAGAATAAGAATATAGTAAATCTGGGTGCCATCAGACAAGGCATGAAGAGGTTCCAGTTCCTTCTGAACTGCTGTGAGCCAGGAACCATCCCAGACGCCTCTATCCTGGCTGCTGCACTGGACCTGGTTTGTTCCTCATATTCTACATAACTCATGTTCTAGATAACTTACACTGTCTTTTTGTACACTCTTGTATTAATTATACACACTCACTTTGCACTGCTGCAAAAGTTCTACACCAAACTTGTGGCATCCTGGACACAGAGACTGACCGAGGCTTTTTACTGCAGTTCCCCCTGTCTGTGCTTGATGAGCAATAAAATACTCCAAGTCAATGCCTTGGTGATCACTCTATCCAGCTATTTTAGCTGCATTCATTTAATATTAGGACTGTCCAGTTACTGCTATACTGCTATACTTCTAATCAGTACCATTTGTTTATACATATGAACAGTAACCTTGTATATTGCACTAGCTCTTTGTTTGCACTGTAGCTGATATATATGTCACTGAGATATAGTGTACTAGTGCATCTGTTCTTTTTATGCCCATTTTCTGGCTCTGCTTTTGTTTTTTGTTTTGTATTCTACATTCATTTCATGTATGGACACATTATGCTGCTACCTATTATTATATATTATTACCTATATTATTATTGTTTATGCTTTGTGTCTTTTTTTACCCTGTATTGCTTGGAATCTTATAATAATAATAAAAAGAAGAAGAAGAAGAACAATAAAATTAATGAAACAATAAGATTGAAATGTTTTTCTTTGTGTGGCATTGCCTTTTAGAAGTTCTTGCATCAGCAGTCATTTGCTCAGGAGCATCTGTGCTCTCAAACATAGCACAGTCATCTTCCTGAATTATTAAATCACTGTTTAATTCAATTTGACTAGCTTTAGGGCCAGTCTGTTTCTATTTTGTTCATCTGTTTGTTTTTTTCTAATCAGGAAGCTCCAGTGGTGGCGAGGGCCTCCTTGTTCCTGGAGTGTGCTCGTTTTGTTCATCGCTGTAATCGTGGCAACTGGCCAGAATGGATGAAAGGTCACCACGTCAACATCACCAAGCGAGGGCTTTCTCGAGGACGCTCACCTGTGGCTGGGAACAAGAGAAACAATAAGCTGCAGTGGAGCGCCGCTAAGTATTTCTACCAGTGGGGCGATGTGAGTGTATGCTCAAACTGTAACTCATGTTGAAATATCTAAAATAAAAGTACATACGATTTGTTGATAAGGAAATAATGCGCTAGCTTTAATGATCATTTTTAATATGTTGCAGTTTACTTCACAACCGTAATAATAAAATATTAATAGTACTTGATGGACACACAATACTTTGCATTACCTTTTGCACAATTTGCAGAATCTAAATAAAAATTGATGAAGTGTTTGGATAGAAGTATACTTTTGGAACATTTAGCCCTTCAGACCTTTGACAATATGGATCTACTGATCGGATCTGATATTGTATTAGTAACCAAGCCAAGTTTTATGCCAGATTATACAAAATATCAGAGGCTTAATATAGCACTGTACATTAGAGAATTTGTATCTTGTGTTTATTAGTAAAACATACATCAGGTCAGTTAATAAAAGTGACATAACATATATGTCAGTATATCAGATTGGAAAAATTAATCTGGTGTTTTTGGTCAATATTGAACCTGATACAAATATTCAATATTAGGCCTAGTTTTATTTTCTTCTCCCAAAGCAAAATGAACCATTTAGACACCATCCTACACTAAACATCATACCTGTTAAGAATCAATTGTTGCCTTAAACTTTTAACTGTTATGTTTTCTCCAAAAGGCGATTGGCACTCGTCTGAGCGAGCTGTGTCACTCAGATAGCGAGAGTCCAGCTAACATCCTGGGCTTTATTTATGACGAGGAGAGCAAAAGGAGGGCGAGGAAAGAGGATGAAGAGGAAGACTTCCTGGATGACAGTAAAATAACATGATCAAAGCTCTAACATCATTCCAAAGAGAGTTAATGTTACTAATCTTGGTATTTCTGTGACTCCGTGTTTAATAGAGATGGATTTTTGCATTTCCAATCTTCACAGGTACTGTAAACCCCACCAAGTGCAGCTGTCCCTTTGCGCTTAAGATGTCTGCTTGTCAGCTGCTTTTAGAGATCACTACCTTCCTGCGAGAGACTTTTCCCTGCCTTCCACGCCCACGCACAGAGCCCCTAGTGGTCAGAATGTGTACTTGTTATTTATTTATGACTGACCAGATTTACTGTAACTATAGAGGTCAATGATATTTTCATCCACACCAAAAGACGGTTAGACTTAAAAAAATCTTTGATGAAGTAGACTCTATTGGCAAATGTTTGTGGACACCAGATCATCACACCCATATGTGTTGCCAGAAAGTTGGAAGTACACAATTGGGAAGAATATGCACGGTTGTCTTTGTATTCTGTAGCATTTCTCTTTATTGGAAGTAAAGGACTCAAACATGATCCAGCATGACAATGCTCCTCTGCACAAAGCAAGGTCCATTAAGGCATGGTTTGCCAAGGTTGCCAAGCCCTCACTTCAATCACACTGAACACCTTTGGAATGATCTAGTATGACGGCTACATGCCAGGCCTCCTCACCCAACATCAGTCCCTGAACATTGATCACTGGGCCAACTCCCACAGCCACAAAAATCCAATGGAAAGTCTGCCCAAAGAGTGGAGGTTATTACAATAACAAATGGAGGAATAAATAATATGGCTGTGATTGGTCAGGTGTCCAGGGGATATATATCCCCTTTGTTAGGAACACCTATACACCTGTGGCAACAGCACAATGCAAAAAATCATGCAGATACAGGTTAAGAGGTTTAGTTATTGTTCACATTAAACTTCAAATAATGTAAAGTGTAATCTCTGGGACTGTGATTGTGGCATAGTTGTTTGTACCAGATGGGCAAGTTTGATGATTTCAGAAACTGCTGAGCTCCTGGGATTTCAGTCCAGTCTCTAGAGTTTACACATAATATTGCAAAAAACATTACATACATTACATAAGCAACAGTCCTGTGGGTGGAAACTGCTTATTGATTAGAAAGGACAGGGGAAAATGTCCACATTGGTTCAAACTGCCAGGAAGTCATAGTACTCTAAAACTGTGTTGAGCAGAAAAGCATCTCAGGATGCACAAAACATCAAACCTTGAGGTATATGGGCTACAACAACAGAAGACTCAGCCTAACTGGACATTTAAAGATGAAACTTTTTCTAGTCTTCAACTGTCCTCTTTCTATGAGTTTGGGCCCATGATAGCTTTAGAATCCTGTTTATGCTTTTCTGATCACCACAGGTAAAGTCTGCTTTTTTGAGTTACTGTAGACTTCCTGTAAGTTTAGATCAGTCTGGTCATTCTCCTCTCTCACCAACAATTTCTCTCACCAACAATTGTTGCAGCTTGTAGACCTTCTGCTCACAGGATGTATTTTGTTTTTTGCACCGTTCTCTGTAAATTGTTGTTACCTATTTGGTAACAACAACGATGCAATAGGTATATTAGATCACATTATCCCCCCATTCTGATGTTTCATTCCCTGTAGCTCCTGACCTATATCTGCATGTTTCTATGCATTGTGCAGCTGCCACATGATAGAATGATTAGATAACTGCATGAATACGCAGTGTACAGCTGTCCCTAATAAAATTGATAATGTGGTGTGTATTTTTAGCCAAACAGTATAATCAACATAAATTCACAAGTGTGCCCAAACTGTCCCAATATTGTAGGATTTAGAGAGTTGCCGGCTGCGCCTGGACCCAGAGCTCGGCCGCCATCGCTACGAGAGGAAGATCAGCTTTGCTGGAATCTTAGACGATGAGGACGGCCATGATTCCCTGAACAGCAGTAGTCACACTCTGAAGTCTGACACAGCATGTGATGAAAAGAAATCATCTCAAGAACCCCTGGGTATGATTATTTTTTGCTGATGAATCAGTTATGTTTGTTCATCGACATACATCTGATTCTTAACTGTACTTTTCAGCTCCCGCCAGGAAGATCCGAGTCGGAGGCTCTCGGTTGCTGCAGATTAAAGGGGCGAGGAGTTTCAAGGTGAAGAAAGGTGGTTCTCTGTCCTCCATCCGCAGAGCTGGCAGTCTAAAGAGCACCAAGATGTCTCGGCAGGACTCGGAGTCCGAGAACGACGCAGAGTCTGATCGTCTGCTGTCTCAGAGCAGAGACACAGTCACTGATATTGGTGAGAACAGTTCCTTAATTTGTCTGTCTACATGCTGAGTAGTTTTGCTTGAATGAATGATTTTACACTGTATGTGGAGCTTTTAAATTTTATGGCTATAAATATATAATATGTTATAAAAAAAATATCAAAATAAAAATATAATGTCAGTGTGTCCATGCTGACCTTTGTGCACCACTGAAAATGCCATCAATGGGCATGTGAGCATCAGAACTGGACCACAGAACAATGGAAGAAGGTGGCTTGGTCTGATGAATCATGTTTTCTGTTATATCACGTGGATGGCCGGGTGCGTGTGCGTCACTTACCTGGGGAACACATGGCACCAGGATGCACTATTGGAAGAAGGCAAGCCAGCGGAGGCAGTGTCATGCTTTGGGCAATGTTCTGCTGGGAAACCTTGGGTCCTGCCATCCATGTGGATGTTACTTTGACATGTACCACCTACCTAAGCATTATTGCAGACCATGTACACCCTTTCATGGAAATGGTATTCCCTGATGGCTGTGGCCACTTTCAGCAGGATAATGTGCCATGCTACAAAGCAAAAATGATTCACAAATGGTTTGATGAGCAAATTCCCCATATCTCAATCCAGTCGAGCATCTGTGGGGTGTGCTGGACAAACAAGTCCGATCCATTGAGGCCCCACCTCACAACTTACAGGACTTAAAGGATCTGCTGCAAACGTCTTGGTGCCAGATACCACAGCACACCTTCAGGGATCTAGTGGAGTCCATGCCGTGACGGGTCAGGACTGTTTTGGCAGCAAAAGGGGGACCAACACAATATTAGGCAGGTGGTCATAATGTTATGCTGTATATCATAAATGCATGTGCACCATGATGACCTTATTTCTTATGCAAAGGCTGTGGAAATAAAAGAAAAATGTCTCTTTTTCCCTCTGGTCATATTATTTGGGCTCGTTTCAGTTGGGGGTTTTGAAACCTGGAAACCTGGCAGCCATGTTTAATGATATTGGCTTTGTGCACTGTTGTGTAACAGGAAACACACTTGACATTTCAAACATCTGAACAAAGGCACATTTGCAAACTGCTCAGAATGAACTGCTGGACTGTATGCTGAATGACTGCAAGTTGCCATCTCTCAACTTCCTTATTACTCGGATTCATTGCAGTCTAGTTAATATAGCAACACCTCAACTTGAGCTAGTTTTGTTTTGATTTGGGTTTTTATTTTGCGTAATGAGGTAAAAAATCACTTAACAAACATTACATATATTTAATAATCCTGTTTACAGGAGTTTTGAATTTGTATCTGTATTTTCAGGGAGCTCCTGGAGTACTAGTGAGCCCAGCATTGAGCCCGAAGGTCCTGGAAGCACCAGTGGAGTGGACGACTACCACCGCAACATGTCATGGCTACATGTAAGTTCACGCACACTAATTTGTGTGTGTGTGTGTGTGTGTGTGTGCGCGTGTGTGTGTGATTAAAACACCTACTTATTATTTTCATACTCTTCCAGATAATGATCCTACTGTGCAACCAGCAGAGTTTTATCTGTACCCATGTGGACTATTGCCACCCTCGCTGCTACCAACGTCACAGTCGCTCCTGTGCTCGCCTCGTCCGTGCCATCAAGCTGCTTTATGGAGAGACTGTTGATAGCCTGAGAGAGAACAGCTCCAGCAGTAGCATTGGCTCCCGTGCCAAGAAGAGCAAAGAGGTGTAAAAATACTGTCACACAACAGTACTAAACACTGTGATGTATATTCAGCCCCAGCAGAATTTACCATACTGAGCCCTAAAATAATTATTCTTTTATACTGAATAGTTTTAGGGTTTATATTCTAAATCTAATGTCTCTCTTTCAGTGCTCGGACAAGTCATGTCTGCGGACGCCATCTATGAAGAGACGTCCTACTGACAGCAATGCAGAGGGGAAGAAAGACACTGGGATGCTGAAGTACATTCGCACACAGGTGCTGATTTAGGTTCCTAAAAGCAGTTTGTGCTTATAAATGAACAATCCTCATTGAAATGCTACCCATGAACCCCTGACGTCAGACCTGCATACCAGTGACAAAATACTGGCAAAAATCATGTAATAAAAGACTGTACAGTGGTGTGAACAGTCACTGATCACAAACCTACCGACCTATCAGTCTGGAAAAGGTTATAAAGCCATTTCTAAAGCATTGGGACTGCCGCGAACCACAGTGAGAGAAATTATCTACAAATGGCGAAAACATGGAACAGTGGAGAACCTTCCCAGGAGTGGCCGGCCGACCAAAATTACCCCAAGAGCACAGCGACAACTCATCCAGGAGGTCATAAAAGACCCCACAACAACATCCAAAGAAATGCAGGTCTCACTTGCCTCAGTTAAGGTGAGTGTTCATGACTCCATCATAAGAAAGAGACTGGGCAAAAATGGTTTGCATGGCAGAGTTCCAAGATGAAAACCGCTGTTGAGCAAAAAGAACATAAAGGCCCGTCTCAGTTTTGCCAGAAAACATCTTGATGATCCCCAAGACTTTTGGGAAAATACTCTGTGGACTGACGAGACAAAAATTGAACTTTTTGGAAGGTCTGTGTCCCATTACGTCTGGCGTAAAAGTAACACCGCATTTCAGAAAAAGAACATCATACCAACAGTAAAATATGGTGGTGGTAGTGTGATGGTCTGGGGCTGTTTTGCTGCTTCAGGACCTGGAAGACTTGCTGTGATAAATGGAACCATGAATTCTGCTGTCTACCAAAAAATCCTGAAGGAGAATGACCGGCCATCTGTTTGTGACCTCAAGCTGAAGCGAACTTGGGTTCTGCAGCATGACAATGATCCAAAACACATCAGCAAGTCCACCTCTGAATGGCTGAAGAAAACAAAATGAAGACTTTGGAGTGGCCTAGTCAAAGTCCTGACCTCAATCCGATTGAGATGCTGTGGCATGACCTTAAAAAGGTGGTTCATGCTCGAAAACCCTCCAATGTGGCTGAATTACAACAATTATGCAAAGATGAGTGGGCCAAAATTCCCCCACAGTGCTTATTCACTGCAAGTTATGGAAAACACTTGATTGCAGTTGTTGCTGCTAAGGGTGGACCAACCAGTTATTAGGCTTAGGGGGCAAACACTTTTTCACACAGGGCCATGTAGTTTTGGATTTTGTTTTCCCTTAATAATAAAAACCTTCATTTAAAAACTGCATGATGTGTTTACTTGTGTTATCTTTGACTAATATTTAAATGTGTTTGATTATCTGAAACATTAAAGTGTGACAAACATGCAAAAAAAATAAGAAATCAGGAAGGGGGCCAACACTTTTTCACACCACTGTACATGAAGAGTTGTCACCTGTGGTTTACTGCTGTAATGTATACAAATCCTAAACCTAGATAATCCATTACGCTAGATAAACCATAGACCCACTGATGAGCTTACTTATGCAAAAATTGTCTGTTATGTTTTGCATTTGCAGGTAATGAGTCTATCACCAGCACCTCTTTCCCTGCTTATAAAAGCAGCTCCTATCCTGACTGAGGACATGTATGGAGACATTCAGCCAGCTGCATGGGAGCTGCTGCTCAGTGTCGATGAGCACATGGCTGCTGCTGCAGGTCTGTTTCTGATCATTCTACAACATTATAATATTTATAAATATTATAATTGTATCAAAAGGTGGTGTACTGAGGGAGTAATACATTGGTATATACAGCAGACAAAAATATATAAATTGCTCAGGCTTAAGTATGAATTAATGAATGAATTGATTGATTAATTAATGAATTAATTAAATGTTATAGACATCTTGATTGGTCATAACAATATAAACTCTACTGCAGCATGTTATACGTGTATATATATTCTAGATAAAATATAATAAAACAATAGTAGTTATATTCTAAAGACAGTCAAGTATAAACCAGTGAAGGGAGCCTGGATTAAGATGAGAGCGTTATTGTATTTTAACTATAATAGTGTTCATCAAGCTCAGATTTCTCTGTAAACTGTTTTTTATGACCTTGCTTTGTGCACTGGTGCACAGTCATGTTGGAACAGGAAGGGGTCATCCCCAAACCGTTCCCACAAAGATGGGTGCATGAAATTGTCCAAAATTTCTTGGTATGTTGAACCATTAAGAGTTCCTTTCACTGGAACTAAGGGGCCAAGCCCCTAAAAAACAACCCCTCACCATAATCCCCCCTCCACAAAACTTTTACATTTGCCACAATGCAGTCAGGCAAGTACCGTTCTCCTGGCAACCGCCAAACCCAGACTCGTCCATCGGATTGCCAGACAGAACAGCATGATTGGTCACTCCAGAGAACACGTCTCCACTGCTTTGGAGTCCAGTGGCAACGTAATTTACACCACTGTATCCGGCGCTTTTCATTGCACTTGGTAATGTAAGGCTTGGATGCAGCTGCTCGACTATGAAAACCCATTCCATGAAGCTCTCTACGCACTGTTCTTGAGCTAATCTGAAGGCCACACGAATTTTGGAGGTCTGTAACTATTTTATACATCTGTGGCCGTGGAAGTGATTGGAACACCTGAATTCAATGATATGGAGGGGTGTCCCAAAACTTTTGGCAATATAGTGTATATGTTATTAACTTAAAAATTAGAAATGCAGGTCAACATTATCTAAGCCATATTAACTGGATAGTAAGCAACAAGGATTGATTTGTTTAATATAGACCATTGTCAAATTAATCTAGCCATGGGGGTCACAGTCCAGTGACTTCTGTGCCAGTCCCAAGCCCGGATAAATAGAGAGGGTTACGTCAGGAAGGGCATCCGGCGTAAAACATTGCCAAATTTAACCATGCGAATCGTCAGCACTCTGAATTTCATACCGGATCGGTTGAGGCCCGGGTTAACGACCGCCATCAAACTACAGGGCGCAGGTGGAAATTGGGCTACTGTTTTGTCAAAAAAGTAGAGGAGGGAGGAGAGTGCACAGACAGAGAGAGAAGAGGAAAGGTAAGAGTGTAGGACTGAGAATAGGAACTCTGAATGTTGGTACTATGACAGGGAAAGGTAGAGAGCTGGCTGATATGATGGAGAGAAGGAAGGCGGATATACTGTGTGTACAGGAGACCAGGTGGAAGGGTAGCAAGGCTCGTAGTATAGGAGCAGGATTCAAGCTGTTTTATTATGGTGTGGATAGTAAGAGAAATGGGGTAGGTGTGGTCCTGAAGGAGGAGTTTGTAAGGAATGTTCTGGAGGTGAAGAGAGTGTCAGACAGGGTGATGAGTCTGAAGTTAGAGATTGAAGGGGTGATGTTGAATGTTGTTAGTGGTTATGCCCCACAGGTAGGTTGTGAGTTAGAGGAGAAAGAGAGATTCTGGAGTGAATTAGATGAGGTGATGGAGAGTATTCCCACGGGTGAGAGAGTGGTGATAGGAGCAGATTTTAATGGACATGTTGGTGAGGGGAACACAGGTGATGAGGAGGTGATGGGGAGTTAAGGAAAGGAACCTTGAAGGACAGATGGTAGTGGACTTTGCTAAGAGGATGGACATGGCTGTGTTAGTGGGAGAGAGTGTAGCCAGACAGCATAGGATGGTGGTGTGTAGGATGACTTTGATGGTCTGTAAGAAGAGGTCAGAGATAGAGATAGAGAAGAAAACCAAGTGGTGGGAGCTGAAAAAGGAGGAATATTGTGAGGAATTTAGACAGAAGTTGAGGCAGGCTCTGGGTGGTCAGGTAGTGCTGCCAGATGATTGGGAAACTACAGAAGAAGTGATCAGGGAGACAGGGAGAAAGGTGCTGGGTGTGTCATCTGGAAGGAGGAAAGAAGATAAGGAGACTTGGTGGTGGAATGAGGAAGTTCAGGATAGTATCCAGAGGAAGAGGTTAGCCAAGAAGAAGTGGGACATGGACAGGACAGAAGAGAATAGACAGGAATACAAGGAGTTACAGCGCAGAGTGAAGAGGGAGGTGTCTAAGGCCAAGCAGAAGGAATATGACGAGTTGTACACTAGGTTATTCAATTCAATTCAATTCAATTCAATTTTATTTGTATAGCGCTTTTAACAAAGAGCATTGTCTCAAAGCAGCTTTACAGAACATAAAAAACAATAAACATACAAACAAACAGTCCTAGATGTTAGACAAAATTTTCCCTAGTGAGCGAGCCTGAGGTGACTCAGGCGACTGTGGCAAGGAAAAACTCCCTCAGATGGTATTAGGAAGAAACCTTGAGAGGAACCAGACTCAAAAGGGAACCCATCCTCATCTGGGTGACACACGGAGAGTGTGATATGAACAATGTCCTTGCTGCATTAGTTGTGTGATGCAGATACAGCATGTGTAGAATGTTATGTGTAAAATGTCCACATAGGGTTGGCAGTGCTGCTTTGAATACTCCAGTCCTCAGAAAGCAGAACCCGGCTGGAGCTGGACCATCTCTGGATGCCACCGGAGCTGGCACAATCTCTGTGTGACTCGGGGGTGGGTAGAAGAAGGGAAACAAATGGAAAGGGATTAGCGTAGCTGCTATTCATGATATTAGGAGGCACTAGATGATGATGTGCATCTAATCGGATGTATTGGAGTACAAAGTTATGGGATTTATTAGGTGTATGCCTGGCTAAAGAGATATGTCTTTAGTCTATGTTTGAACTGGGAGACTGTGTCTGAGCCCCGAACACTGTCAGGAAGACTGTTCCAAAGTTTAGGAGCTAAATATGAAAAAGCTCTACCCCCTTTTGTAGACTTTGATATTCTGGGAACTACCAGAAGTCCGGAGTTTCGAGATCTTAGGGAGCGTGATGGATTGTAATGTGTTAGAAGACTGGCTAGATACGTGGGAGCTGAACCATTTAGAGTCTTGTATGTAAGAAGTGCTAGTTTATAATCAATTCTAAACTTAACAGGTAGCCAGTGCAGGGATGATAATATTGGGGTTATATGGTCATACTTTCTTGACCTGGTAAGGACTCTAGCAGCTGCATTCTGGACTAACTGTAGCTTGTTTATTGAGGATGCAGGACAACCACCAAATAACGCATTACAATAGTCCAGTCTGGAGGTCATGAATGCGTGAACTAGCTTTTCTGCATCAGATACAGATAAAATGTTCCTAAGCTTGGCGATATTTCTGAGGTGGAAGAAGGCTATTTTTGTAATATCGGAAATATGTTTTTCAAAGGACAAACTGCTGTCTAATATTACGCCCAGGTCTTTCACTGTAGAGCTAGTAGTAATAGAACATCCTTCTAAGTACAGGTTGAATTGTGAGAGCTTCTGTGTACTGGTTTTTGGACCAATCAGTCATATCTCCGTCTTATCAGGATTTAGTAATAGAAAATTATCAGTCATCCAGTCTTTAATATCTTTAAAGGTTAGACACTAGAGAAGGAGAGAAGGACTTGTACAGGTTAGCTAGGCAGAGGGATCGAGAGGGGAAGGATGTGCAGCAAGTTAGAGTTATTAAGGATAGAGATGGAAGGGTGCTCACAAGTGAGGAGAGTGTACAGAGGAGATGGAAGGAGTACTTTGAGGAGCTGATGAATGAGGAAAATGAGAGGGAAAAAAGAGTAGAAGGGGTGAACTCTGTGGAACAGAAAGTAGATAAGATTAGAAAGGATGAAGTCAGGAAGGCTTTGAAGAGGATGAAAAGTGGAAAGGCAGTTGGTCCTGACGACATCCCGGTGGAGGTCTGGAAGTGTCTAGGAGAGGCAGCAGTGGAATTTTTAACTAGTTTGTTCAACAGGCTTTTAGAGAGTGAGAAGATGCCTGAGGAATGGAGAAGAAGTGTATTAGTGCAGATCTTTAAGAATAAGAGTGACGTGCAGAGTTGCAGCAACTATAGGGGGATAAAGTTGATGAGCCATACAATGACGCTATGGGAAAAAGAAGTGAAAGCTAGGTTAAGGATGGTAGTGGAAATTTGTGAGCAGCAGTATGGCTTCATGCCCAGAAAGAGCACAACAGATGCAATTTTTGCTCTGAGAATTTTGATGGAGAAGTATAGGGATGGTCAGAGGGAGTTCAATTCAATTCAATTCACTTTTATTTATATAGCGCTTTTAACAAAGAGCATTGTCTCAAAGCAGCTTTACAGAACATAAGAAACAATAAACATACAAACAAACAGTCCTAGATGTTAGACAAAATTTTCCCTAGTGAGCAAGCCTGAGGTGACTCAGGCAACTGTAGCAAGGAAAAACTCCCTTAGATGGTATTAGGAAGAAACCTTGAGAGGAACCAGACTCAAAAGGGAATCCATCCTCATCTGGGTGACACCGAAGAGTGTGATATGAACAATGTCCTTTCTGCATTAGTTGTGTGATGCAGATACAGCATGTGTAGAATGCTATTTGTAAAATGTCCACATAGGGTTGGCAATGCTGCTTTGAATACTCCAGTCCTCAGAAAGCAGAACCCAGCTGGAGCTGGTCCATCTCTGGATGCCACAGGAGCTGGCACAATCTCTGTGTGTCTCGGGGGTGGGTAGAAGAGGGGAAACAAATGGAAAGGAATTAGCGTAGCTGCTATTCATAATATTAGCAGTTGCACTGTGTGTTTGTAGACTTGGAGAAAGCGTATGACAGGGTGCCAAGAGAAGAGCTGTGGTACTGTATGAGGAAGTCAGGAGTAGCAGAGAAGTATGTCAGAGTGGTGCAGGACATGTATGAGAGGAGCAGGTGTGGAGGAAAGGCCAAGAGGAGGTATATGGATGGAATAAATGAGGATATGAAGCTAGTGGGTGCAAGTGTTGAGGATGCAGAAGATAGGGATAGGTGGAGAGAGATGATTCGCTGTGGCGACCTCTGAATGGAAAAGCCGAAAGAAGAAGAAGAAGAAGAAGACCATTGTCAAATTATTCTTTGAAAACTGTTGTGTTGGAGAACTTTCAGGACTATTTTTATCCACAACTAATATTTTGTCGTTGCTTTTTTTCTCTCTCCCTCTCCCTGTCTTTCTCCTGCACACATCTGCAGCGGCGATGTTTCTGCTGTGTGCAGTAAAGGTTCCTGATGCTGTCACTGAAATGATGATGGCTGAGTTTCAGCACCAGGAAGCAAGTCAAAGGATCAACTCAGTGCTCAAGTTCTATACCGTCTGGAGGTTTCGCTACCAGGTGTGGCCTCGCATGGAGGAGGGAGCGCAACAAATCTTTAAGGTACTAGTCAGTGATAGATTGAGTCTCATTTACAGTGAGGGGAAATAAGTAATCACACACTATTCTTTTTGTTTTTTTTATAAACATCACATTCATACACAATGCTACAATGTATTTTGACTTTGTACTTATAAATATGAACAATAAGTTTGTATTCATAAACAAAGAAGAGTCATAGCAAAAGGTTTTTGGACACCACAAATGACCATCATTAATATTTTTAAAATAAAGCTGTTGTAATCAGCTTGTGTGTAATTTTTGGGTCATTCTCTCTGAAATTGTCTACAGTTTTGATCTTCAGCAAGGTTACAAGATTCACTGATTACCTCGCAATTCCAAACTCCTCTGTAAACGTTTACTGGGATTCAGGTCTGTAGACTGGCTAGGTAATGTAGGGCCTTGTTGAGATATATTGGCTGAATATTTGGGCTTGTTGTCTTGTTAAACTGCCCCAACCTCCTGTCTCACCCTGTTTGCAAAAGTTTGCACACATGCACTTTATGGGAAACTGAGTTAAAATAAAAATATATCATTAAAAATATATCATTTCCATAATGTTATTGTCTTTTGTTTGTTCCGTGCTTGATCCGCATATTTGATTTTGGCACAGGTTTTATGCCGAATGCCCTTCCTGATACAACCCTCCCATTTTATCCAGCACTGAGCGTTAACTCCTTAGTGGCGAGGGTCCCAAGACCAGAAATCGAACTGCGAGAGCACAAGATCCTGTTGCTGGACCACCAGGGAACTAAATAGTTTCAGTAATAATAAATCAAAAATACAGACTAGGGACATGGTCACTAGATCTACCAGAAAAATTATACTGCAGTATAAGATTCATGACTTGTAGGGCTTCTCACGGGAGTTTCATATCCAAACTCACTTTCTTTGATTTGTGTGTTTTTCCTATAGATCCCTCCACCCAGCATTAATTTCACTCTGCCATCTCCTATCCTGGGGATGCCCTGTGTGCCCATGTTTGATCCGCCGTGGGTGCCAGTGAACACAGGAACTGTTCCAGATGCAATCAGTGAAGATCAGTCTGTAGGTTTACCATGCTGGTGCTTAAACTTTCAAAGAAAAAAAGAAAAGCAAAATTATTTATAAATATTTTATTAAACAGATAGTTTTGGATACATCTAGTTGGCTCACGTACAAAAACACACGCCTGATATATACACACCTGTGACCTCCTCACAATATTCTATTTTTCCATTAATGTGGCAGGTTTTAAACCAACAAAGCTATAACACTCCAGAATTTGTCCAGTCCATGTAATATAAACTTAATCTTTGCTCATTATATTGCTTTTTATTTGCATTTATTGACTGCTGGATTTTGTGAAAGTGCTTTTATAAAGCGATGACAAAAACAATAAGCCAAAGGGGTTTTGCGATACAGTGATTTTATAACAAGTAATGGGGTTTTAACAATGCAGTTACCTGCTATAAAATCACTGTCATGTTGCAGTTTATGGTTTTTAAGATGCCCCTGTGGTTTACTTTCAGAAATCGTTCTCAGCACGGGCTGTGTCACGCTCCCACCAGCGTGCCGAACATATCCTAAAGAACATGCAGCAGGAAGATGAAAAGAGGAGACTGGGGCGTGAGGCCAGCATCATCACAGCCATCCCCATCGCGCAGGAGGCCTGCTACGAGCCCACCTGCAGCCCTCCATCTGAACAAGAGGAAGAGGGTTAGTTGATTACCAGTCTGCCTGCTAGTTAAATGAAGATGAGGGACTAAAAGCTATCGTCAGAAGCTTTCATTATTGTTGGATATTTGGGACTTTTTTTGAGACTTCTATCATCTCTCAAGTTGGTATTCAGACCAACCATCAGGAGAATCCTCAAGCAATGGGAATGGGGTATACGGTATAGATAAATGTAGGCTATTTTAAAAGAGCTTTTATATATTTCTATTTCAATATTTCACAATAAATATTGCTATAAAATAAAAAAAGATGGCATGGGCCAATGGAACCTCCATTTTTTCTGTCCTGTGTAAGCTGTAATGATGTGTTCTGTGCAAACAGAAGATGTGGTTAATCTGGCTTCTCGTCGTCTCTCTGTGAGCCCCTCCTGTGCCTCCAGCAATTCGCACAGGAACTACTCCTTCCGCCGAGGCTCGATGTGGTCAGTGCGCTCAGCAGTCAGTGCTGAAGGTTAGCTATTCATTATCAATGCTCGATAAATTATACATGTAAAAAATGATCAAATAAAGGTACATTCGAATCCTGGTGCAGAGACTCGATTTTATGAAGCATGATGTGATTAATTATTTTTTTTTATGACTTTTAAAAAAAAATTTAAGCATCATGGTTTTTTTTTTAATGTAAAGAACATGATGAACATCATTTTATCTTGATGTATTTGCTCTTTCAGATGACGAAAACACTACAGAACACACACCTACACATCACATGTTGCAGCCACCTCAGGCTGTATTCCCAGCATGCATCTGTGCTGCCGTGTTGCCCATAGTGCACCTAATGGAGGATGGAGACATTCGAGAGGACGGTGTTGCAGGTTTGATAACCTCACAAAAACCAGATTACAGTTTATATCCAGATTGCAGTTTTTATCCTGCACCAGTTTGCAAAATATCCTACAGACATTGTGACACATCCAACAGTTACTTATTCCACCTGCAATATTTTGTAATGAATTACAAAAATGATCAGTTTAAAGAACAGTAATCTGATCAGGGTGAAGAATTTACTGAAGATGAATGAATGAAAGACCGCAGTACAAGTCATGCAAGCTCCACAATGTGTCCAACATAACCCCATATTTATCATGCTCCCATGTTTTCCTTTGTCTCATGAGCTTTATAACTGGCCTCCATGAGAGTGACTGTGTAGTTGGCAGTTAAACGTAATTGCCCCTGCCACTTTTTGTTAGGTCCTGTAGCTTTAGTATCACTAGATTAATATACTATAGTATCAGGGAGCCTGTGCCTATCTCAGGCATCATCGGGCATCAAGGCAGGATACACCCTGGACGGAGTGCCACTTCATCGCAGGGCACACACACTCACACACAATTTAGAGACTCCAATCAGTCTAGAAGCATGTCTTTGGACTGTGGGAGGAGACCAGAGCACCTACCAAGCATGGGGAGAACATGCAAACTCCACACACAGTGAGCTTGAGCAACACTCGAACCCAGGACGCGTGAGGCAAACGTGCTAACCACTAAGCCACCGTGCCGCCTGTATTCATTAATGTCTAATAAAATCGTGGTTATTAACTAGGCATGATTCATGTTAATGTAAACATTTGCACTGCTGTTAAGTCACACAGTCATTGCTGTATTGACATAAACATTTACATATATGACTAACTTCTGATAGTGGCTCTGATTTCCATTAAGAAACATCCTGAATTTCTAATGCTTGCATCATTATTTTGATCACTGTGTATATAGTGAGTGCCGTGGCTCAGCAGGTGCTGTGGAACTGTCTGATTGAAGACCCAGCTCTCGTTCTCCGACACTTTCTAGAGAAACTAACAGTCAGTAACAGACAGGTAAGAAGTGGTTAAGATAAGTCACTCTACAGCAGTAAATCTAGGAGGATTATGTATACGGTTTTACTGCTAGAGTGTCTAAGCAGGTTTGTTGCCTTTTTTAGGATGAGCTGATGTATATGCTTAGGAAGCTGCTCCTTAACATTGGGGATCTTCCTGCACAAACCTCACATATTCTCTTCAACTACCTGGTAAAACACTTTTGCACCTGAAATCTAGATCATTTATTCACATATATACAAGCATGAAGTCTTGGAAATGTGACGGCTGTTTGTGCTTTTCACTCAGGTGGGTTTAATCATGTATTTTGTTCGGACACCATGCGAGTGGGGAATGGATGCTATCTCAGCTACCCTCACCTTTCTGTGGGAGGTGGTGGGCTATGTGGAGGGCCTCTTCTTTAAAGACCTTAAACAGACCATGAAGAAAGAGCAGTGTGAGGTGAAACTGCTGGTCACTGCCTCTATGCCAGGTAGAACATTTTACTGTCACTGCAAGGGAAAGCAGACACTGTTTTGATGTCCTCTTTGAATCAGCGAATATGACGTGTCTTGTGCATGTGCATATAGGAACAAAGACTCTGGTGGTTCATGGGCAGAATGAGTGTGATATTCCTACACAGTTGCCAGTACATGAGGATACACAGTTCGAAGCTTTGCTCAAGGTAACTATACCAGTTTTAGATTACCGTCAAATGGCACATTTGTTAAGGCATTGTATATGCTAATACCATTCAAAATGTGTTATGATCTACTGTCAAGTGACAAATTAAAGGAAAAACCAGCAAGTGTCTCAGAAAAGCTGATATATTCACACATACTGCCATTTCATCACTGCATGTCATCAGTTGCTGTACCATGAAGTCGCAAGTGTCCCTACTCTAATTGTTGCCATTGTAAACATTCATCAAGCGCAACTTGATTTCCAACTGACAAGAAATCAGTTTTCTTTCTGCTAAAATGAAACATTCTGGAGGGAGATTTGGCGATTGTATATAAAGTTCATGTGTATTTCTGCATCATATCAGATGAAGGCAGAGCAGTGTGTGCTCTTTGCCACAGATCACTGTCTTCACTTCCATTGGTAGTCACTGCACCAAGTCACTCTATATTTGCAAGTTCAACTTTTCTCAAATTATATACTTGCGCAGTATAATTTGTGTCATATACCTTTACTTTGCACCACATATGACATGGATGTGTACAGGTAACATGGTCCTATGATTTGCTGGGGCTGCTGGGAACTGTACTTCATGTTGGATATTTTGTGACCAAAACTAGCGTAGGTGTGATGGACCAGCCTTTTGAATTTCAGTTTTACACGACACAATAATTGTTGCAAGAAGTTATCAGATAACAATCCATATAACATTTGCATCTTATTATCATTTTGCCTTGAATACTTTTTCTATCAGGAGTGTCTTGAGTTCTTCAATATCCCAGAGGCTCGTTCAGCAAATTACTTCCTTATGGACAAGCGCTGGAATCTGATCCACTATGCCAAGGTGTGTGTTTCATGTGCTAATGAATTTCTTTTGTTTTTCACTGTAGCTTTTCAGTTTTACTGCAATGTTTTTTTCCTTTTGTAGACATATGTGCGAGACATCTACCCTTTCAGGAGATCAGTGTCCCCTCAGCTCAACCTGGTCTTCATGGAACCAGAAAAGGGGCAGGAGCTCATTCAGAAACAGGTGCAACTTCTTTGTGAGATCTTAAATTAAACATTTCTTAAGGAATCAAGATGATTTTAAATTTAATTCTGAAGCCTATTTCACGTTTTTTTTTACTAAAGATTACTAAAGTAAGCACATGAAATGTTATTAAAAATAACTTCCTTTTCCAGGTGTTCTCCAGGAAACTGGAGGAAGTGGGCCGAGTTCTCTTCCTGATTTCGCTCACCCAGCGCATGCCTGCAATGCACAAACAGTCCCACGTCTCCTTGCTTCAGGAAGACCTGCTGCGTCTGCCCTCCTTTCCACGAACTGCCATAGACGCTGAGTTTACTCTCTTCAGTGAACCTCTGGGTATAAATTATTTTATATATACACATTATAGCCCAAAGGTTGTGGTCACCTGACCATTACACCCATATGTGGGCCTTCCCCAAATGTTGTCTCAACGTTGCAAGCACACACTTGTATAGAATTTCCCTTCACTGGAAGGGTAGAAGCATGACATTACACCTGGGTACAAAGGGTGCTCCATGAAGACCTGGCTTGTCGAGGTTAGAGTAGAAGAACTCAAGAGTCCTGACTTACTGAACACCTTTGAGATGAATTGGAGCTTCAACTGTGCCCCAGGCTTTCTCACTCAAGTATCTGACCACAATGAATGAGCATAAGTCCCTACAACTACGCTCCAAAACATAATAGAAAGCCTTCCACAAGATTATGATAACGGGTGTGAGTAAACCTTCAATGGGATGTTCAAAAAGCACATATGAGTGCTATAGTCAGGTGTCCACAAGCTTTTGGCTATATATTGCACCTTCACATGTCTTCTGCCTTCAGCTGTGTTTTATGAATCTATCATCAGCTAATTAAAGTGTATTAAACATTTCAGGAAAAGAGCTCTTTGGCATGGACACTTTGCACAAGGTTTTGTGGATCAAGTTGTTGGAGGAGATGTTTCTGGGCATGCCTAGTGAGTACCCATGGGGTGATGAGATCATGCTCTTTCTGAACGTGTTCAACGGAGCCCTGCTGCTCCACCCTGAAGACAGTTCCATCCTCAGGCAGTACACCGCCACAGCCATCAACACCGCTGTGCACTTCAACCATCTGTTCTCCCTCAGTGGCTACCAGTGGATTCTTCCAACAATGCTTCAGGTGTGGAAGACAAACCTTCTTTATCAATAAGACCATAAAAAACTGTAATATATATGCATTTTGCCCATGTATTTATAGATGGGGTTTTAGGTTTTTTTTAAATGGCACACATGAGCAGGAATGCATGTGGATAGCTCTGAAACTAGAGAGCTTCACTATGATGTTCACTTTGAAAGTACATTTTCTATTACCTAGTTATTTTAGCCAATTCAGTTTTCTTCAATTAACAATTACCATGCTGCAGACAGGGAAGGAATAAAAGCATTTGAAATGTAGCAGAGTAAAATTATAAAGTCTGCAGACATAGAAACACTTTAATAAGGTAAAGATACTGTTGTAAATGTAAAGCAACAAATGACCTTTTTTCTTTTCTTGTTGCTTTTTTTGTTGCCAAACTCAGTAGGAACCAGAACCATTTAAAAAAAAAAATTGTGAATCACATTGTCTGCAGAATAAACGAATAAAGAAAGTAATATTGCAAACAGAAAATCAGCAGGCTGCTGATTTGTCCACCCTTGCATCTTCAGTAAATTTGTGACTGCTTCACAGAACAGCTCAAGTGTATATTGAAGTACCTACCTTATACACCGGTATCTGATTGTTCTGTTTTGTTATTATTTACTGTTTTGTGGTTGTTCTTCCCATCAGACATACGCCGATTATGAAAGTAACCCATTTCTGCGTCGAGGCATTGAGTTCTGCTGTCGTCAGTTTTACATTCTCCACCGCAAACCATTCATCCTGCAGCTGTTTGCCAGTGTGGCCCCACTGCTGGAGTTCACTGTGAGAGTTTAAACCTTATAATTCTCATAATTCTACCACATATCTCATGCTCTTTAATAGTATTCAGTAGAGAGCTCAACTGTCAGTATCACCATTTTTATGTTGTGTTGTTTTAGCACTGATTATTTCTTATATCCCTCAGACCTGCACCAGCACTGGACTGTCTAAAGGTGTATCTGCACAGTGCCTGTTTGACCTGCTGGTGTCCCTGGAAGGAGAAACGGCCGACAGTTTGGATGCTTTGGAGTTGGTCAAAGCTGAGAAACCACTACGTTCTCTGGGTAAGAAGTAATGTTAGACATGCTCTCACTAAACCATCAGTAGGTTTCTCTTTTAAAATATACTTCTTATACATTTTCATCCAGATTTTTGCTATGGCAATGAGGACCTAGCCTTCTCCATCAGTGAATCCATCAAGCTGTGTGTAACTGTGGTGGCCTATGCACCCGAATCCTTCAGAAGGTACACATCCTAAAATACAGTAGCCTGTGATAACACCACGTCGCTTTCCTGTGTGTCAGTGCCGATAATATGTCTATGGAATATCATCACGCTTGTGTGTCTTTAAAGCTTATGGTGTGTCTTCTTTTCAGCCTACAGATGCTAATGGTTCTAGAGGCGCTGGTTCCTTGTTATTTGCAGAAACTGAAGAGTAACAGTCAGGCCCTGGAGTCAGCGTCTGTAGCCAGAGATGAGATTGCAGCCATAGCTGCACTGGCCACCTCTCTGCAGGCTTTGCTGTATAGTGTGGAGGCCCTGACACGGTTTGTTCTCTTATCTTTTCCCCCACACAGCTACACCAATCCCACAACCTTCCTCTTTGCTTCACAGACATGGTTCCATGATGGTTTCATGATATGCTGTAGGCTTGTGTTTATATGCGTTTATAGTTTCTAGTCGTAGTTTCTGTGTCAGTGAAACTGGAGAAACTGTCAGTTAACTGGAGAGACTGTGAAACTGGAGAGACTGTGCAACATGCTTTTCTGGAAATAATTTTTGTTGCTATAAGCATGGATTTCTCTCGTCACTCCTCGCACTGCACCTTGCTCACTCAGATCCACTAGCACTGCTCGACTGGTCTCACCATCTCTCAGGGAAAAAGGTAGTTATACATCTAGACTCTTCTCTGTGGTGGAACCAACTTCCCCTAGGTATCTGTACAGCCGAGTCTCTGACCGTCTTCAAACGGCAACTGAAGACTTACCTCTTCCTGAAGTACTTAAACTAGCTCTTATTTTTCCCTGTTTATGTATTATGTTGCAAAGATAAAGATAAAAAAAAAAATCCAAGTCAGTTTAGGCTAATGGTATCCCAAGTTTGTTTCCTATTGAACCAGTGTTAATGTATTCATTGACTGAGAACTAAATCACTTTTGTACGTCGCTCTGGATAAGAGCATCTGCCAAATGCCAGAAATGTACATTTCTGAAGGTGAAATTTGTCACTTAAATGTCATCAGGTTTTCTGCCTGCCCTTTTTTTGTTTTTACTGTGGAGTAACCTGTGATATCTATATCTGATTTATACAAAATAATATTCTAAAAAAAGGAGCCAAAAAGACATCAATCTAAGCTTTATTTCCAAATTGAAGAATCCATTATATTTATTTAAATTCTTGTTACAAGGTCTTATTCATTGTGTAATGGTTTGGACGTTGATGGTACTAATGATACTTAGTTTGCTGTACATTTTATTGATTGTTCCTCAGACCTATGACTGCACCTCAGATGAGTCGCTGTGATCAGGGCCATAAAGGAGGAACTGCTGCAAACCACACCATGCCTGGAGGACCAAATACCAGGTCAGGCCTGTTCTCTGAGTACAGTGTTCTGATGCACTTTAGTACACTAGACCAGTCTATTAGGTTAATAGGATAAAGTTGTGAAAAGTAACAACCTATGCACAGAGATAACCTGCACCTGCTGGAGGAGGGTCAGGGCATGCCCCGGGAGGAGCTGGACGAGCGCATCGCCCGGGAGGAGTTCCGACGTCCTCGAGAGTCCCTGCTCAACATATGCACAGAGTTCTACAAACACTGTGGCCCACGACTAAAGATCCTGCAGAACGTGGCTGGAGAACCCAGAGTCACTGCTCTAGAGCTTCTGGATATGAAGTCTCATATGAGGTATGAGCAAGAGAGGAGGAAAGAAGCACTGCAGTGACTTCTTCATGTTTTATATATACAATTGCGGTCACATCCACCTTTCAGAATCTACAAAATGTTCATAATTTTAAAAATATTAATAATAGAATAGATAATAGATGTTTTCACATAGTCCACAAGACAAAATAATAACTCAATTTACACAAACAAACCAGTTTAGTTTATTTATGCTTGATTCTCAATACTGTGTTGTTGCCTGGATGATCAGTGATTATTTTTATGTTTTGTGATAGTTGTTCATTGTTGTCCAATGTCCGTTGTTTGTGCTGAGCAGTTATCCGTCCCACACTTCTTAAGAAAAATTAGTAATAATTGCTAGTATTTTGTAGTATTTGAGGGTAATGCTGGTGGTGTGATTATACTGCATATTCAGCAATATTTATATTGGTGAATATATGGTATAGAATATACAGTAGCTATTTATAGGGGGAAAAAACAGAATATAGTAAGATGCTGTGAGAGACACAGTAATGGAAAGAGTGTTTGAGTGTTTCATGGACATGTAAATTACTCAAGTAAGATTAAATAAGTCATTTGGTGACAAACTGTGCTGAAGTGAACATCACTTCATATTCAACATTATATTGTATAAAGGAAGGTAATGTTAACTGGCTAGCTAACTTAGCCAAATGCTGCTGCAATAGCTTGCTCTTGTTGCTTATGTTAATTCATACTTGCTTCTAGCTACATTAGCAGTTATTTAGCTCAGATGCTCCTTACACATTGTCCTAAGCGTTACCTGTAGACTATAAATATATTTAGATATCTTTAATACCAATATTGACCAAACACTGAGGTGACATGTTAAATTTAATACATCACTGTCATTCTGTAAAACATCAGACCTGACTCGCTAACGTAGCTCACTCAGCTAGCTAGTGGCTTACATGTACACACTTCCACAGGCCCTGCCGTTTATTATCACACTGTTTCATTTTTATTACAGCATTTCAAACTGAAAATAGCTGATACAATGAGCCAGGGATGGATACTCATCTGTCTGCACTGTCTCAGACATTCCTTTTTGGCACCTGAAGTGTTTTTATTGTCATTCCTCTATATAGCTTGTATACATTGGAAGGAAATGTCATTCCGTCAGGGATATGACACATAACAGTACAGTGGCAGAGGAAACAGGTCAACACAAAGTGCTAATATGTGACAGTGTGAGACAGATGTGTGCAAACAATGCAATAAATTCATAGGACAATAAATATATGGGGCACTGCATATCAGGTAGACAGGACAACAGAGCAGTCTTATTTTACTCTGTTCTATGAATTGGCTTTCAGCCCTGTAGAGCAGAGTTAGAAACACAAATACTTAATTAGAACAGAGGTAGTGTGATCCTTTCTGATCTTTCTAACAGGCTGGCAGAGATTGCACATTCGCTACTAAAGCTGGCACCATATGACACCCTGACCATGGAGAGCCGCGGCCTACGCCGCTACATCACCGAAATGCTGCCCATCACCGACTGGTCATCAGAAGCAGTGCGGCCGGCTCTCATCCTTATCCTCAAGCGCCTGGACCGCATGTTCAACAAGATCCACAAGATGCCCACGCTCAGGTGCGCCCGCCCACAAGCTCTGTACTCCAGGTCTGTCCACTTTTCCTCAGTTGCTGTTTCTGCCTGTTTCTGCCCCCCTCCCTCCCTCGCATCTCTTTGAGATGTGACGCTCATCGTGGTCGTCGTGTTTTGGTGCTGTGCGCTTCGTCTGTGCCCACAGCTTTCTCTGTAAGGTCTTGATGTGTTTGAGTGTGTATACGTTGTGCCCAGGTGGGTGTGAGGTAAGTCAGTGTGAGTGATTTTTGTGCTTTTATGATCACAGTGTTAACAAAAAAGAAAAGAATAGTTACCTATTTGCCATCTGGTTACGGTCTGTATACTTTTGCGTTCTATCATTATTCTATTTTTAAACTGAAGTGAAAAAACAGAAACGGATCGTTTTATGATTTATTATTTATGAAAATATTGATTCTACATATTTTTAAGGATACATCTCAGTCATTTAGTTTCCCTACTTTGGCTAGGTTTTTCCAGCCAAAATATGAATGCCTACAATTTGGGATCAAAGCCATGCTCTGGTATCTCTAAATATATGTTTTTTTTATATCTTTATTTCAAAATGCATGATTGAAGTCAATGACTATGATTAGCTCAAGTTTATCCTTCAGAATCAGAAACGTACATCTTGCTATCTAGCCTTATGTTTGTTAGTGCTAGACAGTTTGTCAGCTGAGAAGGCGACTCAGAAATCTGCAAATATGCCTTTGTGGACACTAAAGTTATTCTTTACAGGTGATCAGTTTCATTGCCAACCCGTGAGAGTTATGTCTATGGTTATCAAATGATAATCGAGAGAAGTCACCTAAATTCTTTGCAACTCACAAGACAAATGGTGATCAGATTTGTTGGAAATAGGACATAATTACTGTAGAATTGCCATAATAACAATGCATGACAATGTGCCACTGGCCACAACAGTGAAATGCTAGCATGCTTCTGCTGCTTTATTTCAGAAAATAACTTTTATTTACACAAGATCATGAGGACGAGTTGTTATTATCTCCAGAAAACAACTGTTGTTATCTTGAATATAAAAAATATAAATAAATAAATAATGAAAAAATAAACCTTGTGGCTGTTCAGGACACCTACAAGTACATTATCATTTCTATAGTAACAGTAAATTACAACAGTAAAGAAAACTAAATAGAGATCTCTTCCCTGGCTAGAAACAGAAAGATGTAGAAAAAAAAAGAAACCTGAATGATTGCAAATGTACACAGACCTGTCAATTCTAGCAGTGGAATTACAAACCAATTTCTTATTTTAAGAGTAATTTTGTGAATAATTATTCAGTAATAATAATAATATATAAACTTGGCTTATAAATTCCAAACAAGATCTTTGGTTTCTACATGTATACAACTGAAACACTGGTGTTTGTGGCTTTTTCCTAGACGACAGGTGGAATGGGAAGCAGCCAGCAGTCTGATCGAAGGAATTTGCCTGACTCTTCATCGCCAGCCGATAATTTCCTTTCTCCCCCACCTGCGCTCTCTCATCAATGTCTGTGTCAACCTGGTGAGCATCACTGATCATGGACACACTTTATTTCAGCGGACTGTACACATGGTGATGAGCTGATCTAACAGATTTATTAGCAGGTTTATGATGTTGCACTGAACTCAAAGTTACACTCACATTGAATCAGTTCACTTCTAAAGGACTTTATACATGAGGTCCTCTGTCCTAATACTCTGAGTTGTGTGTTTATCTGTTTAGGTGATGGGTGTGATTGGACCCTCCAGTGTAGCAGATGGTCTGCCTTTGCTGCACTTAAGTCCTTACCTCTCCCCTCCTCTCCCGTTCAGCACAGCTGTGGTTCGCTTAGTGGCCATGCAGATCCAAGTAATGCCCTTCAGCTCTTTTCACTGAGCACAAGTTTCCTTCAATTCAGAAAAGGTCTTAGTCACTTCTATGTAGTCACTATATATTTGATGCAAGATTTTATTTCTTTCTCATTACTAGGCTTTGAAGGATGACTTCCCGCTAAGTCAGGTGATCTCACCCTTCACCAATCAGGAGAGACGAGAGGGCATGCTACTTAATCTACTGATTCCATTCGTCCTGACTGTTGGCTCAGGAAGCAAAGGTCAGTTTTGAAAACGATCAAATGGATCTCAAATAAGTGTACTGACGACTGTCCCATTCATAAGCCATCTCTTTGGATTTAAACAATATAAGAATTCTATATATTTTTAAATACCCTGTATGTGTTCATCTCAGTTCTTAGCATTATAGATATACACTATAGAAATATACACAAAAATAGCAATTTACATGTACAGGGATTTTCCGGTGTCAATTCAAACTTTATAACATGCCTAAATATAATCTCTGTATGCTTTAAAGTCTTTTTGTTTAGCTCAATTCTATTAATTCAGTTCTATTTTATTTGTATAGAGCTCTTAACAATGGACGTTGTAGCAAAGCAGCTTTACAGGAATATATAAATTCAGGACATAAATTAGAAATTGTAAATTTATCCCTAAAGAGTCAGGGGTGATAGTGACAAGGAAAAACTCCCTGAGACGATATGAGGAAGAAACTTTGAGAGGATCCAGACTCAAAAGAAAACCCATCCTCATCTGGGTGACACCAGAGAGTGTGATTATTAATAATTTTCCTTCTGTAACTGTGTAACAACTGTGTAACCTTCTGTCACATCGACAAAATAATACAACAACAAAATTGTATAACGACAATTGTGTAACGAAGAGATTCATAATAATTGAAGGTATCAGCTGTTCACTGATTGAGACTGGAGTGCAAAATTCAAAGTTTCCTTTTTTATAGGTCTGGATTGGCAGTGCAGGAGTTTTACATGGTCCATCACTATTTACACGGTCTGATGACTGTATCATGATTATAGTGTTTTATAAACAATTCAAATATATTACCATGTGTGATATTGAAAAGAATGTTGATGGCTATAAATGATGAAGCAAATATTCCAGATATCATCTTGAAAAACTGATCCTATCTGAGTCATGAGTTCAATATGTTTTATATGTGTCATAGTACCAGGCATAGCTGTGTTTGTTTGCATCTGCTGCCACAGACAGTCCTCAGATTGAGCAGGCGGAGGTCTTCCTGCTCCTGCAGACAGTCATCAACATCCTGCTGCCTCCACGCATCATCAGCACATCTCGCAGTAAAAATTTTGTTTTGGACGCATCCCCGGCACACTGCTCCACCCCCGGAGACACGGGCAAGGACCTGCGCCGAGAGGGACTAGCAGAGTCGACCAGCCAAGCCGCTTATCTAGGTACAGATATTCAACTGGGAACTACAGGAGTAAGAAGAATAAGACTAGGAACTTTAGTTACAGCTAAGAGTTACAGCTGCACAGAGCGATATCATGATTGTATTAAAATAAACAAATAAAAGTAAACGTTGTAATTCTCTTTGTACACGCTCATGCACACAGCACTGAAGGTGGTGCTGGTGTGCTTCGAGAGGCAGTTGGGTAATCAGTGGTACAGACTGAGTCTGCAGGTGAAGGAGATGGCTCTGCGCAAAGTGGGTGGTCTTGCTTTCTGGGATTTTATCGACTTCATAGTACGCACTCGCATCCCCATCTTCGTGCTCCTGCGCCCCTTCATACAGTGCAAGGTGAGTAAACTGTAGAACCAACTTCTTTTTTTACATCTCACAGCCATCAGTGCAATCATACCTCTACTCCTTCTTTAAAAATCCCATGTGGAAATAAAAAATGTGGAAATAAGCATCACATAGTCATGTTTGCTTTTTTATGAGCTTCACACAAGAGTTGTGTTAACAAATTCAGTTTCTAACTCTTTGAGAGGCGGTACAGTGGCTTAATGGGTAGCCTCTGGGGTTGGGGTTTCAATTCCCACCTCCGCCCTGTGTGCGTGGATTTGCATGTGGATTTCTCCCTGTGCTTTTGGGGTTTCCTCCTTTAGTCCATAGACATGCGTTGTAGGCTGATTGCCATCTCTAAATTATGTGCAGTGTGTGATTGTGATTCCTTTGTATGTGTCTCCCACCTTTTTCACCATGAGCCTGTGTAGGAGGTGTTTCAGAAAACAGATTGATGTATGGACTCTTTAAGAAACCCTACATTAATTAAGTGTTCAACATCACAATGCTCTAATGATGAACTCATAAATTTCCTCTCACCTGTCAGTTGCTAACCCAGCCAGCAGAGTCTCAGGAGGAGATTACAGCCCGGCATCGTATCGCCGACCAGCTGGAGAGACGCTTCATCCCACGCTCTCTTTGCAAGAGCTCACTGTTCGCTGAGTTCAACAATGAGCTCAAGATCCTGAAGGAGGCCGTTCACAGTGGCTCAAGTGAGGTTCTCTGCTTGAGATTTTGTTACAAAATTTATCGCAATGTTTTAAAAAGGACTGAAGTAACAAGTATTGTATTTGCAGTCTAACTGGGTGATATTTTGTTCTGTGTTACCTTAAATCAAAGATATCAAATTAAAATGAAGGTAATTGAGTAGTTGAATTCATTCGATTTTAATCAAGCCAGTAAATATAGCTGTGGTGTAGATACTGAACTATAGAATAAAAGTACAGTGTGTGCTGCTCTACTAAAAAACAACAAACTGTTATCAAATTATATAACATCTATAAACAGTCATTCCCTCAGCTTTTTTTCTCTTGAAGATAAAACCAAAAAAAAAAAAGACATGCATGTTGCTGAATAAAAAACGCAGAGCCCTCTCTTGAAGATTTACCTGCATCAGAAAACATAAAGGAACAGCTTTACCTCTGTTACAACGCGCTGACATTGGAGTAAAAAGCGTATATATCACCATATGAATAATTACATGTTAGTCCCTGTATATGTTGTTACTACAGAAATAATAATGCACTGGATCCACCACATTACTATAAGCCTATGTTTTGACGTGCAGCTGGAGCTACTGTCTGATTTGTGGAGTAACAGAAAATGAATCAATCAATTTCAGAATGTGAATCAACATTTATGCTGCCTACACATTGCTCTCACTCTCTCTTTTCAGCATACCAAGGAAAGACATCCATCAGTACAGTGGGCACCTCCACATCAGCGTACCGGTTGAGCCTGGCCACCATGTCTCGTTCGAACACAGGCACAGGGACAGTGTGGGAGCAGGACAGCCAGCCGTCTCGCCAGCCCTCACAGGACACACTTAGCCGTACTGACGAGGAGGAGGAGGAAAGTAAATCCAACAATTCTCCATCTCCAGTTTATATTTTACAGAGAATTATATTCAGTCTAACATTTTTAAACAGCTCACTAATAAGAACACACTCCATTTTGTACATTTTTCAACTAAAGGGACTGTACTAGGAAGCAAGCAATAGTATTTAACAAATTAATGCATTTAACTTGAGTTGAATTCAAGGTAGTCTCTGATTTATCTGTTCTTTCACCAAGAGGTTAGTTGTGGAACTCATGTGATGTTTTCTGTATCTGGTTATGCACATTTTCCTCCTCCTCTTCCTTTACTAGATGATTCCATAAGCATCCCCAGTGTGGTAAGTGAGCATGAAGCTTTCCTACCCAGCTTAATTACACAGCGCCGTTTCTCCAGCCATGCCACAGGCTCAGCCTCCACGCAGCCAGAGCCGGGTCTAAGCACCATGCTGCCCAGTCACAGGTAAACTCATTCTGCTGCTGAGATTAACACTAACAATGAAGCAAAAAAGGCAATCATACGATCAAAACTCCACTTTAAGAGTCAGTATACATTTCTTTGAGCCACTTTGATGGAGTTTCTGTTTCTTTCAGAGATCCCCACTTTTTTGCTGGAGGTCACCACATTTTATCTTAATCTATTTACATGACATAACCATATCTTTCCTTTAAAGAAACGCCTGAACGTCAGCTGTGACTTGCATGCATCTCCAGTCTTTCCCCTAACCTTGTTCCCTGCCCACTCTGCAGTGAACCCAATGTGCTAGATGAATCCCAGGGGCTGCTGGAGGAGGGTACCCTGTCACGGTACAGTGTCACAGCCCTGTGTGTGCGGTGTCTTACTGTGTGTGTGCCGGGGCTGGGCCCGCCTTTCCCTACTCATCACATTCACTGACTCTATGGACAGCTCCCCCTCTCTTTCCTTTTTTTGTTTTCCAACTACTCTCTCTGTCTCACTGTCCTCTAACTGGTTTTGTTCTTTCTCTCTGGTATGGACACTAATACTAAACGTCACTACTTATTGTCACTGTGTGGTACTCATGTCATTTCCAGTGAGCGTCATGGTGCCATGGTGTCCATTCATGTTTCAGGCTTTTTTCCACTGCTCAAATTGGAGTTCCTCTCTGGGGTGCCAATCTCTGGGGCTGAGGAGTCTGGTCTGGCATGTGCAAATCCAAACAAATTAGCTGACACGCTAAAGTTTAGGAAAGCATAACGTCTCCTTTTCATACATTTTAAAGATTATAATTCTATAAAATGGAAATATTGAAAAACTATTCTGAAGGGTGCAAGACCCTGCCAACACCAGCTCCTCTAAATCCCATATGTGAATGACATTGCAGGTTTCTAATCTGCAATTCATGTGTCACGATTTGTCTTTGTCACTGTGTTTAATTAATGATGAGCCCTGGACTGTTGGGGGATTTGTGCAATGGACACACTTCCGCTAAACTCTCCTGTGTTTCTGGAGGATTTAACAGGGATTGTGTTCAGCTCCTTAACCCCCCCTTCCTCACATGCTGCACTGTGGATTCTTCTACAGGGTCGCGAGTGTCCAAAGCGAACCAGGCCATCTCTTACTTCAGCCACCACTTGGTCGAAAAAGAGGTCTGAGACAGGTGAGAGGGAATGAACAATGTCATGTGATCTTAATGTTTTCCAGTGGTGTACACTCTGGGGACCAGTAAAATGTGCATGAAATATAGTGTTTTTAATTTGCCGATGAATCAAAATTTAATAAACAAGTAGATAAAAATAACATGCGGTATAGGATAATACTGAATACTTTCCTTGGCTTTTTCCCCCCAGTTATTATTAGAGATGGCCTTTTACACATGGATAATACTGTTATTGCGCTTATGTCAAAAGAACCATGGCTTATTTTTGCTCCTTAGTGCAGTTTGTAGGAAGAAAGCCTATTTCTGCTTTCTCCAGAACTAAAACAATAGAGAGGATTTTATCTTTTTTAGCTTCGTCGACCACTGCTGTCCATCCCACGGATGCAGGATGAATGTCGTGGACGGCAAGGAGCCCGACTCTCAACCACTCGCAGGAGCATTCAGCCTAAGAACAAAGCAGTTGATAGAGGTGTGTATGTATGCTTGACATAAAAATGTAGCATACTGATTAAAGTTAGAGTTGATATTAGTGTTAAAATTAATTCGAAAGTCCACTGTAATTCTACACCCGTGCCTGTAGTCTAACACTGTTTTAGGACAGCTGGTTGTTTAGCATATGGTTAGGAAGCTACGATCAGAAATCAAAGTTAGACACCATACTGTGTCCCTTGATGAAGTTCAGCATTTGCTGCAGGACCCAACAGAAACAGTCCAGGGCACTAACACGAAACACAACATTCTGGCATATTCTTCTCATATTTTTACCATTTACTTTTGTGTCTAATCAAATGCCTGTAATGCTCTGATATTTCCTCTTATAGTGCACAGTGACCAAAAGAGGTCAGTCACCTTCACTGAATCCCAAGAAGCTTCTGGAAAGTCTCCTTCATCTACACCTACAGCTAGCACGGCTCTGCTGGGAGCAACTGGAAGCAGGAGACCAAGCCACTCCCTCACAACGTCTGCTGCTCTCTCTGAAACTTCATCACCCTCCATCAGAGCTGAGCAGCACATCCTAGCACACCCACAGGTGGGGGTTCATCTTTCTGTTTTATGCTGATCACTAAAAGAGTGACATAAATACAAGGATTCTTGTAGTTACATTATTTTATAATCATGAGAGCCCATATATATATATATATAGTTCACTCCCTGCTATAAAAACAGCATTTTGGAAGCTCCGCCCCCTTTCCTCAACCTCACATCAATAATATTTTCTCATCAGAGAGGTGACCTCACTTGCTATCAAGGTAAGTAGAGAAGGTTTTTTGGGGGTTTGTTAATGTAAAACCAGTCAGTGTGCTTGACTAGACAGGTTATAGTTTATAGTTAAACTTATAGTTTATCAATTCATTGTATTTATTTATGGATGCCACCAGACATTTTCAGCTGAAAAGGGTCAAAAACAAAAAAAGAAAAATGGATGAAAGATTTGAAAAAATAATAAGGAATTCACTTGCAATGTTAAAAGGAAAGTGATCAAAATGTTTGGCATGACATCACATGTGATTTGCTAAAAATGTACATATATGTTTATTGTGTTTTATTACACCCCCCACCCCCATTTAAAAGCTGCTGTCAGCTGAACCCACTTATTTCTTAATTTAAAAAAAAACATTCAAAGCTTAGTTTATCAAACATTACATGGTCCTCATAAGATAGCAGTTACACAGTTATTTCTAATCCAAGTCATGATAGCGGTACAGGGCACAATCAGTGTTTCCTAAGCAGTCCACTCTTCTGTTTTAGGCCTCACCTGTTGCTGAGAGTAAAGAAAAGCAAGAAAAGGGTAGCATAAGAAGCAGCCTCTCTCCTACACCATCCTCTGCTCCAGTCTCCAGGTCATGCTCTCCTCTCCCTTCCTCTTTTCCGACGCTGAGCACCCCAGTCCGGCTGAGCCCGGCTAAGATCAGCGAGAGTCCAGAAGACGAGGAGACGTCAGGGCTTTTGGAAAACACAGACACCTCGCTCCACGTGCCTGAGGAGCAAGGCACAGAGAACCCTCTCCTCACCTCTCTGCTCACACCTCATTCTCTGTCCCCTCTGCCTCTCTCTCCTGTAGATCTGGACCTGGACGAGTCTCATGTCTAAATGCCTAAAAAACCTTTAAAGGCTTAATCAAAAAGCAGCAGGGAAAGTCAAGTGGTGCACAGTTCAGCATTTCGCTACTCAAATAACTCATGAGGGAACAAGCTGATGGTAGTTATATGTTACCAAGAGATTTGAACAGGTTGCCAGGTTGACACTGTTGATTCGTGCATTAGTAACCTTTAAATGCTTTAAACTGTGCACTTTGACCCAAAAAAGTTACATCTGTTTACTTTGTAGATTACTAAATTATGCCAAACAAAAATTTATTGTAAATGTTAGTTGCTCTGTGGAAATTTAAACGAAAATTGTGTACCAAGGTATCCAACTAAAATTTGTGAGACTCTGGATAAGCAGCCAATATGACTGAATGATGTCAACAGTTTCTTTTTAATACTTAAACATTAATACTTAGTTTGTTTTCTTTTGTAGTGCTTTATCACATTACCACTTTTGACTTTGCTGGGTATTTAAGATGACCTGAACTACAGAGAAGTTAACTAAGAACTAAGAGTATAGGTCTTCATGAAGCACTGTGAGTCAACATCAGAGCTTATCTATAACAGAAAATTATTAAACAGGTAGCATTCACTTTTGGGGGTGTTCCACTAAGCGGGTTTGAATATTAACCCCAAAATCTGGGAGCGAGTCTAGTGTCTAGTAATTGCGCTGTGATGCTAACATGCTTGGTATTCTGACAGCTGATAAGGAGCATGCCTTGTTAGGGAGGATTTACCATATCACATAATCATATCTCTCTGGTTTGAGCCACTCTCTACTGGCTTATTTGTTTTTAAAGCTCTTTATAAAAGAGCCCTTTCCATCTTGGACATGCTCTCAATACTCAGCTCCTGTCAGTCACTCCTGGCTGTTCCATGGTCTATTTTAAGGCTAAATGATGACTGTGCCTTTATGACTGCTTGTGCCAAGGCTGTGAATCAGCATTCCCCAAGATATCAGGAACACCTTCTCAGCTACCATTTTCAAATCAACACTAAAACATTTCTTTTCACACTTACATTTTTTTCTGTTATTTCTTTTCATGTCTTAGAATTATTCTTTATTTATCATACCCTGTCTGTATCTTTTTTTTTTTTTTTTTAAAGTCCCCTCTGAATGTATTAAAAGGCAAGGCCAAAACTTTTGTTTTTGTTATAAACTGAAGCCATTTGGGTTTTAGATAAAAAATAATAATGAGATAACATATCAGAATATCAGCTTTTATTTCCTGATAATATAGATGATGTGATAAACAACCTAAAACATGGCGCCTTTGGTGGCAGGTGACCCACTTTTTAAGTCTTAAGATAAATACCATGTGGTTGCATATCATTCAGTGGCAATAACTGCATCAAAGTCGATGACACAATGACCTCACTAAACTGTTGCATTTTTTGTTTGTGCTGCTTTTCCAGGCTTGTACCACAGCTTCCTTCGGTTGTTATTTGTTTTGGGGGTTTCTCTCTCCAGTCTCCTCTTCAGAAGGTGAAATGCTCGTCTGGTGATTGATTTAGCCAGATTAAATCTTTCTTTACTTTTGTTTTGGCAGTTTGTTTTAGTCGTTGTCTTGCTGCTGCATGGTGCATTTCTCTGTAAATTGACACAGACAGACTGTTTCTATAGACCTCTGAATTTATTCTGCTGCTACCATAATCAATAAAGATTAGTGATCCTGCTCCAGAAACAGCCATGCAACCTTAAGACACTACCACCAGCATGCTTCACTGATTGGATCATGAGCAGATCCTTTCTTTCTCCAGACTTTGGCTTTCCATCAATGTGGTAGAGTTTAATTTGGGTAATCAGAATTTCTTTGTAAATTCCAATCTGGCTGTTGATTCTTACTGCTGATGAGTGGTTTGCATCTTGTGGTATGGCCTCTATATTTCTGCCTTTTTTTCCACAGCTCTCACAATGTTTGTGAGCAACCGCTGTTTTTTTTCAATTGGTTGGCCTGTTTATGTCTGGTTGTTTGTACACCACTGGTTTCTTTTTTTCTGGTCATCATGTTGCTTGAACTAGTATTTAATAATTCAGGCATCGGCAGCATGAATAGACTCAAAACCATGAGTAGACATTCAGAGTTACTCATTTTTTAAACAATCAATGCAACAGCTCACACCTAGGCCACAAGAAGCACCTGTCAGTCACATGCTCCAAGTTTTGATAACTTGAATGTGGGTGAATGTGCCAAGCTCTGTTTAACTGTCTAGATGTGAATATCAGGAAATGATAACTGAAATTGTGGTCCATCATCTGTTTCCTCATTTGATCTCAAACTAGTGTAAAGCAAAAACAAAGGAACTGGCCTTGCTATTCTAATACTGTCAAAGAGGACTATTATATGTACAGCATTTAGGGCAACTATTGTTATAAATGTTAAATTCTTTATCAGAATGCCAGTGATGAGGGAATTTTATCTTCGATGTTAACACACTGAGTGAAAGTGTAGTAAACATACTCTGAGCTGGAGTGTTAAGCTCAAACATGCAAATTCAATTTAAACCCACTTCCTGGAATATACTCTATCCCCACTGGTGTACCCTCTACCATATTTATTAGATGTAATATTTAACATAAAGAATTTCTATGTGCACATTATATTATGTGATGTAGGTTAAATTTATTAAAAATGTTGCATTATATTAAATATTTATTTTGGCTAGTAAATAAAGTATTTGCAGTAATACTAATATCAGATGATATTTTCAACCATGAGTAGTTTTCCAGACCTCATACACACACCAAAAAAACCCCACCACACCTAGAAAATTTAACCCCAAGTCCACAATAAATGTTTATCCAAGCTTTATGCAAAAGGATGAGTACTGCTTAAGAATCATAAGCTATGTGTCAAACGTTTTTCTATTAAAACACACGGAATTTATTTCACATTTTGTTTAGTGACAGAAACTGGTCTTATCCTACCAGCAGGTTGTGTACAAGTCCAAAAAGGTGAATTGTGATGTAGATATACAGTATATAATCAGACAGTTATATAATCAGACAATGCAACAAATTGCAGTAGCTTAAGCTAACAAGGTGCCTGTGAAGAGAGAGATTGTCACTGTATGTCATTGTGAGTGCAAATACACAGTGTTTTATGTGTCTACTGTTTTCCTGTCAGTAACCTTGCTGCTAACTGCTGAGCTTGTGCAATAACAAAATATATAATCAAACCTTTAAAAGAGTACTAAGCGTTTTCTTTCAGAAACAAATCATGACACACACAGAAATACGAACACTTTTCAATGTGTTGTAAGAAGCATCATGATCAGTAGAAAATCAGGGAAAAAGTTCCTCAGAACAAGAGAGTTACAGCATCAACATGTCATGCACCTGGACTGTGGTAACTCAGTGGTTAAGGTGATCAGAAGGTTGTGAGCTCAAAATCAGCACTGCCAAGCTGCCACTACTGGGCACTTAAGCGATGTCTTAACCCTCAACTGCTTAGTTGTATAAAGGCAAGTGTAGATAAGCGTGTCCTCCGAATGCCATAAATGACATGCGGATGAAATGGATTAATGTAATTTAGCACTGACATGACCTGTGGTGAATTTTCCAAGCGTAACAAAATTAACAAAATTAAAAAAAAAAAAAAAAAAAAAAATACATATAATTTCTTTCCCAAGAAGCTCTCTCTTCTCTGTGGGACTGAGATCAGTTTTTGCAGGCCAGTCCTGCTCCTTTATGCCAACTAGTCTGGCCAGATTACACAGATTTAATCTCTACAGTTGCACTCTTGGACTCCAAGAGTGTGTTCTGCTTGGACATGAAACTTAGGAGTGTGGCCAACAACTAACTATCCAGCATTAAGCTATGTTAAAATTGCCTTTGTCCGGTTGTGCAAGCTTTTAAAATTGTATAGAAATGTGCTGTCACTGATGGCTGTAACTTTATTCCAGGGAGCTTACTAAAGATGTTAAAAGACACATGAAATGGCTGCAGATGGTTGAACTGTTAGCTTACTTACCAAATTATTTCTCAGTACCAAAAGACTCCAGCTAAAAGATGCAAACAACAATGAGAGATACAAAACCTGGTACGATTTATTAGTAGAAGGCAGACATTTCTGAGACACCAACATGGCTCAATTCGTGTTGTATTGTTTAGACATGAACGTCTCAAGGAGCTTGAACAGCCGGTCCTCCCTCGCAGCGGCTTCTCGATCCCGTCGCTCCTCTCTTTCTCTGTACTCCCTCTCTCTCCTCTCCTCTCTGGCTTGCAGCTCCATCTCCCAACGTTCCTGCCTGGTGAGCAGCTCCTGCTCCCTCTTCTTCTCTCGGTCAAGAGCCTGCCTCTCTCTCTCCTCCTCTCGCTCAGCCGCCCTTCTCTCCCTCTCTTCTTCTCTGTCGGCTGCCCGCCTCTCCCTCTCCTCTTCCCTCTCTGCGGCACGCCTCTCGCGCTCCTCCTGCCTCCTCTCAAGCTCCTGCAGGGCAGCGAGCCAATACTGCTCCTTCCTTTTCTTGGCAGGGGGACCATCCTGGCCAGATGAGGACACAGGGACAGGAAAAGGGCTGGATGTGCTCGACAAGTTGTTTAGGTTAGACAAGTTGGACAGAAGTGAGTGAGCCATAGTAAGCTCGCCACTCAGAGCCTGATCCATCACTGCGTACCACTTCCATGGAGTCACTAGTGGGTCACCTCCCATCATACTGAGGCTCTTGATATCCTGCAGAACAGCAAGCAGGGAATTATGGGCATCAGAGCTGCTACCATACTCTAGGTGTACATGGAGATGCAGAGCAATTACTGTTCACAAAAACATATACCACTTTAATGGAACGACACACAGATCACCTCCCAGATTCACAACATAAGCTTCACACACAGCAATTTTATCACTGCACTATGAAGTCACCAGTGTTCCAGGCATTTCAACTACTGGTTGCCATGGTAATAATGTTTATCAGCAGGTGGCACAACTAGCATTTCATTTCACAAAAATCTGTTTCCTTGAAACATTCTGCAGGGAGATTTGTATATAAAACTCACCAGTGAGTCCTGACCTCACCCCGATAGAACACCTTTGGGATGAATTAGAGCGGAGACTGTGAGCCAGGCCTTCTCATCCAACATCAGTGCCTGACTTCACAAACACGCTTCTAGTGGAATGGTCAAAAATTCCCCACAAACACACTCCTAAACCTTGTGGAAAGCCTTCCCAGAAGAGTTGAAGCTGTTATAGCTACAAAGGGCTGGCCAACTCCACATTACATTCATGTGCATGTAAAGGCAGACATCCCAGTTTTGACCTGACTCACAGACCCAAAGGTGTTCTATATAGGAGCCATCCCCAAACTGTTCCAAAAAAAATTCGGGAGCATGAAATTGTCCAAAATGTCTTGGTATGCTGAAGCATTACGAGTTCCTTTCACTGGAACTAAGGGGCCAAGCCCAACTCCTGAATTCAATGATTTGGAGGGCTGTACCAAAACTTTTGGCAACATAGTGTATGTCCATGAGAATTCGAACCTAAAAAATAGTGGCCATAAAACCTGACCTAAGCAAAGAGACTTCACACTACACCATGGTGGCACTTCATGTTTATATGAGCATGGTCTTGTTTTGCATGAAAGTCTCCAAGAACATGAGTAGATGAGTATGTTCTCATCTGTATACTAGAAAGCACACTGTGGGAGAACACAGGAGGCATTTATACAATCAATTACATTTAACAGTCAGTCCTGGATGGAGTTACCTTATATTTCTGTCTTAAGTTCTCCCACTTCTTTTTCACCCATGATGGCGTCACTTTACCCTCCAGCCGTTTCTCCTTCACAAACAGCCTGCAGAATGAGACTCATGTTAAATATGACAGAAGAGCACTTACAGCTTTAAAGAGTCATTGAGAGGCAGTGTGTCACTCACTCGAAGGCTCGCAGGGCGGTGTTCTTCTTCCCCGTAAACAAGCTGTTATTACTGACGCGCCACACGATCAGCTCTGCTGTGTTCGCATCAGTCCCTAAAGCACACCGCACACGTTTACACACTTTTCCTCGTACAACAACATTAAAGCTGAACTATGTATTTATACACTGGATCTACATTAGCGTTGGTGAACTAGCCATGAAGCCCAGCCTGCAAACATGGCGCAGTACTTTTTCTTTTGTTAGCTGCGTGTTTTAATTATTTTTAATAAGTCATTACTGCGAATCACGACAGCAGCAAACAACAAATTGGTACATTTCTGAATAACATTTACAAAAGAAGCATGGCTGAAAACCAAACAACTTACATTTAAAGACTGTAGTGGATCCCACCTCTAACGTTAGGCCTACTCCACTCTCCATTTTATTGTTGTTTTGTTGCTGTTTTCTTCGCTTTCCTCTTCATCCACCAGAAAGTCCGAGGGCGCTATCGCCCCCTGTCGGGAAAGAGGTATAATGGATATTATTTACAGTTACATTATTTACTGTCCAGTGTCACCCAAATGAGGATGTTCCCTGAGCCTGGTTCCTCTTAAGGTTTCTTCCTCATATCATCTCACCACCGTTCGCCTCAGGCTTGCTTATTAGGGAAAAAATAGTAACTATTACTTTATAATTGTATTTTTTTTCTCTGTTTCTATACGTGTGTAAAGCTGTTTTGAGACAATGTCCATTGTTAAAAGCAGTATACAAATAAATTGAATTGAATTGAATGATGTAAACAAATATTGGCGTGATGAAATATTCAGATTTGTTTAAAACACATCATAAAAGCTGTGTTTCTGACCCTCACTGATCAAAAAATGTTGAGAAACCCTGATTTATTGTGCCCAAGACTCACTCTTGCTGTACCTCAGAGCCACTGATCACTACTTTTTCTCCCTCTATTTAAATAGTATGAGCTAGTTTTCAGTTCCTGGTTGTAACAATACAAAATGCAGAAAGGTTCCAGTGGGAAATGCCCTTCCCTAAGTGACTGTTATAGCTAAGAACAATTAGCAAGCAAATTAACATTCATTAGTCTGACTCTTTTTATTGATATACTGAGTTAACTGTAGTTAGCCACCTTACTTTTTAAATTTTGTTTAAGAAACAAGAAAGTGAACAAATGGACTAAAACCAGTTCATCTGTATTACTTAATTACTTAATTGCTGGGGGCTATTTCTACCTTCCTGCATTTTCCACCTCATTTAGATATGAACTCTTCATGACCAGGTAATTAGTAACATAATTTAGTTAATCAAATACAGTCTCTATTCTTTTCACACCACGACGGACATAAATATATTTTTATTAAAAAATATATATATATAGAAAAAGGCTGGTCAACTGATTTTAAAGTGGGAGTAACCACGCCTACTTAATTAACGCTGGAGCGTCTAGAGATGGGAAGATCGGATCATTCTCCTGAGCTGGATCTCGTTCAGTAAAGTGATGGAATCTTTATTCAAGTCACATTGTTTATTTCATTCGTTGTAGCGGATTTAGATTAACAAGTTACATTTTCAATAGCCAAATTCCCCCAGTACTTCCGCAAATGTTGATCATATTCCGAATAAGGTAAACAAACAAAAAAAGATAATGCAACCAAGGACGAATTATGAGACAGATATGATTAGTTCACCACTCAGCTGGCTCTTTTGGTTCAAGCACAAGAAACCAAAAAGGTTAGTTCACCTCCCGAGTCCCTACTTAATGAAACAAACCGTGACTACAAACAGGAAAAGAAGAATTGTTTGGCTGTTACATTACAAAAGAATGAAGACTCGAAGCACTCGGGGGGTGAACTGATCAGCTCTGTTTCCGCCAGTGCCGTTTTCACGTTACACAGAAGGTAACGAAAGGATGTTGCGCATGCGCGAACCACACAAAATGTAGGAATCACTCGCTGCATAGAATGACAAAAAAGTGGCGTAGAAATTATTCATTTTCTTTATCATACAAATGTCTTCATTTACATCCAGTTGAGACAAGTCAGCTTAAACACACAAATATGGCTAGGTAACATTCGTGAAAATGTTGTTTAATCCGGATTTTCTGTTTCATATTAAAAGTTCAAGGCCGAGCGAGCACGCCTGTAGATGGCGCAATGTTAAGCTCTCATATCCAGGGGCGTAATTTCCACTGGGGACATGGAGACATGGGGACATGTCCCCCCACTTTCAAACTCATTTGTTATGATTTTTTAATCGTACGCCGTCATGGCCACGGAGGAGCAGGACCGAGCAGGACACAGAGAGTCTGCCTGTGTCAATGTCCGCGTCCAGGAACGTCGTGTGCACACTCTAAAACAGCTCAGTGACAGGTGTAATGAACAGGTATGGCGGTTGCGGCACAGTCAGGGATGAAACACCAGAAGCAGCAACAGATGACTTTAATGTCATCGTGGATGAAAAGAAAGCAAGGAGATGTGAGTTGGTTGATTCGTTAAATTAGCTCAGGTGAGGATAATCATATTTACTATCTACACCTGTTGATGTTAGCCTAACGCTGGCTGAGCTAACGTTAGCATACACTGTTGTTGCTAGGCAACTTCAGACTGTTAGCTAAATATTTAATTTATATTAGAAAATTCTGTGTATCATGAAAACGAGTTCACTTTAAACCGCGCATTTTCTGTCAGCAATGTATGACAAGCAGACTCTGGATGCTAGTTTAATGTTAGACTCAGTATGATCATAACTCAGTCATTTTCATATCAGAGGACAGATGAGGTGGATAGTCAGGATACATGGAGAGATGGGATTGAATGGATAGATGGAGGACAATGAAAAATGTTCTTTATCATTCATTCATTGTCTACCGCTTATCTGATCTATTCTCAGGTCACCTGTGCCTATCTCAAGCGTCATTGGGCATCAAGGCAGGATACACCCTGGACGGAGTGCCAACCCATCGCAGGGCACACACACTCTCATTCACACACTACAGACAATTTAGAGATGCCAATCAATCTACAATGCAGGTCTTTGGACCGGGGGAGGAAACTGGAGTACCCGGAGGAAACCCCCGGGGCACGGGGAGAACATGCAAACTCCACACACATGGTGGAGGCGGGAATCAAACCCCCAACCCTGGAGCTGTGAGGCAAACGTGCTAACCATTAAGCCACCGTGCCCCCCAATGTTCTTTATATTAAAGTTTTTTGGGGTTTTTTATGTTTGTGAGAATCTTGCATCCTGTGTCCCAAATAAGTAGTGTATCTATTAGGTTATCAATGTCAATAACAATTACAGATCATTACTTCCTACCCTGCTATAATACAGTGTTGGATGCGTAAAAATTATCTACTTTAGACGTTTGTGCTGCACAGAAAATTAGCACCAGGAATGTAAATATTTTAATTTGTTCATTAACTAAGGGTGGTTGTTTATTCATAAAAGACAATTGTTAAAGTCATGATCAACATTTTCATATAATTACATATTAATGTAATTATGCTGTCTATCTGCAAGTGATATTACAAAATAGTGATACAACACACAGTTCATCCTCCCCCGGTCCAAAGACATGCATTGTAGGTTGATTGGCATCTCTAAATTGCCCGTAGTGTGTGTGATTGCGTGAGTGAATGAGAGTGTGTGTGTGTGCCCTGCGATGGGTTGGCACTCCGTCCAGGGTGTATCCTGCCTTGATGCCCAATGACGCCTGAGATAGGCACAGGCTCCCCGTGACCCGAGTGTAGATCGGATAAGCGGTAGACAATGAATGAACACACAGTTCATAAAAGCTTTATGCTTTTTCTATTCTAAACACCTGCGGTTTGATGGATGTGTCTCTGACAAATGTCCTGTGCAACAAGTGATTTATTTTACATTTTCAGTTACAGTGGGTTAGTTTGAAATAAATGTTTGTTTAACATTGGAAATTGAGTCTCACATTATTTAGATTTTATTCACACACAAAACATTAATGGTGAACATTTTTGACTTTATAAAACGTTTCTCTCAAGTCTTGGTGACCAACCCCTATTGAACAATAAAGAAAGTAAGACATCTTTTTTATATACATAGTTTAGTAGACTACTATTCTTTTTGGCAGAATTTATCATTATAATCAACTTAATTATTTCCTGGATTTTGTATCACCATAGTCCCTGAATATATGTAAATGTACGAAATGGGATTCAAACCAAAAACATCCCCCCCCCCTTCTCAAACCAAAGTTACACCCTTGCTCATATCACACACTATTTCTTATACAGGTTTCTTCTCATTCAAAATCTGAACATTTATTTTGAAATTAAGTTAAATATATTTTAGAAATACTCAGTATGAAGAAATTTATCTCTAGGTTTTTAAAATAGTGGGCCTGTGAATATAGCATTTGAGACAGATGCAGGCAAATATTAAAAACAAATATAAATCTATATCAATATATCCAAAAATGAACATATCCATTGTATATCACAAAGACTAATACATGAAGCCTGTTTGGACTGTAACATCATTATTCAGATTTTTTTATTTGATGCTCCATACTCCATGGACGTCTAAACATGAGAATGACATGAGAACTTGGAAGAGAAATATTTTGTTTATGCTTCCATCACTTTTCCAGTCTTCTTTTCTCCTGACATAACTAAAAATATGGGCTTGGTGTAAGAAAATGTTCAGATGAGTGAGCAAGTTGCTCTAAGTTCCTCTAAGTGTGTCTTTCAAGTTCCTGTTCCTGAAGACTCTGAAGACAAGACTCTGAGCTGGCTGTATCCTTACAAATCTTTTTCACCTCTCTATCATCAGCCTGGTTAACTGAAAACTTACGCAGGTTTAATTAGTTAATGTGACAAGGACTTTTCCTGTTTTACCCAATTTACACCAACCAGGCATAAAATTATGAGCAGTGACAGGTGAGGTGAATAACACTGATTATATCCTCATCATGGCACCTGTTAGTGGGTGGGATATATTAGGCAGCAAGTGAACATTTTGTCCTCAAAGTTGCTGTGTTAAAGCAGGAAAAATGGGCAAATATAAGGATTTGAGCGAGTTTCACAAGGGCCAAATTGTGATGGCTAGACGACTGGATCAGAGCATCTCCAAAACCACAGCTCTTGTGGCGTGTTCCCGGTCTGCAGTGGTCAGCATCTGTCAAAAGTATCTTTTAAGTCCTGTAAGTACTTTAAGTCCTGTCCCATGGAAGCCCCAACCCGCAACTTACAGGACTTAAGGATCTACTGCTAACATCTGGGTGCCAGATACCACAGCACACCTTCAGGGATCTAGTGGAGTCCAGAGTCTAGTGGGCTGTTTTGGCAGCAAAAGGGGGACCAACACAATATTAGGCAGGTGGTAATAATGTTATGCCTGTTTGGTGTACATAACAGTTTACATACATTACATTACATTACATGCATTTACAGTTTACATACATTACAGTTATGTTACTGCTAGGATTGTAGGATATTTTTTAACCTGGTCCTTTCCCTGAAACCTGGGTTCAGAGTATGGAGATGTGGAAGGGGAAGCAGCGTCCAGAAAGTGTTCCAAACTCTGGATGTCGTAATTAGCAGTTTAGAATGATATGACTGACAGATTGGGTAATATAATCTTTAATAAATATCATTGGATATCAACAAAAACATAATATTCTGTAGCAAATTTCTTATTGTCATATCACAGCTCCCCAAAAGACAGACTGTTTCCTCAGGTTTGTCTATACCTAAAATTAACCTAAGTAAATCTTACATGAAGTTCACTGATGATCACTGATGTATTTTACCAAGTAATCATTTGGTATAACATATAGTCATTCAATCTGTGAATTATTGCAAAAAAACAACAACTGTGCTTTCTATGTATTCACTTTTTAAGAAATCTACACAGCAGACATCAGAACAGAAAAAGTTTATCCAAAGTCACAATTTAAAAATGGACTAACACCCAAGATACACTTTTCTTTTATACTGGAAACCAAACACGAAACTCACTAATCCATGTCTTTATGGACCTTGCTTTGTGCACTGGTGCATAGTCATGTTGGAACAGGAAGCGGTCATCCCCAAACTGTTCACACAAATTTAGGAGCATGAAATTGTCCAAAAGGTCTTGGTATGCTGAAGCACTAAGGGTTCCTTTCAATTGGAACTAATGGGCCAAGCCCAAGCCCTAAAAAACAACACCTGAATTCAATAATTTGGAGGGGTGTCCCAAAACCTTTTGCAATATGGTGTATGTTACACATCAGCTGGTTTAGCAAGGATTTGGCTGCAGAGAATGCTTCACTGAGCATGTGATGCTGAACAGACATTGATGGTGAGAGAGGGACTGTAAAAAAATTACTCAGAAGGAGGTACGATAATATGGTGCTAGATAGTAACATTCTATATATATTATCTAGCTAACTAATTTATTTAAATTTAGCCAGAACTATCAAATGCAAATAAAGTTTTCAAAATGTTCCCTTCTCTGTATTACAGTGGCATGATAAAATCTCAGAATAAATGAAGAGTGTAAGTTTTAATCAGTTACAGTGTGCATTCATTTGGACTGTTCTTCTGTAATTTGGTGTAACGATTTCCATTAATTACACTCACTATGTTTTTCACAATTTAATCATTAACATTTTGGGTTTCATTAACAGTTATTTTTTTTCTCTCGAAATGATTATTTTATAGGGGGCACGGTGGCTTAGTGGTAGGCATGTTTGCCTCACACCTCCAGGGTTGGGGGTTCGATTCCCGCCTCCGCCTTGTGTGTGTGTGGAGTTTGCATGTTCTCCCCGTGCTTCGGGGGTTTCCTCCCCCAGTCCAAAAACATGCGTGGTAGGTTGATTGGCATCTCTAAATTGTCCGTAGTGTGTGATTGCGTGAGTGAATGAGAGTGTGTGTGTGTGCCCTGCGTTGGGTTGGCACTCCGTCCAGGGTGTATCCTGCCTTGATGCCCAATGATGCCTGAGATAGGCACAGGCTCCCCGTGACCCGAGAGTAGATCGGATAAGCGGTAGACAATGAATGAATGATTATTTTATTTAAAACCTTAGGCATAAACTTAACTGTATTGTCAATGCATAAAGTGTTAACTCACTTGAGCAGCATCACTACCTGATCTGGAGCTGGTGACCACACACTCTTCCACATGCGACTCTTTATATGTCCTTGTTGTCTTGTTCTTGTTATCCCTGTCCCGTCGTGAACCTTTCTAGCAAATAAATTAATAGTGTGTGTGTCTCCTGTTTGTATCTGTTCAGAAGGCAATAGCTGTTCAATCGCGTTCATATTTGGTTACCGCCGCTGTGCGCTCCACTCCAGTCCAGTTGGAGGCGCAATAGTGCATCACTCAGCTGTTAGAAACACAGAAGAAGAAGAGCGAGACGGAAGTAGCTGCTCAAAGAAACTGTGTAGTCACTGTGTGTGTCTGTGTGGCCGGTCTCAAATCAAACTGTTAGTAAATTAAAAAATATTTCCGGTCTTTATTTGGTTTCTTCATTACCGGCACCATGGTAAGACACTTTGCAAAAATCTGTTGCCGTTTTGTACATGTAGATAAATAACACTTTAAAACCAAACTCTTTACAGCTGGACAAAGCTAACATGTAGCTTAGACTGCTAGATCATGCTCACGCTTTCATATACGAAACTGGTGACTGTTTAAATTATTTACGTCGATTTAGTTGTAATAGATGGCTGTGGGTGAGCGACTGTGCTGTTTTTATTCATCGGGGTTTTAACTTTATTTATTAGGAACTGAAAACGTTCTTTATTAACGCCGCTAAGCTAACGCAACATCTAGCTAGGTAAAGAGAAAATAAAAGTATCAGACTGCTGCGTCCGTCTGCTGCTAGCACAACTAGCTGACAGTGCTTCAGCATTTAAATTACGCTGTTCATTATACAGGCTAATGGAAATAAATATTTCTTTTTGAAATATAATCTGTGTAAAAATATAACGGCTCTATTTCAAGGCACTAAAGTTAGCATTCTCCATCACCGCTTCTATTAACGTCAGGGTCTGTGTACACTTTCATATATGTATTATAGTTTATATTGTGTATATAGGCTTTAATAGTTTTCATTAATAATTAATATTGTAATAAACAACATTTTTATATAACAATTTTCCTGAAAAGCAACATTTTCCACTCCAGATGAATAAGTTCAGATAGGTATTTATATCATTTTGTGTGGTGTATTTCACTGCAGTCCAGTTTTCTTGAAGGGTGCCAATAATTCTAAAGCTCACTGTATTTAAAGTTTTATTTTCAAATTTTTTAGTGCAAACCTCATATACAGTATATTGCCCAACTCCTACAAATCATTGAATTCAGGTGTTGGGCTTGGCCCCTTAGTTCCAGTGAAAGGAACTCTTAATGCTTCAGCATACCAAGACATTTTGGACAATTTCATACTCCCAACTTTGTGGGAACAGTTTGGGGATGACCCCTTCCTGTTCCAACATGACTGCACACCAGTGACCAAAGCAAGGTCCATAAAGGCATGATTGAGTTTGTTGTGGAGGAACTTGACTGGCCTGCACAGACTCCTGACCTCAACCCCATAGAACATCTTTTGGATGAATTAGAGTGGAGATGGTGAGCCAGGCCAAAACTGGGGCGTCTGCCTTTACATGCACATGAATGTAATATGGAGTTGGCCCACCCTTTGCAGCTTTAACAGCTTCATCTCTTCTGGGAAGGCTTTCCACAAGGTTTAGGAGTGTGTTTATGAGAATTCTTGACCATTCCACTAGAAGTGCATTTGTGAGGTCAGGCACTGATGTTGAACGAGAAGGCCTGGCTCGCAGTCTCTGCTCTAATTCATCCAATTTCAGCCCAAACCCTGAAAAACAACACCTGAATTTAATGATTTAGAGGGGTGTCCCAAAATGTTTGGTAATATAGTCTATGTACAATTTGTACATATAAAAGCGTAAGTTTTCTTGTATTAATCAGTATAGATGAAGGATGCGGAAATTACTTATTGTTAAGAGGGAAACCATGGAACCATGTACTGACTCATTTTTGTTCGATTAAGTCCTGCTGTGTAAGACACCTAAGTGCTTTGTGGGGCTGTGAAGGAGTGTGTGTTTGGTTAAATGTAATAAAAGGATGTGCCTCTTACTGACCCAGCGTTGGTGCTGAGTCTGAACAAGGATGGTACTGATTCAGCATGAACTAGTTAATTTACAGTATGATCAAACTGGGATGAGACGGGTCATTTGTTCAGGTCGGATATGAGATAATAGAACTGCCGTTGTCATTTGAGATGAAAATAGTTATTAAGGTCTTAGTATATTTGTGTACATGCACTTATATCGATAACAACAAAAGTCACAGAACAAACCAGTGAACAATTCTTTTTGGTAAACAGAATCAGAAGATTCGAGTCACTGGGATGAATCAAATATATCACTCGCTGCTGCAGCGATCTTAAGTGGACATAGTAAAGTATCTGAAATTATGTGTTAGGGAAAAAAACCATAGATGTATAACCTTTAGCAGTGCACAGGGAATTTCAGTCAAACTCGGGTTGTACTGAGGTTATACATTAGCCTTTTAAACTGAATTTAAGCACCTATTAAGGATTTTCAAGATTATTGATTTTTATTAAATATTTTTAGGATGATTAAAAAACATCTTCACATGCTGTAAATGATATGTGGTCTTTACTGTCCTTTCTAATCCACTGTCAATCTGGTTCTGTTGTTACAGTCTATAATGTCATATAACGGAGGGGCTGTCATGGCCATGCGTGGGAAGAACTGTGTTGCAATCGCGTCTGATCGGCGGTTCGGTATTCAAGCCCAGATGGTCACCACAGACTTTCAGAAAATCTTCCCCATGGGTGACAGACTCTACATTGGCCTGGCGGGACTGGCCACAGATGTGCAGACAGTGTAAGTACAGCACCAGCCCCTTGCTTCAACCACGTTTTTCATTATTATTAATTTTACATTATTGAAGATCAAATTTACATTAAAGCAGGTAAAAGTATTTAATCTGCTCTCAGATGAAAGAATAGCAGTGCTTTTGTAACTGGTCCTCATTACCTTACAAAATGAAAATGTGAGTAGTTGATAATATAAAAGCAATATAAACTTGGTGATTGATTACAATGCCATTTTTAGCATTTAGCCATTTTGTCATTTTCCAATCTGTGGGTCTTTTCAAATCTAATGGATTGAATACACTGCGTTTGCTTGAATTAGATCAGTCCAATATACATCATGCCAAAATTATTTATCATGTATTAAATGCTTTCTTTTATCCGTCTTGCCAGATCCCAACGGCTCAAGTTCCGTCTCAACCTGTACGAGCTGAAAGAGGGGCGTCAGATCAAGCCCAAGACCTTCATGAGCATGGTGTCCAATCTGCTGTATGAAAGAAGGTAAGCACAGTACCACTGTTGAGATCTTTGTTTAAAAATAAAAAATTCCTCGGGTCACCTTTGGAGTCCAGACAGCACAATGTATTCTTGTGTTTATATCCTTCCTGTTTTCAGTTTACTAAACCACAAATCAGAATCAAGGATCTCAATAAACTCATAATAAAGGTCGCTTTTTTGTGTGTAGTCCATGTGTGTAAAAGCATAACTATTCACCATCATTTCTAGAACATACCTGTTTTCAGTGATCTCGTGTTTCAGTGGTAAAATGAAAGAACAAAATTCAGTTTGCCATGACTGTTTCTGAGCAAGAATAATGCCCTAACTGATCTTTTTTTTTACCAGTTGAAAGCCCTGAAAAAAATGACAAGTATGACTTACTGACCAACTGGTCAGGCACTGATGTTGGACGAGAAGGTCGCAGTCTCCACTCTAATTCATGCATGAAATTGTCCAAAATGTCTTGGTATGCTGAAGCATTAAGAGTTCTTTTCACTGGAACTAAGGGGCCAAGCCCAACCCCTTATAAGCAATACTTGAATTCAATGATTTGGAGGGGTGTTCCAAAACTTTGGGCAATATAAGTGTAGTCTAAGTAGCTTAGGCTGTTGTGCAGTATTTGTATGTCTGCTGTTTGGAGTTAGACAATTAAAAAGCTGAGAAAGGAACATTGTGTCAAGACGTCTAAGGGTCTACCAAATTAGCAACAAGGGGATTAGATTGTTTCTTTCTGTTAAGCCAGAAAAAGGCACTTAGATGTGGAAAGATTTTGTTTGTTCTAGACAAATGGGTTTAATATGGATCTCTTGGATCTCATTTCTTAGGTTTGGGCCGTACTACATTGAGCCTGTGATTGCTGGTCTGGACCCAAAAACCTTTGAGCCTTTCATCTGTTCCTTGGACCTGATTGGCTGCCCCATGGTAACAGAAGATTTTGTAGTCAGTGGCACTTGTGCCGAGCAGATGTACGGCATGTGTGAGTCGTTATGGCAGCCTGACCTGGTGAGTGGAGCAGAATAATGTGCATGAGTATACCCTGCTAATATCTGTCCATGTGATTAGTGCTACAGTGCGTATATAATCGGGTTAGAAAAACAACCCAAAATGTAAAGGTTCAGTATTGAAGTGAGCCATCCTGAGAAGCTTGTGAGATATTTCATGTGTGTGCATTAAACATTAACTCTACACTAGTGTTGCATGTTATCATGCTCCAGCTTTAAGCACAAAACAAGTCTGGTAACTGGCCAGCGCTGGCAGCCAATAAAAGGAAAGAAAGTCTAATACTGTTCAATCTGTTCAGTCCCTCCTGGATTGAGATTATTGTTGCAGCCAAAAATGCTATTTTTCCCCCAGAATTTCCAATGTGAGATTTTTGTGCCTAACTTGAACTACTGAAACTGCAAGCACAGAATTCTTCTTTTAAAATCCTACCAGTGAAGATACATGATCACTATGTGATAGCAGTTCTCGTACAACTCAAGTGAACTGAAGAGGGCTTGTGTCGTGATGTCACAATCACATCTCTACCCAAATCTGCAGAAAATCTGCTGTAACTTTTAAAACCGGCAGGCTCTTTTGAATATTGCACTGATTGCTTGATTTTGTATGCTGTCCTGGAGGGCCTGGCTGACTGACTAACTATTATAAAGCTAAAAAGCTAGTGTGAGTGTCCAAAACAATGCTAAACTAAAGTAAATAGAGACTACAAAAGACTTAAGCTGCTGTGAATTAGAAGGTCTGCTAAATGCTGTGAATGTAGTGAGTGTCAGAGTGAGCAGGGGAAAGGATTCAGGACTACTCCAGGATTTTTCCTTGTCAAAGGTCATGTTTCCAAGTAGTGGAGGGTTTTTTTTTTTGTTCCCCACTGCTGAAGCTGTTACAGCCAGAGAACTCATGATGGTCATCTTAGTGACTATGTGAATGTGTTCAATGACCAAGTTTGCTTCCTAACCCTAGGTTCGGTAGTGGGTGTATTTTATGTGTTTTTCTGTACTTGTTTAATTTCAGACTGTTCATTTTGATGTTGAGTCTTCTGCTCACCTTTCGTGTCTATTTTTCATTCATGAGAAAATCAAGACGTTTTTTGCTCTTATGAATAAAATGTGGAATAATTACTCTGCTGCATCTTAGACCATATTCTACCATTCTAAATAGTCTTTTAGCACATCCAAGGTGTTCTTGATGTTTAGGTCCCTACAGTGTGATTTGGGTCACAGGCATGACGTTACTGATACTTTATTACTCTGAGCCGTGTGCTAGTCAATAGCACTGTGCACCATCTTATAAAACGTAACTCACTTCAGCCTTTTTTTTTTCTGTTGGAAGTGATGAAATTGCTGAATCTTACATCCACCAGCTTTCCTTTTCTTTTTTTTTTTGTATGTGTTCTGATCTGTTATTTGTCATCATTTTCAGGAGCCAGATGATCTGTTTGAGACTATTTCACAGGCAATGCTGAATGCAGTCGATAGAGACGCTGTTTCTGGCATGGGAGTTATAGTGCATGTCATGTAAGTATACGATTACCCACGATGCATTTCTCAACAGGAACTTGAGCATCGCTGGCTGAGGATTTTTGAGGTAGTGGACAAGCTAAGGCAGGAAGCAGACACTCAAATTTCTACAAGGACAAAGTAGCATAGCACCATAGCAGTACACAAATCAAATGACACTTATGTTTAAAAAATATATAATATATTTGAATGTCTCAGACACTGAGTGGTGGAAGTATTTATATTTTCAGGTGTCTATCCATGTCCTATCTATCCTTGTAGGATTTATATGAAATTACCATTATGATGAATTACAATTTTCAGAAGGTTTAGAATTTGGATTTGAAGGTCAAATCTCCGGAATCATGATTCCTGTGCTGGAAGGGTATTTTCAGTATAGACATTAGTAAGCTTGTTGACTTGTTGCTAGCAGAGGCATCTCTGTTGGCAACAGCGGCATCTAGTTAAACTTTATATTTCTTCAGCCAGTAGTAGTAGTAGCTTCTCCTGGTTTTGGTCAGTTTTTGCTTTGGACAGTATTTGTGACATTCTCCAGTATAAGTTCATAACTTCTTAAATGGGCCTGCAGCTACCTTTTTCTATGTTCACACATAGAACATTCATTTTCAGTATGAATTGGCAATATCTGGGTGACAAGATCGTCAACACAAAGTTGTGAAAAGTTTAACTTTACGCAAAGATGGAGTGACTCGGTGCAGTGACTACCATTTGGGAGTAAAAGCAGTAGAGCACACATGATCAGTGGCAAAGATCACACACTGCTTCTCCTTCATCACGTAGAATATAATGCATCTATACACTACTCGATTTTATATGGAATCTTCATTTTATACACCAAATCTTTCTCCGGAATGTTTTGTTTTAGCTACAAGAAAACTGATTTGCTGTCAAATGGAATGCAGGTTGCACCACCCACTTTATCATAAACTTCATTAATATGGCAACCAGACACATACTGGCTACATCGTACAGCGACTGACTTTAAAACAGCTTTGTGTGCAGCATTACTGTCAGTCCACCGTGCCTCAAAACTCCAGACTCTTTAGACTGCAGGGTTTAGTGATTTTTCTTCTTATACCAGGGATAAGCTGCTGATTTCTTGAATTAGGTGTACTAATGCAGGGAAGAATACTAAATGTTTCAGAAATTAAGTGTTTATAAAGTGAACTGCATGCTCTTAGTGAACACAACTGTTATATACTGAAACCGTTTCCTGCAACAGTATGGTTTTTAATATTATGTCTCTGAATTGTGCATATTTATTTCATCATACACAAGCATTTTCTGTTTTTTTTTATTGCATTATATTTGTGTAGTTATTTCACTTTTCAGTAAAATCTAAACAGCTTTAAAATCGTTCAGAATGTTCCCTGACAGTCATATCAAATGTCAAGTGGATGGAAGTTGTTCGTTTCTGATTTGCGCTTGTGTTTGTGTATTTTTCTGATCCACAGTGAGCAAGATAAGATAACTACACGGACCCTGAAGGCCAGAATGGACTAGAAACATCAACACCACTTCTTTACTCTCCTCAGAATTCTTTTTTTTGTATGTAATAGAAAAACACATTTTGGATCCATTTCTTCTCTCAGATGTGTTGTTCAATAAATTGATCTGCCCTTTGATTTTGTGTGTTTGTCCTCATCTGCTTTCCTGCGTGTTACAGTGGTAGAAGTGCTGAAATACAAGCACAGCATGGGAATATTAAAAGGACACAGTTAAGAGTAAAGACAAAACTTTTATGACTATTTCTTGCAGTTATTTCACAGCAGTGGATCTGCTAGATGTGTATTACTTGCTACATATTTTCTTAAGAAAATTTCTAGATAAAGCATTAATGAAGTATAAATTGTAAACAATTTCATATAAGATTCCATAACCCCTCCATAAAACTACTATTTATATAGAAAATAACATGTGCATGTACAACTAATTTCTAATAATAGCTCACCCTGGGAAAGTGTTTGTGTCCATGGTACAAAAACTAGAGTAACGCTTTATCCACAGATTTAAGGCTGTCCAGTTAAAGCTGGTAAAAAATAATTCTGAACCTTTTTAGCAAGTCAATCCCAATGTCAGTCACCACATATCTGCAAAGTAAGCATTTCTTTGCTAACAACCAATATATTTTTTTTTTCTAGCACTAAAGCAATACAACATAAATTACAATGTAAAAGAGACGGTGCAGACTAAAAGTCAAAACAGTTTCATAGAATAAAAGAAATAAAATAAATTTTAAAGCACATCAATGATCATTCAGTGCATAACATCTTACTGTTGTGGGCCAGAGCACGTTTCAACAAGTATTAGACTCAGTGTTACCTAATTTGTGTAACTGTTAAAATTCATTCATAGTGTTTTCGTGATTTAGGCTTCAGTCATGACATGGAGGTTTTAATGCACTGTTTACAAAAATAAAAGTCTTGTATTTTGAAGGGAGAAAAAGACCATATGTCGTTATGAAGAATAAAAGGTTATAGCTACCAAACTGTGGAAAAGACTGGAAGAAGTGTGGACTGAGATCACATTAGAGTAATGAAAAACTAGTTATGTCCTGCGGCCACAGATGTGCTGAAGTCGTTTAAAGCAAAAGCCTCTACACTTCCTACTAATTTCTGACAGCTGTAGCGCTCAGAAATTTTAGCTGTAATCCTTATTGCTACAGTGGTTACTGTTGTCTGATTTTGATCAGTTTTCTCCAGTTTTCCAAAGATTTTAGTTGAAGTGCCATGGTTATTGTAAAACATTACAGTAGTACAGTGGTATAATCCCCTTCAAATTGGGTGATGAAGATTAAGAAGATTTCAGAAAAATGTATAAATTGTTCTCTAATTTTGATCTACACTGTATAATAAATTACTCAGAAAATGATGTTTCAAGCATGAGATATTGTAGAAATTCACAAATGTAAGAAGATTTCTGAAGTCTTCCAATGATTATATTCCGGGATAAAGTGTAGTCATACAGTAGTTGGCTTGAATGCCAAAAAATGCTCTTATGCTGTTGTAAAGGACACTTTATATACCTTTAGATTATAAATGTGTTCTACCTTTAAAAAATACGGTAATAATAAATTAGTGAGGTTTGCGCAAACTTTTGCATACAATGTGTATGTACATACACTAATCAGGCATAACATTATGACCACCTGCCTAATATTGTGTTGGTCCCCCTTTTTCTGCCAAAACTGTGCTGACCCGTAGAGGCATGGACTCTACTAAATCTCTGAAAGTGTGCTGTGGTATCTGGCACCAAGATGTTAGCAGCAAATCCTTTAAGTCCTGTAAGTTGTGGGTTGGGGCCTCCATGGGCCCCACCTCTCACAATAACAGGACATAAAGGATACTTACAAGACTTAAAGGACACTTTTGATAGATACTGATCACTGCAGACCGGGAACACCCCACAAGAGCTGCAGTTTTGGAGATGCTCTGATCCAGTCGTCTAGCCATCACAATTTGGCACTTGTCAGACTCGCTCAAATTCTTACGCTTGCCTATTTTTCCTGCTTCTAACACATCAACTTTGAGGACAAAATGTTCACTTGCTGCCTAATATATCCCACCCACTAACAGCTGCCATGATGAGATAATCAGTGTTATTCACTTCACCTGTCAGTGGTCATAATGTTATGCCTGATCGGTGTGTAATGTGGGTGGGACACAAAAAGTACAGCAGAAGTTGAATCAAAATTTTTTCCCAGTGCAACCCATTTTGGGGGGATTATCAGTATTTCAAGACCTCCACTCCCTCATAAATCCATCTCTGTACATTACCCCTGGACAGCCATCATATTTCACTTATATGGTCTAGGGCTGTGTAAAGTTTTCTCATAGAAAGCGTTGCTAAAGGCTTTACCCACCATGGACATAATCTATTCTCAGTTCTCCCATCAGGGAGCTACTGGATCCAATATTCCATCACACACAGAGGCACATACACAACACAGCTTACAATACAGGAGAGCATTTTTTCACACTGCATAGTTTCTCTATAGATATTGTATACAAATAAGAGTTCACTATAGTCTATATTTATTATATGTTCATTATATGTAATTACATGTACATTATATTTTTATTATGTGTCTATATGTCCTTAGTTTGATGATTCTGTTCGTTGTTACTCTCTGGAATGAAGAACTAAGGAAGCGCGCTTCACTACGTTGCGTCATATGTGTGCGACAAATAAAGAACCTTGAATTTTGGTCATGTTTGTTGTAGTGACATTAAGTAGACCCTGCATACACCTATCAAATTATTATTATTATTATTATTATTATTATTATTATTATTATTATTATTATTATTATTATTATTCCCACCACCATTTTGTTTTGCTTTTCAATCATTTTTAGCGCCACATTCACGTACGATGCATGTAGTGTGAAGACGTTAGAAGAGGCTGCTGATGATCTGATCTGTTCGAAATAAAGTTTATTGGGGAAAAAAATTAAATTACTAACAATAATTATTTAAAAAAAAAAACCATAGTAATATATATATGTTAGTAATTTAATTTTTTTCCCCAATAAACTTTATTTCGAACAGATCAGATCAGATTCCTCCGGGTACTCCGGTTTCCTCCCCCAGTCCAAAGACATGCATTGTAGGTTGATTGGCATCTCTAAATTGTCCGGATTGTCCGGATATATATATATATATATATATATATATATATATATATATATATATATATATATATATATATATATATATATATATATAAATATTAGAAGAGGCGTTTCTAATGAAGAGGCGGTGGCTTTAACGTGCGAGAATTGAGCTACACGACTGGTTGTTACTCCTGTGTCGTCATATTGCTGCGCCACGCAAAATTATATAGCTTGGCAGGGCCGGTGAGATAGGAATTCTACATAATCTCTAGCACGAAGGTCATGCGATAACACCAATCTTTGTAATGTCTAAAACGTGGCTTTATCCCACAGTCTTGTTGTGTATATATGGATTTTTCTCCAGTCTCAGACCATCAGAGCCTTTCCTCACCGCCTTCCTGATGGGACCTGATAAAAACCTGACGGAGAGAGAGGTGAGTCCGCACGTGACTGAAACTGATGCAACTACGCGCAAAGATAAAACTGAACAATCTCGTTTTCACCAACATTTCCCTGTCAGACTCCGAAGTCTTTCCATCTATGAGTTTTTAACGTTAAATCTTTTAACGCAACTTTGATTGCTTTATACATTAATTGATGCATTTCATTTCAATTGCATTAAATGTCATTACCGTTTAAAAGTTATAGTTTCAGTTGTATTGTACAGTATTTTGGCCGGTACGTGTCTGTAAATGTGCTGTAAACTGAAGGTGACTGTTGAAGCTGTAGTCAGTTTGATGAAAAAGTGCGCCATTATTGCCTAATTCTGCTACAGAAGACATAATCCTGTGCGCGTGCATTGTGCTGCTTTAATGACCGAAGCTCATGATGAAGGACTTTCATGATGACATTTCATCCTGAGGTGCAGGAAAATACCCAAGCGCAATTACATATCCAAATGAACACCCCGGTGAGGGATGAAGTAAATATTCTGCTTTCATATTGAAGTAGGAAAAAAAGATAAACGCTTAATTGCTATGTAAATGTTTAAATTGAGTTACAGAATGAAAGTCGACGCAAAAAAATTCGCAGAGAAAAAGATGGACGCTTCTGATCAGGCATAACATTATGACCACCTGCCTAATATTGTATTGGTTCCCCTTTTGCTGTCAAAACAGCCCTGACCCGATGAGGCATGGACTCCAATAGATCCCTGAAGGTGTGCTGTGGTATCTGGCACCAAGATGTTAGCAGTAGATCCTTTAAGTCCTGTATGTGTTTAAGTCATCCACGGGGCCACACCTCGCAACTTACAGGACTTAAAGGACACTTTTGACAGATGCTGACCACTGCAGACCGGGAACACCCCACAAGAGCTGCAGTTTTGGAGATGCTCTGATCCAGTCGTCTAGCCATCACAATTTGGCCCTTGTCAAACTCGCTCAAATCCTTACACTTGCCCATTTTTCCTGCTTCTAACACATCAACTTTGAGGACAAAATGTTCACTTGCTGCCTAATATATCCCACCCACTAACAGGTGCCATGATGAGGAGATAATCAGTGTCATTCACTTCACCTGTCACTGTTCATAATGTTTGCTACATAAGCAAAGACTGCGAGTGTTGCGTACATGAAGCGTCCAACATTCGACACTTCCTTTTCTCAGTTGAACAAGTGCATCATCCTGGTACTTGAAGTGCACTTCTTCTTATGGGAATTTTCAGTGTGGACACAATACTCACACTATTTATACTACAAAATGGCATAGAATAATGCATAAGTATGAGATTTGGGATGCAAAAATCTAGTATAATGAATGCAAACAAGGTGGGTTCCTCAATTCTTCCTGAAATCTCTAAACTAAAAGTAGATAGACTAAGCACACATTGTTCAATCAAAGTATAAACAACACAAAAGGACCTTGTTTTTCTTTTTTTTTGACTGAATGAAAGGATTGCAGCTTTTCTGTGGAGCATGTTTGGTATTCAGAATAATTATGGCGTGAATTCAGCTGACCATTACAGGCTTAAAACCACACAATGGGTCACTTACTGCTTTGTTAAGACACATGAACATGCAGTAGTTAAAAAAATCAACAATTGTTGGAACAGTTTGAAGGAGTTTCAGAGATGTGAAAGTACATTTTTGAAGAAAGTATTACTCATGGCTACTAAACACACAGAGGGTTGTGCACAGGATGTTGAAAGAGAAAATAAAGGCATGATTGCGTTAAGGTTTTAAAAAGATGAGACATTTATGAGGAAGCAAGATGTGGAAATTTTGAAATTGTTGTATGGTGAGCCACTGCTGCTTCTGAAGTGCTAGATGAATATGATTTCATGGGCTTGTATTTGGGGGTCCTTTGGAATGAGGGTTAGGATGAGATGAGAAATGTAGGTCAGTGTTTGATTTGTTTTGAATTTTTTTGTAAACTAAAGCACTGAAATGATGGAATTTAAATTAATATTCTCTTTCTAGGTTGTGAATGAAATCTATCCACTATGGACATATTCCTACCTGATTTTACTGTTTCCTGTTTTCCTGGCTACGGATTACCTTCGTTACAAGCCCGTGCTCATTCTCCAGGCAACCAGTTATGTCATCACTTACGGGATGCTGGTGAAAGCCCAGGGTGTGCTGGCCATGCAGCTTCTGGAGTTCTTCTTCGGTGTGGCAACAGCCACTGAGATTGCGTATTATTCCTACATCTACAGTGTGGTCGAGCCGTCCAGCTACCAGAAAGTGACTGGTTTCTGCCGCAGCATCACTCTGCTGGGATCCGCTGTAGGATCACTCATTGGACAGATTCTGGTGTCAGCAGCCCATGTTCCATTGGTTACCCTCAGCATCATCACACTGTCCTCATCCTGCTTGGCGTTCCTGGCACCGTGGTTTTTGCCCATGCCCAGCAAGAGCCTGTTTTTCCACCAGAGTGAGAGTAGGTCTCGGGATAAGAAGGCACAGGAGCTTGCAGACAAGTCAGAGGACCAAGAGTGCAAAGTGCCGCTTGGTGTGAGTGAAGGCATCAAGGTTGGTGGTGTTTTATTACTCACTCGAACCTACAATGTGTGAGAAATGAAGATACGTTGGTGGAAACAGTCAGTGACACAGTGGTATGAACAACAGACAATCTTTTCTTTTTTCATTGTTTTCCTATAACAAGCACGAGCTGTTTTATAGCAATTAATTATCACCTTCTGACCAATCAGCTTTGAGACCTTCTGACCAATCAGATACTTGACCTGAAATTTATTATGTACATAAGTTAGTTGTGTTGTTGCATAGTGACCAATTCTTAAATAAAGTCATGTACCTGAGAACTGTAGCTTTATTTAAACACTAAAATCTAACCTATAATCTGCTATATTGAGTAAATTATGTATTTATTTACTAGTTCAAGTGTTTAAACCAGGAAGAACCACTTGCACTTCCTTTTTGCTACCTCAGACTTTCGAATGGCATAAACCCACAATGCATTTATTTGACAGACTACATCAAGTTTGTGAGCCAGTTTGTTTCCTTCCAGATTTTCAAGGAGAAACATGGTGGCACTGGAAGTCTTGTGAAGGTCTTGAAGACTCTTTGGGCAGATTTTGTGAAGTGTTATTCCTGCCACACTCTCCTGGCTTGGTCAGTGTGGTGGGCTCTGTCTACCTGTGGCTACTTCCAAGTGGTCAATTATGCCCAGGTCCTGTGGGAGAAGATCCTGCCTTCGAAAGACTTTGAGATCTACAATGGTTATGTAGAGACCATATCTACTCTGCTTGGTATGCTGAAGCTCTTTTATTAAATTGACACAAACTGAAACTTGTGTTGGATTTTCTGCTATTTTTTTAATGACAAAATATATATATTAATTTTTCCCAGGTGCCCTTGCTGCTTTCAGTGTAGGATTGGTGAAGGTGTCATGGGCAGTCTGGGGTGAACTCGCACTCTGCATTTTCTCCATCGTCATTGCTGTGGCTGTATACGTCATGGACACCGTCAGGAATATCTGGGTGTGCTACACTTCTTACGTGATCTTCCGGGCCACCTACATGTTGCTCATCACTATAGCAACGTAAGATTGAGCTTATCTATATGTCAACCCTCTGTTTTTAAGCAGAACATCATTTTACATTTCTGAATCCCCCTCAAGGTCATTTCTCTGAAACGGAAAGTAATGCTCAAACCCTGGTGACGAATAGCAATATCATTACAGTGTATTATACTAATATAGAAGTTGCTTTCGGCTGCTCCCTGTTCGGGGTCGCCACAGCAGACCAACTGGTCCGCACAACAACTTGGCAAATGTTTTACGCTGGATGCCCTTCCTGACGCAACCCTCCCATTTTTCCGGGCTTGGGGCCGGCACTGCATCCAGTGGCGGGGGTTTTGGGCATTGGCTGGGAATCGAACCCGGGCCTTCCGCATGATGGGCGAGAAACCTACCACTGAGCCACTAATGTCCAAGTGTATTATACTAATATAAGTAGCATTAAACTAATAAGTTTGAGCTGAAAGTTGAAAGTAGAAAAAATGCTAAAGGTTAAGAGTAATCCATTTAGCCAGACTCTTAAAACTATTATAACAATTTTCCTACTTAAATAGTTACTTACTTGAACTTTAATGGGTTAATATTCCCCCCACTTTTATCCTTTTTTTTTTGGCAGGTTCCAGATTGCCACCAATCTAAGTATGAAGAGATATGCCTTAGTGTTTGGTGTGAACACATTCGTGGCATTATTGCTGCAAACGCTGCTTACTGTGATTGTGGTCGACTCTGCCGGCTTGGGCCTCGATATTTTTCCCCAGGTAAAAACACACTGAAAATGAAGAATGTGTGAAAATTGTTTTGCATATACATTAAACATACTATCTTATAGAAAATATATAATAAGCTGATATCTAAAGCCTATACCTACTACTGAAATTCACGAATATACTTGTGTGTAAATGCTGATATCCCTGATCAAATCTCATACACTATGTAGGCAAAAGTATGTGGACAATTCTGTGTGTGTGTGGGGGGTGTTTGTGGGTGGGAAGATGAGTGTGTGTGTCGGGGAAGGTGCGTGCGTGCGTGTGTGTCGGGGAAGGTGCGTGCGCGTGTGTGTGTGTGCGTGTGTGTGTGTGTCGGGGAAGGTGCGTGGGGTGTGTGTGTGTGTCGGGGAAGGTGCGTGCGTGTGTGTGTGTTTGGGGAAGGTGCGTGCGTGTGTGTGTATCGGGGAAGGGGGGTGTGCGGGAAGGTGCGTGTGTGTCGGGGAAGGTGTGTGCGTGTGTGTGTGGTGCGGGAATTTTGTGTGTGTGTGTGTCGGGGAAGGGGGGGTGTGTGTGTGTGTGTGTCGGGGAAGGTGCGTGTGTGTGTGTGTGTGTCGGGGAAGGTGTGTGTGTGTGTGTGTCGGGGAAGGGGGGCGTGTGTGTGGGGGGTGTGTGTGTCGGGGAAGGTGCGGGGTGTGTGTGTGTGTGTCGGGGAAGGTGTGTGTGTGTGTGTGTGGTGTGTGTGTCGGGGAAGTGTGTGTGTGTGTGTGTGTGTGTCGGGGAAGGTGTGTGTGTGTGTGTGTGTCGGGGAAGGTGCGTGTGTGTGTGTGTGTGTCGGGGAAGGTGCGTGTGTGTGTGTGTGTGTCGGGGAAGGTGGGGGTGCGTGCGTGTCGGGGAAGGTGCGTGCGTGCGTGTCGGGGAAGGTGCGTGCGGGGGCGTGTCGGGGAAGGTGCGTGCGTGCGTGCGTGTCGGGGAAGGTGCGGGGTGTGCGTGCGTGTCGGGGAAGGTGCGTGCGTGGGGGTGCGTGTCGGGGAAGGTGCGTGTGTGCGTGCGTGTCGGGGAAGGTGCGTGGGGCGTGGGGTGGGGGGGTGGGGCGTGTCGGGGAAGGTGCGTGGGGCGTGCGTGCGTGTCGGGGAAGGTGCGTGCGTGCGGGAGGTGCGTGCGTGTCGGGGAAGGGGGGCGTGGGGGTGTCGGGGAAGGGTGCGTGGGGGTGTCGGGGAAGGTGCGTGGGGGTGTCGGGGAAGGTGCGTGCGTGCGTGCGTGCGTGTCGGGGAAGGTGCGTGCGTGTGGGGGGGTGCGTATCGGGGAAGGTGCGTGCGTGCGTGTGGGGGAAGGTGCGTACGTGCGTGTCGGGGAAGGGGGGCGTGCGTGTCGGGGAAGGTGCGTGCGTTTCGTGCGTGTCGGGGAAGGTGCGTGCGTGCGTGCGTGTCGGGGAAGGTGCGTGCGTGCGTGCGTGTCAGGGAAGGTGCGTGCGTGTGTGTCGGGGAAGGTGTGTGCGTGCGTGCGTGTTTGGGGAAGGTGCGTGCGTGCGTGCGTGTTTGGGGAAGGTGCGTGCGTGCGTGCGTATCGGGGAAGGGGGGCTGGGGCGTGTCGGGGAAGGGGGGGCGTGCGTGTCGGGGAAGGTGCGTGCGTGGGGCGGGGGGAAGGTGCGTGCGTGCGTGCGTGTCGGGGAAGGGGGGGCGTGCGTGTCGGGGAAGGTGCGTGCGGGGTGTCGGGGAAGGTGCGTGCGGGGCGTGCGTGTCGGGGAAGGTGCGTGCGTGTGCGTGCGTGTCGGGGAAGGTGCGTGCGGGGCGTGCGTGTCGGGGAAGGTGCGTGCGGGGCGTGCGTGTCGGGGAAGGTGCGTGCGTGTGTGCGTGTCGGGGAAGGTGCGTGCGTGCGTGCGTGTCGGGGAAGGTGCGTGCGGGGCGTGCGTGTCGGGGAAGGTGCGTGCGGGGCGTGCGTGTCGGGGAAGGTGCGTGCTGTGCGTGCGTGTCGGGGAAGGTGCGTGCGTGCGTGCGTGTCGGGGAAGGTGCGTGCGTGCGTGCGTGTCGGGGAAGGTGCGTGCGTGCGTGCGTGTCGGGGAAGGTGCGTGCGTGCGTGCGTGTCGGGGAAGGTGCGTGCGTGCGTGCGTGTCGGGGAAGGTGCGTGCGTGCGTGCGTGTCGGGGAAGGTGCGTGCGTGCGTGCGTGTCGGGGAAGGTGCGTGCGGGGCGTGTGTGTCGGGGAAGGTGCGTGCGTGCGTGCGTGTCGGGGAAGGTGCGTGCGTGCGTGCGTGTCGGGGAAGGTGCGTGCGTGTGTGCGTGTCGGGGAAGGTGCGTGCGTGCGTGCGTGTCGGGGAAGGTGCGTGCGTGCGTGCGTGTCGGGGAAGGTGCGTGCGTGCTGGGGCGTGTCGGGGAAGGTGCGTGCGGGGGCGTGTCGGGGAAGGTGCGTGCGGGGGCGTGTCGGGGAAGGTGCGTGCGTGTGGGGCGTGTCGGGGAAGGTGCGTGGTGGGGCGTGTCGGGGAAGGTGCGTGCGTGCGTGCGTGTCGGGGAAGGTGCGTGCGGGGGTGTGTGTCGGGGAAGGTGCGTGCGTGCGTGCGTGCGTGTCGGGGAAGGTGCGTGCGGGAAGGGGGTGGGGTCGGGGAAGGGGGGCGTGCGTGTCGGGGAAGGTGCGTGCGTGTGTGTGAGGTGCGGGGAGGTGCGTGCGTGCGTGTCGGGGAAGGTGCGTGCGTGGGGTGTGTGTGGGGTCGGGGAAGGTGCGGGGGCGTGCGTGTCGGGGAAGGTGCGTGCGTGCGTGTCGGGGAAGGTGCGTGCGGGGGCGTGTCGGGGAAGGGGGGGCGTGCGTGCGTGTCGGGGAAGGTGCGTGCCCTGCGTGTCGGGGAAGGGGGGCGTGCGTGCGGGGGGCGTGCGTGTCGGGGAAGGTGCGTGCGTGCGTGCGTGTCGGGGAAGGGGGGGCGTGCGTGCGTGTCGGGGAAGGTGGGGGTGCGTGCGTGCGTGTCGGGGAAGGTGGGGGTGCGTGCGTGCGTGTCGGGGAAGGTGCGTGCGTGCGTGCGGGGGGTGTGGGTCGGGGAAGGGTGCGTGCGTGTCGGGAAGTGCGTGCGTGTCGGGGAAGGGGGGCGTGCGTGCGTGCGTGTCGGGGAAGGTGCGTGCGTGCGTGCGGGGGGCGTGCGGGTGTCGGGGAAGGTGCGTGCGTGCGTGTCGGGGAAGGTGGGGGTGCGTGCGTGCGTGTCGGGGAAGGGGGGCGTGCGTGCGTGCGTGTCGGGGAAGGTGGTGCGTGCGTGCGTGTCGGGGAAGGGGGGCGTGCGTGCGTGGTCGGGGAAGGGTGCGTGGGCGTGCGTGTCGGGGAAGGTGCGTGCGTGCGTGCGTGTCGGGGAAGGTGCGTGCGTGCGTGCGTGCGTGCGTGTCGGGGAAGGTGCGTGCGTGCGTGTCGGGGAAGGTGGGGTGCGTGCGTGCGTGTCGGGGAAGGTGGGGGTGCGTGCGTGCGTGTCGGGGAAGGTGCGTGCGTGCGTGCGGGGGGGCGTGTCGGGGAAGGGTGCGTGCGTGCGGGGGGCGTGCGTGTCGGGGAAGGGGGGCGTGCGTGCGTGCGTGTCGGGGAAGGTGCGTGCGTGCGTGTCGGGGAAGGGGGGCGTGCGTGTCGGGGAAGGGGGGCGTGCGTGTCGGGGAAGGTGCGTGCGTGTCGGGGAAGGGGGGCGTGCGTGTCGGGGAAGGTGCGTGCGTGTCGGGGAAGGGGGGGCGTGCGTGCGTGTCGGGGAAGGTGCGTGCGTGTCGGGGAAGGGTGCGTGCGTGTCGGGGAAGGGGGGGCGTGCGTGTCGGGGAAGGTGCGTGCGTGCGTGTCGGGGAAGGTGCGTGCGTGCGTGCGTGTCGGGGAAGGTGCGTGCGTGCGTGCGTGTCGGGGAAGGTGCGTGCGTGGTGTCGGGGAAGGTGCGTGCGTGCGTGCGTGCGTGCGTGTCGGGGAAGGTGCGTGCGTGCGTGCGTGCGTGCGTGTCGGGGAAGGTGCGTGCGTGCGTGCGTGCGTGTCGGGGAAGGTGCGTGCGTGCGTGCGTGCGTGTCGGGGAAGGTGCGTGCGTGCGTGCGTGCGTGTCGGGGAAGGTGGTGCGTGCGTGCGTGCGTGCGTGTCGGGGAAGGTGCGTGCGTGCGTGCGTGCGTGTCGGGGAAGGTGCGTGCGTGCGTGTCGGGGAAGGTGCGTGCGTGCGTGTCGGGGAAGGTGCGTGCGTGTCGGGGAAGGTGCGTGCGTGTCGGGGAAGGTGCGTGCGTGTCGGGGAAGGTGCGTGCGTGTCGGGGAAGGTGCGTGCGTGTCGGGGAAGGTGCGTGCGTGCGTGCGTGCGTGTCGGGGAAGGTGCGTGCGTGTCGGGGAAGGTGCGTGCGTGTGTCGGGGAAGGTGCCTGCGTGCGTGCGTGTCGGGGAAGGTGCGTGCGTGCGTGCGTGTCGGGGAAGGTGCGTGCGTGTGTGTCGGGGAAGGTGCGTGCGTGCGTGCGTGCGTGCGTGTCGGGGAAGGTGCGTGCGTGCGTGCGTGTCGGGGAAGGTGCGTGCGTGCGTGCGTGTCGGGGAAGGTGCGTGCGTGCGTGCGTATCGGGGAAGGTGCGTGCGTGTGTGTCGGGGAAGGTGCGTGCGTGTGTGTCGGGGAAGGTGCGTGCGCGTATCGGGGAAGGTGCGTGCGTGCGTGTGTGTCGGGGAAGGTGCGTGCGTGCGTGTGTGTCGGGGAAGGTGCGTGCGTGCGTGTGTGTCGGGGAAGTGCGTGCGTGCGTGCGTGCGTGTCGGGGAAGGTGCGTGCGTGCGTGCGTGTCGGGGAAGGTGCGTGCGTGCGTGTCGGGGAAGGTGCGTGCGTGTCGGGGAAGGTGCGTGCGTGTCGGGGAAGGTGCGTGCGTGCGTGTCGGGGAAGGTGCGTGCGTGTCGGGGAAGGTGCGTGCGTGTCGGGGAAGGTGCGTGCGTGTCGGGGAAGGTGCGTGCGTGTCGGGGAAGGTGCGTGCGTGTCGGGGAAGGTGCGTGCGTGCGTGCGTGTCGGGGAAGGTGCGTGCGTGCGTGCGTATCGGGGAAGGTGCGTGCGTGTGTGTCGGGGAAGGTGCGTGCGTGCGTGCGTGCGTGTCGGGGAAGGTGCGTGCGTGCGTGCGTGTCGGGGAAGGTGCGTGCGTGCGTGCGTGTCGGGGAAGGTGCGTGCGTGTGTGTCGGGGAAGGTGCGTGCGTGTGTGTCGGGGAAGGTGCTTGCGTGTGTGTCGGGGAAGGTGCGTGCGTGCGTGCGTGTCGGGGAAGGTGCGTGCGTGCGTGCGTGCGTGTCGGGGAAGGTGCGTGCGTGCGTGCGTGCGTGTCGGGGAAGGTGCGTGCGTGCGTGCGTGCGTGTCGGGGAAGGTGCGTGCGTGCGTGCGTGCGTGTCGGGGAAGGTGCGTGCGTGCGTGCGTGCGTGTCGGGGAAGGTGCGTGCGTGCGTGCGTGCGTGTCGGGGAAGGTGCGTGCGTGCGTGCGTGCGTGTCGGGGAAGGTGCGTGCGTGCGTGCGTGCGTGTCGGGGAAGGTGCGTGCGTGCGGGGGGCGTGCGTGTCGGGGAAGGTGCGTGCGTGTCGGGGAAGGTGCGTGCGTGCGTGCGTGCGTGTCGGGGAAGGTGCGTGCGTGCGTGCGTGCGTGTCGGGGAAGGTGCGTGCGTGCGTGCGTGCGTGTCGGGGAAGGTGCGTGCGTGCGTGCGTGCGTGTCGGGGAAGGTGCGTGCGTGCGTGCGTGCGTGCGTGTCGGGGAAGGTGCGTGCGTGCGTGCGTGCGTGCGTGTCGGGGAAGGTGCGTGCGTGCGTGTCGGGGAAGGTGCGTGCGTGCGTGCGTGCGTGTCGGGGAAGTGCGTGCGTGCGTGCGTGCGTGTCGGGGAAGGTGCGTGCGTGCGTGCGTGCGTGTCGGGGAAGGTGCGTGCGTGCGTGCGTGCGTGTCGGGGAAGGTGCGTGCGTGCGTGCGTGCGTGTCGGGGAAGGTGCGTGCGTGCGTGTCGGGGAAGGTGCGTGCGGTGTCGGGGAAGGTGCGTGCGTGTCGGGGAAGGTGCGTGCGTGTCGGGGAAGGTGCGTGCGTGTCGGGGAAGGTGCGTGCGTGTCGGGGAAGGTGCGTGCGTGCGTGCGTGCGTGTCGGGGAAGGTGCGTGCGTGTCGGGGAAGGTGCGTGCGTGTCGGGGAAGGTGCGTGCGTGTCGGGGAAGGTGCCTGCGTGCGTGCGTGTCGGGGAAGGTGCGTGCGTGCGTGCGTGTCGGGGAAGGTGCGTGCGTGCGTGCGTGTCGGGGAAGGTGCGTGCGTGTGTGTCGGGGAAGGTGCGTGCGTGCGTGCGTGCGTGCGTGTCGGGGAAGGTGCGTGCGTGCGTGCGTGCGTGCGTGTCGGGGAAGGTGCGTGCGTGCGTGCGTGCGTGTCGGGGAAGGTGCGTGCGTGCGTGCGTGCGTGTCGGGGAAGGTGCGTGCGTGCGTGCGTGCGTGTCGGGGAAGGTGCGTGCGTGCGTGCGTGCGTGTCGGGGAAGGTGCGTGCGTGCGTGCGTGCGTGTCGGGGAAGGGTGCGTGCGTGCGTGTCGGGGAAGGTGCGTGCGTGCGTGTCGGGGAAGGTGCGTGCGTGTCGGGGAAGGTGCGTGCGTGTCGGGGAAGGTGCGTGCGTGTCGGGGAAGGTGCGTGCGTGTCGGGGAAGGTGCGTGCGTGTCGGGGAAGGTGCGTGCGTGCGTGCGTGCGTGTCGGGGAAGGTGCGTGCGTGTCGGGGAAGGTGCGTGCGTGTCGGGGAAGGTGCCTGCGTGCGTGCGTGTCGGGGAAGGTGCGTGCGTGCGTGCGTGTCGGGGAAGGTGCGTGCGTGTGTGTCGGGGAAGGTGCGTGCGTGCGTGCGTGCGTGCGTGTCGGGGAAGGTGCGTGCGTGCGTGCGTGTCGGGGAAGGTGCGTGCGTGCGTGCGTGTCGGGGAAGGTGCGTGCGTGCGTGCGTATCGGGGAAGGTGCGTGCGTGTGTGTCGGGGAAGGTGCGTGCGTGTGTGTCGGGGAAGGTGCGTGCGCGTATCGGGGAAGGTGCGTGCGTGCGTGTGTGTCGGGGAAGGTGCGTGCGTGCGTGTGTGTCGGGGAAGGTGCGTGCGTGCGTGTGTGTCGGGGAAGGTGCGTGCGTGCGTGCGTGCGTGTCGGGGAAGGTGCGTGCGTGCGTGCGTGTCGGGGAAGGTGCGTGCGTGCGTGTCGGGGAAGGTGCGTGCGTGTCGGGGAAGGTGCGTGCGTGTCGGGGAAGGTGCGTGCGTGCGTGTCGGGGAAGGTGCGTGCGTGTCGGGGAAGGTGCGTGCGTGTCGGGGAAGGTGCGTGCGTGTCGGGGAAGGTGCGTGCGTGTCGGGGAAGGTGCGTGCGTGCGTGCGTGTCGGGGAAGGTGCGTGCGTGCGTGCGTATCGGGGAAGGTGCGTGCGTGTGTGTCGGGGAAGGTGCGTGCGTGCGTGCGTGCGTGTCGGGGAAGGTGCGTGCGTGCGTGCGTGTCGGGGAAGGTGCGTGCGTGCGTGCGTGTCGGGGAAGGTGCGTGCGTGTGTGTCGGGGAAGGTGCGTGCGTGTGTGTCGGGGAAGGTGCGTGCGTGTGTGTCGGGGAAGGTGCGTGCGTGCGTGCGTGTCGGGGAAGGTGCGTGCGTGTGTGTCGGGGAAGGTGCGTGCGTGCGTGTGCGTATCGGGGAAGGTGCGTGCGTGCGTGTGTGTCGGGGAAGGTGCGTGCGTGCGTGTGTGTCGGGGAAGGTGCGTGCGTGCGTGTGCGTATCGGGGAAGGTGCGTGCGTGCGTGTGTGTCGGGGAAGGTGCGTGCGTGCGTGTGTGTCGGGGAAGGTGCGTGCGTGCGTGTGCGTATCGGGGAAGGTGCGTGCGTGCGTGCGTGTGTGTCGGGGAAGGTGCGTGCGTGCGTGTGTATCGGGGAAGGTGCGTGCGTGCGTGCGTGCGTGTCGGGGAAGGTGCGTGCGTGCGTGTCGGGGAAGGTGCGTGCGTGCGTGCGTGCGTGCGTGTCGGGGAAGGTGCGTGCGTGCGTGTCGGGGAAGGTGCGTGCGTGCGTGTCGGGGAAGGTGCGTGCGTGTCGGGGAAGGTGCGTGCGTGTCGGGGAAGGTGCGTGCGTGTCGGGGAAGGTGCGTGCGTGTCGGGGAAGGTGCGTGCGTGCGTGTCGGGGAAGGTGCGTGCGTGTCGGGGAAGGTGCGTGCGTGTCGGGGAAGGTGCGTGCGTGTCGGGGAAGGTGCCTGCGTGCGTGCGTGTCGGGGAAGGTGCGTGCGTGCGTGCGTGTCGGGGAAGGTGCGTGCGTGTCGGGGAAGGTGCGTGCGTGCGTGTCGGGGAAGGTGCGTGCGTGTCGGGGAAGGTGCGTGCGTGCGTGTCGGGGAAGGTGCGTGCGTGCGTGCGTGCGTGTCGGGGAAGGTGCGTGCGTGCGTGTCGGGGAAGGTGCGTGCGTGCGTGTCGGGGAAGGTGCGTGCGTGCGTGTCGGGGAAGGTGCGTGCGTGCGTGTCGGGGAAGGTGCGTGCGTGCGTGTCGGGGAAGGTGCGTGCGTGTCGGGGAAGGTGCGTGCGTGCGTGCGTGTCGGGGAAGGTGCGTGCGTGCGTGCGTGTCGGGGAAGGTGCGTGCGTGCGTGCGTGTCGGGGAAGGTGCGTGCGTGTCGGGGATGGTGCGTGCGTGTCGGGGAAGGTGCGTGCGTGCGTGTCGGGGAAGGTGCGTGCGTGCGTGTCGGGGAAGGTGCGTGCGTGCGTGCGTGTCGGGGAAGGTGCGTGCGTGCGTGCGTGTCGGGGAAGGTGCGTGCGTGCGTGCGTGTCGGGGAAGGTGCGTGCGTGCGTGTCGGGGAAGGTGCGTGCGTGCGTGCGTGTCGGGGAAGGTGCGTGCGTGCGTGCGTGTCGGGGAAGGTGCGTGCGTGCGTGCGTGTCGGGGAAGGTGCGTGCGTGTCGGGGAAGGTGCGTGCGTGTCGGGGAAGGTGCGTGCGTGCGTGTCGGGGAAGGTGCGTGCGTGCGTGTCGGGGAAGGTGCGTGCGTGCGTGTCGGGGAAGGTGCGTGCGTGCGTGCGTGTCGGGGAAGGTGCGTGCGTGCGTGCGTGTGTGTCGGGGAAGGTGCGTGCGTGCGTGCGTGTGTGTCGGGGAAGGTGCGTGCGTGCGTACGTGTGTGTCGGGGAAGGTGCCTGTCTCGGGGAGGGTGTGCGCGTGTGGGAATGTGCTAGATAATAGAATGTTGTTAGTAGAAAATGTTGAAATCTGATCATGTAGAGGGATTTCCCAGGCTCCAAATATTAAATGATTCTGTAATAATTGTGGCATAAATGTGCTGCAAACAGCTAACATCTTCCTTACTCCTTCTGCAGTTCCTGATCTACGGTAGTTACTTTGCTGCAATCGCAGTGATCTTCCTCATAGCTGGCTTGTACAAAGTGGTTACACGCAGAAGTGCTGCTGCTGCAGGAGTGCAAACTGAGAGCGCAGACAGTGAAACAGACTCCTCTTCTGCAGCGACTCCCATCCCTAACGCAGTATGAATTAACTCATCTTCAATACTTTCAGCACTTTACAATTAAACTAGGTTATTTATTAAAGTAGTGATGTGTAGAAAATGTAAAAGCGCTTTCTGTCGAGCGTCCGCTCAGAGATATTTAGCAAAAAATGATTACTGTGTATAGCTTGAAAGAAAGAGTGAAAGAACAAAACCACAAAGAAATGGGACTGATTTGAGGATACATGGAATGTAAACAAGATAAGTGTGTTAATGATCTTATCTGTGCATACTACTGGTACATTAATGTGGTCACCATCGGCAGACTGCGCTCTGGATTTGGACCCGGCAAAGTATTTTAGTGCACTGAATTCCAAAATTACTGTAGCTGGAGCTTTCACTGTATGAAAAAAAATGATGTTCAGCAACTGCAGATTTCTAAACACAATCCATCTCAGATTCTGTAGTAGTTTCCTCTGTGTACCCAAAAAAAAAGAAAAGCCAAGACGAATTGACAGAACCGCTCCAAAACACTTCAAGCACAAAACCTCTATAGCTCATGTCTTCAGAGTTTGGCGCAAGTCAAAAGTAGGAACAGAAGCAACATTGTGAAATACTACAATGTACAAATTGTCTTCTACATGCTGAAAAATGTTACCACATTACTACACTTGATTTGTTGCTAGCAATTGTGGAAAAGTGAAGGACATCCATATATGCTGCACCCTTGGTTTTTGCTCCAAACTGTGTTATCTGTGACCATTTTACCAAAAAAACATCGAGTGATGTTTGCAAACAGGAAAAAGGTTGCCAGTAAGAAGTGAATCACCCGGTACAAAGCCACAAATGAACTTCTGGTTTATCTGGTTCAGAATGTATCTGATGTCATCACGCAGTCATTGTACCTGCTTATCAAGAGACAGGAGTTTGATGGAAACTGGACATTCACATACATGCAGTACTGTCCAAAAGTCTTGGGCACATGCAAATAAATGCAGTAAATACAATGTTTATACATAAACAAACTGGTATAAAGAGCAGTACACAGTAATAATCTATTAAAGTTAATACCTGGTGTCAGAAGCCAAAAAAAAAAGCTAATGGATTTATAAACAACTTGGCTGGTAATATTTTAAATATTACGTAAAATATTATTTACGTAAAACATGACTTCTTTTCTTAAAATGTTCTTCACTAACATTCAACTTTTCCCCCCTGAAAAAGAAATGCTGAAATCATAAAATCAACAGAAAATATGTACTAAAGATATCCAAAACTTTTGCACAGTACTGTGTTTTAGTCAAATATCCATGCTGTACAGTGTACACTATATGAAGTGCCTTTTTTTTGTTCCTTCTTTTTTCTATGTTATATTCTAGTGTGACAGAAGCCTGTGTTGTTTTTCCTCTTCTGCTGCTGTTCTGCTGTTTTTAAGTTAATTGAGAATTTAGGTCATTTCTTTGCAGTCCCGAGAAGACATTTTCACCTTTTTCTTCTATTTGTCGTAGTCATTCTTTGCCTCATAAAGTGCAGGCAGTGTAGTGATTGCATTAATGTGCTGTAAAAGTTACCCGTTGCCAAATAATGAGCTCTCGCCTGCTGCAGTTCTGCTTTGTTTGATTTCAGTGTTTAGTTGAAGGTAGATCATTTTCTGACAGCTGTTAACCTCTGTAATACGTTTTTTTTTTTTTTAAATTAATTAATTTTTTTATATAAAATCATTCAACATTTTCTACCTCTCTGTCTCTTTAACTGGAGGCTAAATATGTTGGTGAGTCACACAGAACTTCCTTTGCTCTCATTTTTCTTGGTTGCTTAACGGTTTCAGTGCAAAGTTATCTTAGAGCCATGGCACAGTTACAGGTTTATACAGGCTGAGATTAAATTAAGCACAAGTTACAATTAGTTATGTTTAGTTATGCTTCTATTGGAGTCCCTGGTGGTTCAGCGGCTCTCACCGCAGCGGCCTGGGTTCGATTTCTGAACAGGGAACCGACACAGTTACTGAGGGATGCCGGTGCCAATCCCAGCTAAAATGACAGGGTTGCATCAGAAATGACATCCGGCATAAAACCTGTGCCAGAATCAAATATGGGGATTGGAAGATCTGCTGTGGTGACCCTGAACAGGGGGCAGCCTATGGACAAGTTTATTTCTAATTAGTCATCATATGAGATTTGTCAGATTCAGCTGTGCAGGCTGGATCAAAAGATGACTGGATCTACAGAACTACAATGCTTTGTCCACTTGTGTGTTGCTGTAGGTTTGTAATACACATCAGTCTGGTTAATGACATCATCGAAACATTTTATGATACGGTGCACCCTTCAAAAGTATCTGTTCATCCTTCATCCTCAAGCTCTCACGTCTTAAATTTGCACTGTTACTGCACCACGTTACAGGCAGACGCCATGTAGTGAAACCGTGATGTTTGGTTCTATGGATAAATGAAATGATTACCCTACATTTAAGATTTGTTTGAATAATTTGTACCACTTGCATTCTACATACACTCTAATATGAATTTACTGTACACAGAAATAAACCACTTCAGAATCAATGAACTATGTAGAATCATTGCAGCTATGGCTACTTAAAAACCTTCAATCAGAGCAATAATGTATATTGAGGTTAGGTTATGTAGTGCAATAGCATGTATTGTACATGATGCACTAATGGTTAATGATCTTACCATCAGCACTTAGAAGCCCCATTGCCTTCTACTTGTTTTTAATTTTGTGATTTAATGTTAATGTACAAAATTGTAATTATTTAAGTATTGTGTTATAAGGACGCTCTTGAATATTGTTGGGCACAAATTTTGCGATGCCTTTTTTACCGTAGTTAAAGTTACTTTAGATGTAAGAAATGTGGAATTTAATTGAAGTAAAGAATTTGTATTGTTTTGATTTCATTACACCAGACATCTTTAAAACCAGATAGAGCGGATTATCCATTATTACACTACACAAATGCATTCACATTTCTGTTTACATTGAATGTATTAGTATGTGTTTGTTTCATTATGTAAATCATTGTGAGATTGATATTAAATTCTATTTCTTCATTAATAAACTTTGCTTCTGTTTAAGAAATGGACTCATTGTTTTGTGTTTTCTTTAGATAGATTTGTCTTATTCCACCCAAATTTCTTTAAAATATGAAATCACTGATTTTTAATCTCTAAAGCAGAGCTTCTTATCTTCCCCAGATGCTACCCTGGATTGAACTCCAACTGATCATTCACTTTTTTTTATAAGCTGCTTTGTTCAGAGCAGTGTCCGAGTCAGGATGTGAGGCAGAAATACACCGGATCAGACACTTCTTTACACCTAGGGGCAGTTAATCTTAATTCACTTATTAGTGTACTTTTGGCAGATGAGAGGAAACCCATCTGGCCATGGTGAGGGCATGCATACACATTCCACCCACTATAACTGAATTATAATCATTTAATTATTAATGGTGTAATGATGTGGGCCAGGAGTGTTGCAGAAAACATGCAACTGCAGAACAGGGAACAGTCTCAGTTAATCAGAGCGCATCATCCTATACTGTTTAGAGTTTCCTGTACTTTTTTCTGTACTGCACCACTACACCTGACAGGGGGCAGCACAACACAGTAAGTCCTTCTGATTTGTATCAACAACTTAACCAACAATATAAAACACATTGCCATTTTTTACATGTAGTTTGATTTTCCGTCATTGTCCTGACAAAGACAGTACAATTATCAAATATGAGTAACAGAATTATTTATTTCTGAACCACTTGTACAAAACTTTATAAAACAGAATACATTCAAAGTACATCATTAATTCATTTATATTCAGTATCTGCTTCATCCTGGTCAGGGTTATAGCGGATCCAGAGCCTATCCCACTGGCCATGAAGCAGGAACACACCCTGAATTGGACATCAGTTACATCGTTACAGAGCACCATGTGCACACCTTGACACTTAAGCACAAATTAGTGTAGCCAATACACTTATCAGCATGTTGTTGGAAAAAAGCAGAGAAACTAGAGGAAACCCAGCCAGACATGAGAAGAACAAGCACAAACTCTACACCTGAGTTCAGGCTCGAGACACGGACCCCGGAGCTGTGAGATGCCGGCGTAAAACACCTTTTTAAATTACACTAAATTGTAATTCTGTAACACTGATGATAAGAAGTCAACTATTCAAACAAAACAAAATGGAAAAAGAGGAATGTCTCACAATTAAGAGTAACGCTACAGAATAAAACCATAATGCTATCTTAGTGAAGTCTAGCTGTTTTCTGGGCCTCGGGCTTGAAAAGAAGCAAACAAATCAGTGGCCACTGAGGCTTCAAAGGGAAGTATTTTCTTCTTTTCCTATGAGTTTAATAACCGTAACCACGGTGATAGCCTTCATGATATTCTTCATGGTGACCGTATTCTTCAGGGCAGCGCATGCCCAGTGACTGCTGGATGGCCATTTCCTGCCTGCGCAGCTGCATGGAGTCGATCAGCTCATAGATGATGGACATGGACCACATGGGTGATGGGTACCATGACTTCACATTGCCGTCTTTGCCCACCAGCAGCATGGAGAAATAATCGGCACTGACCTGGAAGTAATTCCTGATGTCATGCACTAGGGAGGCAGAAAGGTCCTCTCGCTCCAACGTTGCACTTCCTTTGTTATTGAATAGGATAGGACATGGAGGAAATGATAAAGATCACCAACAAGCATTTACTAAACACTTTATATAGAACTCCTGCACTTATCCAATCAGCAGTAGTGCAATGCATAAAATCGTGCAGAAAAAAGTCGAGCATCAGTTAATGTTCATAACAAACTGTACTATTTGAGTGCCTCTGAATGTGGAATGGTTGTTCCATGTCAGATGGTTTAGTTACAGTATTTCAGAAACTGCTGATCTCCTGCCACTACAGTCTCTAGAGTTTATACAGTTTACGCAGAATAGTGCAAAAACATCTAGTGAACATTAGTCATACAGGCAGAAAAGAGAAGTTGGGTCAGAGGAAAATAGCCAAAGCAGTTCAAGCTGACAGGAAGTCTCTGGTAACACAAGCACTGTCTTTTAGAGTGAAGAACAAAAAAGCATCTCAGGATGTGCAATACATCAGAATTAATAGCTACAACAGCTGAAGACCACATCAGGTTCCACTCCTGAGACTAAAGGAATCTGAGACTATAATGAGCACAGTTGAAAAATGAAAAAACAATCATCTGTTCTGATTAATCTTGATGAATCCAGGATCTTAACCGACCATGTGTCACCGGTTCAGTTTGCTGCTACTGGCATAATAGTGTCATCCCTTTGAATGCCACAGTCTATCTGAGTATTAGTGCTGCCCATGTGCATCCCATTATAGCCACAACTTACCCATCTTTTAATGACTACTTCCATCATGTCACAAAGCACAAGTCATTTCAAACTGGTTTGTTGAACCTGACAATAAGCTGAGTGTATTTTAACACATCTGAATACAGTACATGTCAGGAATGGGGTAGAATGGGACATTTGCAGCATTAATTGCAGTAATTATGTGACGTGATCATGTCAACGTGGACCAGAATCTCAGTGAAATGTTTCCAACATCTTGTGAAAACCATGCCATAAAGAAGTGAGAGCAAAAGGGGTCCTAATTGCTTCAAGTCTAGTGTTTCTAATAAAGGAAAATACTTCCTTATTAATCCTTTTGATGGAATTCGAGGCGGTATCTAAATATAAACCTGGAACATGGTCAGAGTTATGCTGCAAACAGTTTCACTGTATAATAGGGTTGCCAGATTACTGGACATTAGTATCTATATGGTTCATTTGGCCATTAGAGCAGAATAATTTTTGCCTGAGTGTGGATTCTAGAGGATACTGAAAAGCTATCGCTTTCTGCATCATCCCAAAATTGGGATGTTAATTTGAGTGAGCTACAGTATATCAGTGAACTGTGCAGTTCATTGAAGCATTAAAACAGCTTGATAACAAGTGAGGCTGAATAGCCAGTTCCAGTATTTGCACTGTGTCCATTTATCTGTCCATCTATCCATCCATCCGATTTCTGAACCACTTATCCAGAACAGGGTTTCCTGGGAGCTTACCCCAGGAGGCTCAGTGCAGGTAAGTAATGCCCGTTACAGGGTGGCAACCCACTGCAGAGCACAGTCACACACGCACACACCCATTCACACATTACAGACAATTTAGAGATGCCAATAATCTACAACGCATGTCTTTGGAGTACCTGAAGCATAGAGTGAACATGCAAACTCGCAAACTCACATGTAGGAATCAAACCCCAAAAGATGCAAGGCAAACATGCTAAGCACTACGCCACGGTGCCCCTAAATTTATGTGGACTTACTTTTGGTCATGAATTGAACAAACATTAGTCAGTGAAGGTCATTAGCATTTAAACAAACAATAATTAATGTGGTAGCTTACTTTGCTTCTTTAATTTAAAAATACATTTGTTTTATTAATGCTGACATTCATAGTAGTAGTATATTGCCAGTTGAGGGAAACTTAATGAAAATTGTTAGCACAACCCCTTTTTTCTATTGGTATGGGTTACAAGTCACTTGTCTTACCATTGATAGGATAGAGCTCCAAGACTCCACCCATGTCCTCCATGGCTCTCCCAGCCAGCTTTAACACAGACATGTGACGCAGCCCTGAAGCGCATGAGAAGACATGCTGGTTATATCACAAATTATAACAACATCTTCTCAAAGATAGGAATTAATGATGTCTATTGATTTTTTTATTATTATTTCAGGTATGTAAATAAGCTCCTAAAGGAAATCAGCATCATCTTTATTTCATTAGTGACAACTGTGCAAGTATTCTGATGGAGTCTGCTTCACAACAAACAAGAAATAATAAAGCCAGAGAAAAAGCATCCAAAAACATTTTTCTTCAATAAGGCCGTTTGGGTAAAACCCCTGGCAAGCGCAGCAAAATAAAATGGCAACAGTACACATGTTCAATAATTGGCAGAGGGAGAGAAAATCCCCTTAGGGAATGTTTGCAGATGTCCTTTATAGTATTTAAAGAAAGCATCTGATACCCAGTGAGTCATGAAATGCAGAAGAAGCCAAGAGAAAAAAAACCTTCACTATTTAGCATCAGCGTTTCTCATTCAAAATAAAGTGCTGCACATTGAAGTGTTTTCTACAGTTATCAGATAATTGCCAGTTGCCAGGTAATTGAGTTTAAATGAGTGTGTTTGTGCAGAGAAAACTCTAATTTGTGCAGTGCAGTGCTCTAACACCAGAACAAAACACTACTTTACATAAACGCAACGGACAACAAAACTCCAAAAAGTAAAAGGTCACCATCTCTAGACCATGAGACTGATTATGGCAAAAGCTTAGTGACATTTACTGAACACAAAATGACCAGGTCAATGGTCAGATTGGCTTATATCTTTAACTTTACAATCACACTAGAAGGTGTCAACAATTGTCCAGCATTTTTATTTATTATTTACAGTGGGGCAAAAAAGTATTTAGTCAGCCACCAATTGTGCAAGTTCTCCCACTTAAAAAGATGAGAGAGGCCTATAATTTTCATCATAGGTACACTTCAACTATGAGAGACAGAATGAGAAAAAAAAAATTCAGAAAATCACATTGTCTGATTTTTAAAGAATTTATTTGCAAGTTATGGTGGAAAATAAGTATTTGGTCAATAACAAAAGTTCATCTCAATACTTTGTTATATACCCTTTGTTGGCAATGACAGGTCAAACGTTTTCTGTAAGTCGCCACAAGGTTTTTACACACTGTTGCTGGTAGTTTGGCCCATTCCTCCATGCAGAGCTCCTCTAGAGCAGTGATGTTTTGGGGCTGTCGCTGGGCAACACGGATTTTCAACTCCCTCCAAAGATTTTCTATGGGGTTGAGATCTGGAGACTGGCTAGGCCACTCCAGGACCTTGAAATGCTTCTTACGAAGCCACTCCTTCGTTGCCCGGGCGGTGTGTTTGGGATCATTGTCATGCTGAAAGACCCAGCCATGTTTCATCTTCAATGCCCTTGCTGATGGAAGGAGGTTTTTACTCAAAATCTCACGATACATGGCCCCATTCATTCTTTCCTTTACACGGATCAGTCGTCCTGGTCCCTGGTCCAGAAAAACAGCCCCAAAGCATGATGTTTCCACCCCCATGCTTCACAGTAGGTATGGTGTTCTTTGGATGCAACTCAGCATTTTTTCTCCTCCAAACACGACAAGTTGAGTTTTTACCAAAAAGTTCTATTTTGGTTTCATCTGACCATATGACATTCTCCCAATCCTCTTCTGGATCATCCAAATGCTCTCTAGCAAACTTGAGATGGGCCCGGACATGTACTGGCTTAAGCAGGGGGACACGTCTGGCACTGCAGGATTTGAGTCCCTGGCGGCGTAGTGTGTTACTGATGGTAGCCTTTGTTACTTTGGTCCCAGCTCTCTGCAGGTCATTCACTAGGTCCCCCCCATGTGGTTCTGGGATTTTTGCTCACCGTTCTTGTGATCATTTTGACCCCACGGGGTGAGATCTTGCGTGGAGCCCCAGATTGAGGGAGATTATCAGTGGTCTTGTATGTCTTCCATTTTCTAATAATTGCTCCCACAGTTGATTTCTTCACACCAAGCTGCTTACCTATTGCAGATTCAGTCTTCCCAGCCTGGTGCAGGTCTACAATTTTGTTTCTGGTGTCCTTTGACAGCTCTTTGGTCTTGGCCATAGTGGAGTTTGGAGTCTGACTGTTTGAGGTTGTGGACCGGTGTCTTTTATACTGATAACGAGTTCAAACAGGTGCCATTAATACAGGTAATGAGTGGAGGACAGAGGAGCCTCTTAAAAAAGAAGTTACAGGTCTGTGAGAGCCAGAAATCTTGCTTTTTTGTAGGTGACCAAATACTTATTTTCCACCATAATTTGCAAATAAATTCTTTAAAAATCAGACAATGTGATTTTCTGGATTTTTTTTTCTCATTCTGTCTCTCATAGTTGAAGTGTACCTATGATGAAAATTACAGGCCTCTCTCATATTTTTAAGTGGGAGAACTTGCACAATTGGTGGCTGACTAAATACTTTTTTGCCCCACTGTATTTATTTATATGTTTGTTTGTTTCTTTTTTTTTTAGTTAAGATGAAAAACAGTAGTAGTTAGCTACTTAAACACAAATGAAATAAAATTCTAATCTTTGATTTCATTTCATTGGCAGATTAGCAGCACAACCTAATAATTTGTACACTTAAACAGACACACCAATTATCTCTGCTTCTTTTTTTAGGTGTATTTTTCTCTGTACTGGGTTATATGTAAAGAGAGTTTGTATATTGAACTAATGTTAATAGTAGAGAAGTTAAAAAGGTCTGATTACTCTCTCTCTCTCTCACACACACACACACACACAAATGCACCATAGGATTGGTATGTGTTTGCCTATATTAATTAGCATGAATAAAATTTAATTCACATAGAATATGTAATTTCAATTTTAATTAAATTAGTAAACTGCAATTTTTTATTTAAAAAAAATTGCTTAAATGAGCTAAGTCTCAAACTAGCAACACCTGGACACTTGGTGGCGTGTTATTTGTGTTGGAAAGTTTGTGTTGGAATTGACAAACTCTCTATTCCAGTGTCACTTGTCACTTTGTCATCGTAAATGAAATCGAAGCTCTGTGTCATGTGCATACAGTGAAAATGATTGGTGTGAATGTAAGAGACACGTCCTGGTTTTTCTCCAAAGGCAAAGATTTAAACATTTATTTGGCTATCTCACCCAAGTTGCAGGCCTGACTGGTCAGGGCATGGAGCTGCTGCTGATAAGCCCACTCCTCTTCATCAGGGGTGGAGATGACGAGCAGCCTTCGTCTCCAGCGAAACCTTGAACAACAATGAGATAAACATAGATAAACACAAATTTCTGCTGTAAGCAATGCGTGCTCCAAATGTTCAAACATCAGAAAGATAATTCATTTTAATTTAATATGCAATATACAGTCAAATGCAAATATTTGTAATTTTCCAAAAACAAAAAGATGCAAAAAAATTAAATGTGGGTGTATCTTCCAGCAACACAGAAATCTAGAACATAAGGGAAAAATTAACAGGAAAAAAAATCTTTTTCTTGCCAACAGGCTCTATACAGACAAGGATGGGTCTAAACGTTGTTAGAGCATGCTTATATCATATTCAGAACAGAACTGCAAAGTTTTAAAGTGATTTTGACTTTACAAACGTTGCACTTGACTGCATAGTACACTTGGGTTGCTGTAGCAGAGTCTTGTAGACTACAAACAGCAAATAATCAAGTGAATGATCATATAGTATCATCAAAAACCACTGGAAACCTAGAGAGGAAATTCTCCAGAGTCCTGGACTTGTCTTCTTTCTTGCACGCAATTCCCAGCTTCCTCTGAAGCTCCATCTCTTGGAGGCGTGATGAGAATGTGTCAATGTAATCAAACACTGCCTTCATGATAATAGGTACTTCATACTGTTGCTGTGGAACATAAGCAAAACAGGCAAATCATTCAACTGTAAAGGATTGTGAAACTCTCATGCCTATTCAGCTGGCTGATTTGCGAATGAAGAAAACAAACCTTCACTTTCATGTCAAAATCGGTGAGCACCATGAAGAAGTCATTGTAAACCATGCCAAGCTCCTTCCGGAAGGCCGTGATGAGTTCCTGGTTGATGAGCTCACTGACTGGCAAGCTGCGCACTGGCTTATCCTGCTCTGTAAGCCACAGAACAAAAACACAACACATAAAAGAAGTCTGAATAGAACAAATGTCCTGAGTATCACTAAAATAGGCAAAAGGTCAACAGCTGAACTCACCCATCTGGTAATGGTCTATCTTCATGGTCCCGTTGGCTAGAGGGCCAAAAATGGTGATAATGGAGACTTTGCGCAAAGCCATGTCACACACTTGTTCCAGATACTCATCCCTCTGCTGACTGTACATTTTGTTATTTTCAGTGGGAGTAGTAATTACCTGCAATTCACACAGAGATGTTTTTTCAATGCATCTCCCAAATGGAAATAAAATCTCAAACTAACAAGCACAGCCCCTATTTAAAACCTAGTGCTTTGGGTTTTTACTCCTGTAATATACTCACAAGCAGACGTCTCCTTTTCTCAAAATAACTAAGAAATGTTTCTAGTGCTCTCTTGGTATCAACAGGCTTTTGGGCAGGCTTGCCAACAGCATCTTTATCCTCAAGGCTGCTTGCTTTTTGAGCCACATTTCTGTTGTGAAGATTAACCTCGGCATCCTTGGAGGGTTTTGCCACTTTTTTCTCTGTGTTGTTCTTTTTCACAGGCTTCTCGGTTCTCTCTGCCTTTTTCTTCTTCTCACCTTTCTCACGGGGGGTCTTCCCCGTTTTGGTAGTCAGAAGGGTCTCCCCCGGTTCACAAACTGGAGGCGGTCCTGCTTCTTGCTCTTCTACATGTTCATTGATCTGTTCCCTCGCTAGGTTTTTTCCCCTGGGCAATTTGTCCTTGATGGGCTTTTGCCTGCGAGGTCCAGGTGAAATTTTATCGGTCCGATCTTTGTGTTTGTCTCTGCGTTGGATCATTAAGTCAGAGGTAATGGATGGGTCAGTTGCAGTGTGTTCCCTTTGACAGTTGCGTGTAACGGGCACTAAGGTGTTTAGTCGGGCTTTGTGTTTGTGTGATGGTGTGTGTGGGTGTCTATGTGACTCTGTAGTCGATAAAGTAGTGGGACTGACAGTGGTCGAAGGTAGAGTTGTGGGTAATGTAGTGGTAGTAGTAGTAGTAGTAGTAGTAGTAGTAGTAGTAGTGGTAGTAGTAGTGGTAGTAGTAGCAAGCTGGGTTGTGGCTGCAACTGTTGTAGTTGCAGGTTTTATAGTAGATGTATGTATAATTTTTCTCCTTCGAGTGATTTTGGGTGGAGGGATTGTGGTAGATTGTGTGGTAGTACTCTTAGTGGGCTTGAAAGGAGGTCTTGCCCCTTCTACCATCTGAATATTTTGAGAGCCTCTGTGCACATTGGATTTGGCATCTGTCAATACTGTCCCAACAGACTGCATTACCTTTCCCTGCATTCCGCTTGCCCTACACCTTTCCACAAAACCTTTCTGTCTGGTTTTCTCAAGCCTGCGCATGGGCGTCTGGTCTATTATCTCATACACAGCCTCAAGCTGCACTGGGTATGGGTATCTCTCCTCAACCTGCAAGGTTTTCCTCAGCAATGCCATGCCAAACTTCCCCTCCTCCAGTTTCAGAAAGCTCATCAGCCTGGGTACTAAGACTGGATCCAATTGTTCTTCAAGAATCGAGCCATTGTTGTTCACAAGCCTCACTTTGCCACCCATGTCTTCCTTTCCATGGAACATAATGATCTGCTGCATATGGCGGTCTGCCATTTGGCAATACACGTCTGGTTTGAGCAAGCTCAACATCAGCCTGTAGTATCCATCTGACTCATGAGGTGCTGAAATGACCAGCAGGCGGTTCTTACCTGCAAACCTGGCAAGGATATTAACAGAGCTGGTGCGATTAGAGGTACGGAATTGGGAGCTTGGAGAGCCTTGTTGAGGAGCATTGCTGTCTGTGTGAGCATGAAACACGTTAGGTTTCTCAACTGGTTGTGTGATAGAGCTCGTTTGAGGTCTGCGTCCTTTCAAAACTCTCCTTGTAGGGGATCTTGAGGGATTTGTTGAGTGATCTGCCTGAAGAGGTGCCGTGTTCCCTGAGATGGCTGCAAAAGTATTTGATTGCAATCCCATGTGTTTTTTCACTGCATGAGTCTGTGTTCTTGTGAAATGTGTGCCTACAGATGACTTGAAATCTGATGCTTGTGCTGTCCATACCAGAACACACAAAACCACATGTGTTTGAAAGAGCCTCATTGCAGTGGAGTCACGGGTAGAAAGTCTATTGGCCAATAGTAGGTAAAGCATCGCTGAGTGAAAATGGTCCGTTTTAAGGTAAAAATCCCGTCACAGAGAACAACAATCCATGCAGATTTTGACCTAAAATTGATTGGAACAAACAAAAACACAAATTAACATAATATACTCATTCACGCGAATTGAGGTATCCAGGTTTTAAATCAACATCTGAACTGATGAATGTATTTATATTTAATGAATCCACCACAAGAACAAAATACTGAGGACAATTTCTAATCTCGCGAAATCTACAGCTGTGAGTTTGTGTGTGAAAGTGTGAGGAAAGAGGACATGCGCTTTCCGCTGTCTGAAAATGAGTGTTTAACTCACCCTAAAATCACAACGGCGATGTCCTGTTCGCCTTCATTTCCTTAACCAACGGTGTACGAGCTCCCCGATCTTTTTCTCACAACACATTGCTCTCCCTACTCGAGCACAAGGAGCAGGACCACCTCCTCCATCGGTTCTTATCGCCCTCCAAGGTCCACGCAGACGGACAGACTGGAGTAAGAGCGCGCAGCTGCTCCTCTGTCCGTAGCTGCGAGGCCCCGCCCACTACAGATACAGGAATCATGGCTGTGTGCTGGTATCCATTCAAATTGTATTTGCACGACACAACAGTGTACATTGTCACAAAGCATCTTTACAGAAATCCAAATAAAAATTTGAGCATAAAGCGATGAAGAGCGATGAAGAGGAAGAAACCTTGACAGGAACCAGACTCAAAAGGGAATCCATCCTTCTCTGAATAGTGCAATAAAATAATGTCTGTAATTGTAAAACTGATAAAAAAAAAAAAGAAAGAAATAAAACAACTAGTAGAATACAAAGTTGCTTAGTTGTTGTGAATTTTGAAGATTATTGTAAGCTTTTACATATTGGCAACACATTTTGAATGTGAATGTACATTTTGTTATTTAGTGCAAACATTCTGCAACAAAACCAAACAAATGTCACTACTCAGGTCATACCCAGACATGGAATTACCTCTGTCTCTGGAAATGGTTCTCACTTGTCCACTACACTGTAAAAGACCTAATAGAGCTATATATACAGTGGTGTGAAAAAGTGTTGGCCCCCTTCCTGATTTCTTATTTCTTTTGCATGTTTGTCACACTTTAATGTTTCAGATAATCAAACACATTTAAATATTAGTCAAAGATAACACAAGTAAACACATCATGCAGTTTTTAAATGAAGGTTTTTATTATTAAGAGAAAACAAAATCTAAAACTACATGGCCCTGTGTGAAAAAGTGTTTGCCCCCTAAGCCTAATAACTGGTTGGGTCACCCTTAGCAGCAATCAAGCGTTTTCCATAACTTGCAATGAGTCTGTTACAGAACTGTGGGGGAATTTTGGCCCACTCATCTTTGCAGAATTGTTGTAATTCAGCCACATTGGAGTTTTTTCGAGCATGAACCACCTTTTTAAGGTTATATACAGCAGAATTCATGGTTCCATTTATCACAGCAAGTCTTCCAGGTCCTGAAGCAGCAAAACAGCCCCAGACCATCACACTACCACCACCATATTTTACTGTTGGTATGATGTTCTTTTTCTGAAATGCGGTGTTACTTTTACGCCAGACGTAATGGGACACAGACCTTCCAAAAAGTTCAATTTTTGTCTCGTCAGTCCACAGAGTATTTTCCCAAAAGTCTTGGCGATCATCAAGATGTTTTCTGGCAAAACTGAGACGAGCCTTTATGTTCTTTTTGCTCAGCAGCGGTTTTCGTCTTGGAACTCTGCCATGCAAACCATTTTTGCCCAGTCTCTTTCTTATGGTGGAGTCATGAACACTCACCTTAACTGAGGCAAGTGAGGCCTGCATTTCTTTGGATGTTGTTGTGGGGTCTTTTGTGACCTCCTGGATGAGTTGTTGCTGCACTCTTGTGGTAATTTTGGTCGGCCGGCCACTCCTGGGAAGGTTCTCCACTGTTCCATGTTTTCGCCATTTGTAGATAATTTCTCTCACTGTGGTTCGCGGCAGTCCCAAAGCTTTAGAAATGGCTTTATAACCCTTTCCAGACTGATAGATCTCAATTACTTTCTTTCTCATTTGTTTTTGAAGTTCTTTGGATCTCGGCATGATGTCTAGCTTTTGAGGATCTTTTGGTCTACTTCACTTTGTCAGGCAGGTCCTATTTAAGTGAGTTCTTGATTGCGAACAGGTGTGGCAGTAATCATGCCTGGGTGTGGCTAGAGAAATTGAACTCAGGTGTGATAAACCACAGTTAAGTTATGTTTTAACGGGGGGGGGGGGGGGGGGGGGGGGGCAAATACTTTTTCACACAGGGCCATGTAGTTTTGGATTTTGTTTTCCATTAATAATAAAAACCTTCATTTAAAAACTGCATCATGTGTTTACTTGTGTTATCTTTGACTAATATTTAAATGTGTTTGATTATCTGAGACATTAAAGTGTGACATGCAAAAAAACAAGAAATCAGGAAGGGGGCCAACACTTTTTCACACCACTGTATATATGTATATATATATATACATATATATCTATTCATTATTCTAATCTCCATCCAATTGAAATGTTGTGGCTAGACCTGAAGTGGGGTGGTACATGTCCTTCCAACCTCTCTCATCTGGCTGAGTTCTGCAAAGAGGCAGATGTGAGAGACTGGTCAGTGGTTACAGAAGAGGTTTGGTTGAAATAATGGCTGCAAAAGGAGGTGCCACAAGCTACTAAATAAAAGGCTTCACTTACTTTTGCACATACAATAATTCAATCTTTCATGTAGTTTTTTGGCTACTCGCAAAATTCCCTCTAAACAAACATATGCAATTGATCAACATATATCTGACATTTCATTTATAAAAAGCAGGTGATGATAAAATAAGAAAATCAATTTAAAACAACAGAAAAGTCTGAACAGCTCAAGGGGTTCACAAATCTTCAAGCAGCACTGTATATTGATCATCCATAACATTATGACCACCTGCCTAATATTGTGTTAGTCCCCCTTTCGCCCTGACCTGTCGAGGCATGGACTCCACTCAATCCCTGAAGGTGTGTTGTATCTGACACCAAGATGTTAGCAGCAGATCCTTTAAGTCCTCTAATTTGCACGGTGGGACCTCCATGGATCAGACTTGTTTGTCCAGCACATCCCACAGATGCTCGATTGGATTGAGATCTGGGGAATTTGGAGGCCAAGTTAACACCTCAAACTCATTGTTGTGCTCATCAAACCATTCCTGAACCATTTTTGCTTTGTGGCACGACGCAGTTTTGGAGATGCTCCGACCCAGTCATCTAGCCATCACAAACTCACTTAAATCCTTATGCTTGACCATTTTTCCTACTTATAACACATCAACTTTGAGTACAAAATGTCCACTTGCTGCCTAATATATCCCACCCACTAACAGAGGCCATGGAGATAATTAGGCTCCCCGTGACCCGATGATAGATTGGATAAGCGGTGCAGACAATTTTTTTTTTCCTTACAAGGCTGTTAAATGCTTGATTCTAAGATATATTTTATTAGCTCTCACAATTATAAAACATTATAATTTCTAAATAATAGTTTCTGTAGTAACAAGTAATTCATAGAGAAATGTATATGGTGGACGTGATGCATAATCCAAAATTAATAAAAAAAAATGATTTAATATTCACAGAAGGAGTCTCCAGTGTCAGCTCTTTATAACAATTAGTAGGTTTTACACCACATTTTAATGAGGGAATGACTATTTAACATAAGTGGAGTTTTTTCATGGACATCCCACAACATTATTTAAGGTTAATGTGTTGTTCATTTATATAAAGAAAGAAAGAAAGAAAGAAAGAAAGAAAGAAAGAAAGAAAGAAAGAAAGAAAGAAGAGAGAGAGAGAGAGAGAGAGAGAGAGAGATAGATAGATAGATAGATAGATAGATAGATAGATAGGTAGATAGGTAGATAGATAGATAGATAGATAGATAGATAGATAGATAGATAGATAGATAGATAGATAGATAGATAGATAGATAGATAAAAACTGTAATTGTTGGATATTTTCTGTGGTATAATAGGCAATAAACACTTCAGACTGGTACCAGTAACTTCACTTCACACTAAACTACATCGTCATCAATTACTTTCCTATAAAATACCCTGTCATGTTGTATTCATTAGTTATTAACTAAAAATAAAAAATAAAAAATGTGTAACTTCGTGTTTAAAGACCAAAGTATTATCAATTGCAGCAGAGAATGCTTTTCTTATGTAAGAAATATTAAGCCATCACAGACTGTTAGGATTTAAAGAAATAAAACAACTAGTAGACTACATTGTTGCTTAGTTGTTGTAAATTCTGAAGACTAGTGTATGTTTTTTCACAAAGGCAACACATTTTGAATGTGAATGTACATTTTGTGATTTAGTGCAAACATTCTGTAACATAACCACATATTTTCAACTTCATGCAACTTCATGCAGCTGTTACCTTTCCTGCAGTTTTATTTTAAAGGACCTCAGGGGTGTAGAGTGTTATGTTTATCATGTCAGGCTTGAAAAAAAAAGCATCTTTGCTCTCTATGTGCTCCGTTTACGCACCCTCTATACACCCTGTATGCTCCCTTTGTTGAAGCAGACTCAAAATCTCAGAAGTAAAATCAGCCTCTGACCCAATAATATAGGAACACTGGTCACAACGCACATACACACACACACACACACACACAAAGCACACTTAAACACACACACACACACACACACACACACACACACACACACACACACACACACCCCTCCATGTGCAATTTAGCAAAGCCACTCAGCCTAGCTGCATGTTTTTGGACAATGGGAGGAAACCAGAGAATCTGTTTGTTAACCCACACGGACATGAGGAGGACACAGAAAACTTCATACAGACAGTAACCCAAGCTGCAGTCTCAGATTCCTATAGATTGCCAGACAGAAGGGACCCTGATACAGTCCTCTGCTGTTGTAGCCCATTTGCCTCATGCTTTAAAGTGTTGAGCATTCTGATTTGTTTTTGTTTTTTAACCATAGTTGTAAAGAGTTGCTATTTTAGTTACCAAAAACTTCCTGTTAGCTGAAAGCAATCTGACCTCTCTCATTATCAAAGCATTTCTGCAAACAGGACTGACGCTCACTGGGTGTTTTTTCATCATTCTACATAAACTGTAAAATTTAATGTATACATTGCAGTTTCTGAAATACGCAAACCAGCCTATCTAGCACCAACAATCATTCAAAGTGACTGAGATCACATTGTTTTACCCATTCTGATGTTTGATGTGAACATTGTCTGAAGCGTATGTTCTGTATCTGCATGAGTTTATGCATTGTGCCGCTGCCAAGTGATTGGCTCAGCTGAAAACTGCATGAATGTGCAGGTATTCCCAATAAAGTGAATGTTTTTTTTTCATTTAAAGGGGGTGTAGAACATAGGGCCATTTTATTCATCTTCAGTAACCTCTTTATTCCAGGAAAACTGAGAGCAAAACAGGAATACACCCAAGATGGAATGACATTCCCTAACAAAGCACCATTCACATATTCACACCTAGTGTCAATTTAGTGTAGCTAATCCATCTACTTGCATGTGCTTGGGAAGTGGAAGTAAACCAGCGACCCAGAGCATGCACAGAAACTCAAGCTGAGGATAGAACAGGAGATTCTGGAGCATTGACACAGCAACTCTACCCGCTTCAATTTAATGAAATTTAAATTTATCTCTGATGAACAAGCTAGGGTGATGATAGCAAGGAAAAATTCCCTGAGATAATATTATGAAAAAACAAACCTTGAGAGGAACCAGACTCAAAAGTGACACTGTGTAGAGTAATTATAATTAATTTCCCTTGTATAACTGTGTAATATAAGGTCAAAAAGTGTATTTGTGTAACCAGGAAATTTATTTTGGTTTTAACATGAAGTCTATTTTGTTAAAGTTATCAACTGCTCACTGATGGAGACTTGAGGGCAAAACTCTTCATGGGAATTACAATAGAAAGCAATCTTTATGGTTTATAAGTGGTACCATTTACAGTAATCTCATGTATCTTTAAGCTTTTTGGGGGACATCCTCTGCAGCAGTGAGCTGCCTCCAAGTGATGACAACTCCAGTAGGGCATCAGGAAGGATCTGGCAGAGTGGAAGGGGTCAAACTCACTGGACTAGCATGTGTAAAAGGTGAGGGGCAGAGCAGGGACTACAGTGTAACTAAAAGAGAAAGACAGAAAAGTGACACAGACATGAGGATGCCCTGGGACATCCCCCATCAACAGACCTGAGTGAACATGTGAGAGTGGCCCTCTATATGAGTCAATGTAATTTAGGGAAGCACAAATGAACACAGACATGCTTTTTATGCAGCAACTAATGAAACATTATAGCCTGATTGTTAGAAATGCCAAGCATGTAAACTAGTCTGAATTTCAGAATTGTGCAGAAGATTAGAGGCTAATGTGTTGTGATGTGTAAATAACTTTCAGATGACCTAAATTTAATAAAGTGTTTCTTAATTTCCCCCCTTTATCCAGAGAGTAATGTAATACCCTATGAGTCAGGTTTCATCCTGTTTGTTGTTTAATTGGACAATTAGCTTACATTATTCTAAACTGCTATATTTTTAAAATAGGTCTGTGGGTCCTGACAACATTAGGTCCTGTTTAAAGCTAATGCACATGTTTCCATACTTTTAATGAGTCATCTTGTCAGGCTTTGCCTGTGAATACTGAAATGTTTGTTTTGTAGTGCTGTTCATGGTGTTGGTTCATGGTGTATTATAATTGTTTGCAAAAAAAAAAGTTGGTAAGTATTACTCCATTCATATCTCTACAGCTAAGAACATTATATTGCCTTATATAAAGGTCTAGAGGGATTTAAGCTGAGACAAAACCATCCATCCATCCATCCCTCAATCTATTCATATATTCTCTCCACTGTCAATCCAACTGGGTTGTGGGAAACCTGGAGCCTATCCCAGGAGACTCAGGGCACAAGGCAGGGTTTACCCTGGACAATATGCTTATTACAGGGCACAATCATACATATTCACAACTCAATTCACACACTACAGAAAATTTTAGAGATGCCACGGAGCCTACGCACATCTTTGGACTGGGGAAGGAAACCAGAGTACCAGGAGGAAATCCCTGAGGCACAGGGGGAACATAAACTCCACACAAACATGATGGGAGAATGTGGGATAAACAACAGAATTTAAGCAACAGAATTAGTTGGTTTAAGAACGTTTCATTAACAATAATGTTTTGTACAAAATCAGGTTTTAACAGGAAGCTGTGTGCAGTGAAGTGCAATATGTTAAAAAATAATGCTACATTTTGATGAATGGGTAATATTTATAGCTGACTAGTGTAATATAAAAAACTGGTGTAATAAAGTTGGATAAATGTAGTGGTTTGCTTGTTATATATCCATCGGGTTGGTTAAATTAACTGTATGCTATAGTGTGAGTGAGTAAGGTATAGCGGGAGTTCGGCATCTATTTGTAGTTCCTCTACTAAAGCATGATTCATTGGTTAGTTTGTTCATTCATTAATTTTCATTACTTACTGGCCAGGGTTAGAATGGATCTGGATTCAATCCCTGGGAACTCCGGGCATGAGGTGGCAATACACTCTGGATGGTGCAGATACCTTGCACACACATTCACACCTAGTAACATTATGTAGCAGTTCTCTTACTGGCATATTTTTGGGAGGTGGGAGGAAACCAGAGTAACTGGATGAAATTCACAGGGACACATGGAGAAAACATGGAGAAAACATGGAGACAACTCTGCACAGACAATACTCTGAGCTCAGTATCAAACCAGAGACCCTGGTGCAGTGAGGTGGCAACTCTACCTGCTCCACTAAGATGCTGCCAACTATTTCTTAAATTAAAATTAATTCATTTCTAAAGAAAAGGGGGGAACGATGGCTTAGTCAACATAGCCACTCCAACTGGCTCTGACTTTCACACAAAATCAGGCATGCATGAATGGCAATTGAGAGTGAAGGGGCAATAAAGTGAGTGATGGATGAAGGGAGAGAGAGAGAAAGAGAGAGAGAGAGAGAGAGAGAGAGAGAGAGAGAGAGAGAGAGAGAGATTGCCATCTGCTGGTAGTTCTGATTCTAAGGATTCATTCATTCATCTTGAGTAAGGGAGAACACTGGATGAGATGCCAGATGGCTACAAACACACACTTGTTCAAACCATGGGGGCAATTTATAAAATCTTAAGGGTACAATCTACTGGAAACTTTCAGGAATCTTTCTTCAAAGCGTGAAACATGGAGGGACCACACATGGACACAAAGAAGTGTAGGTCCATACAGACAGATGCCTACTATGCTCGGCCAATGTGCCACTACTAAAGGAGGATGCAGTATTCTATTAGATCAGATTACATTTTAATAGTTTTCTTAGATTGGGGTATATTGTTACAGCAATGCATTACTAAAATATGTTGATTGAAAAACCTTTCATTTTTAATGAATGGAAAACCCCAAATTAGTATTTATTTCAGGTTTAATTCAGTTTGGACTAATGATTCTGTGTTTTCTGGAGCCAACACATTTCAATGGATAAACAAAACACACACACACACACACACACACACACACACACACACACACACAGTGCCTGGTAATTTAAGCCTCTTAACACTAATGCATGTGTTGCTGAGTGAGCACTGGACAAGAACAAAATGGCTTCAGGAAATTCATCAGCGGTTTAGAACTATGAAGATTGTTAATATGTCCCGGTTTTGGTTTATGCAGTGTGTTAAGGTTGAATAGAGGCCAAATACATAACCCGTGCAACTAATTGAATAAGTGCAGCTAACAGAATAAAATGGCAGATATGGTGGGTATGTGGGAGGTGCCTCTCAGCGATGGGATTTACCAGATTGAATTTGAGCATGGAACCACCACAGGGAAGCGCGTTGTTTATATCAATGGGAAGGTGAGCTGAAGTGGTTATTATATGATGTTTTGATTTGCAGAAGATGAGAAACAATGTAGTTAATTCAAAGTGTCATCGCATTACTGTACCTCTTCAAAACATACTGAAACTGTTTTGTTTTAAAGGAGGTCCTCAGAAGGGACTGGATGTTCAAACTGGTGGGCAAGGAAACATTTCCTGTTGGACATACAGGAGCAAAAGCTACTATAAATATCGAAGCACTTACCGGCTTTACTTATGAGTACACGCTGGAAATCAATGGAAAGAGCCTCCAGACTTTTCTAGACAACTGGGCCAAAATATCCAAGACTTGGCTGCTGAAACTTGATGGTGCTGACTGTAGGATTGTTCTGGGTAAGAGAGAAAAGCAATGTAGCAGGAGAAAATGTGTTCAGGAAGAATGCATTTAGGATAAAATAGCTAGTAACAACTGTAATCGTTTATGCCACTCGCTATCTTCAAATGAATCTCATTTAAACCTTTGTGTGCAGTTTTCTACATTCTTTTTGCTTACTTATTTTACAGACAAGCATTCAGAGAGTTCTAGATGTTTGTAGCATGTATAATTACAGGATTACAGTCATAGGCATGCTCCTTTGCCCGATGTTGCAATACTCCTACATGTCCTCATGTGCTCTGTTTTCTAATGTGTGTTGTTTAAATCATTCTGGCTTCTATAACTTATCAGAGAAAGATACCATGGATGTATGGTGCAATGGCCAAAAGCTGGAAACCACGGTAAGTTACTCTTCAAATCATGCTTTGGGTGACTATGCTTTGTATGAAGAGCTCATGCATCATTATTATTGCTGGTCATGTTTAAGAACAAGCTGCTGCTGCAATGAAATGAATACAAGAACACATACATTTGCCAGGATATTCATGTGTGATGTGCTTTTATTGCTGATGCATTAGCAACTTTAACCATAAAACCTGTGCATTTGTACTTGGAATCATGTACAGGGGGAGTTTACAGATGACAGTACTGAGACGCATTTTGTAGTGGGGAAACATGAATGTTGCATAAAAGCCACTGGCAGTGGGAAGAAAAGAAATGGAGTAATTCACACGCTACTTGTGGATGGGACGAAGGTCATGTGATGAGGAAGTACCTGTTTCACTTTTGTCTACTTGAGGCTCAGGTGGTGAAGGAGCAGAGCAGTTACTTCCTTGTGCACTTTTGAATCTAAGGTTATTAAAATATGATTAACAAAATGTCTGAATAAGCTATAAATAAGCTATAACAATAACAATAATTTAATTTTAGTCAATTAAATTCACTTTAATTCAGTAAAGATTGTTTATTTTCTTTTTTTCTGTTATGTTTATAGACACATTTATAGAAATAGGTATAGATTCTGGAAAGTGTTTTGCCAGATTGAATTCAAATGTATTTATTTGCTCATTGCAAGAATGCCTTTTCATGCACAAAATAAATTGAAATGAATTTCAATTTCACATTGCATTTACTGATCATGCCCCATGTCATTTTAAGTCCTATCTGTGTGTGACATATGCAGCTAAACACATCATGTTGTGCTCAGATTAAACACTGGGTAGAGTGATAAGTACACTGCCTTTGTTGCTATGTGACTTGTATGTTGGGGTGTGACCACATGGATGACAGCTGCCACTCTTAAAATAAGCCTTGCAGCCCCAATCCCAACCACGAATCATGTGTCCAAGAGGTTTATTACTCCAATGGAGTTCATGCCGACTTAATGAATCTTTATCATACTCATGTTTATATGCCATTTTCATCCAATGCCTTGGATAACTATAGGGTAACTATTAAAGCCATTTTTTCAATATTATAATGTGGCCATTTGTTTTGTACTAAGAAACAAATAAGGTATTATGCAAAAGCAAGACAGTCTTATAGATAATTAGATGATACCTTTGCGTTAAGTGAGATAATACAGTGATGATGTAATACAGCTTGAAAATTCATTCATTCATCCATCTTCAGTAACCATTATAGTGGTCAAGGTATAGGAATACATCCTAAATGTGTGTCCATCACAGCGTACCACTCGCACACATTTACTCCTAGGGGCAAATATTTTACTAGCACGTTTTTGCTAGTTGAAAAAAAACCTGAAATCTCCAAGGAAACCCATACAGACACGGGGAGATCATGGACAGCAACACCACACAGACAGAAACCCGAGCTCAGGATCAAACCTGGCAGTCTCTACCTGGTCCTAGATCTTAATTTAGTCTCCATTTGCTACCTTGTTATCTAAAACCTGGACACACAGGTGTTGCGGGCTGCACAGAATAAGCGCAGCCAGAGCCGTAAAGACTGCGCTGTATGGACAAGCCCATTTCTCCGATGCACTGCGCATCGTTGTTGCACCCAGGATCGTGACCAACGCTGAGCAGCCGCGACTCGAAGCTTTCCAGTAGGAAATGTCCCAAGGAGCGAGCACGCGCATTGGTGTGTGAGAGGATACGGACGGGACGGAGAGCGGCGCAGGAGGAAGGGGAACGTTCCCGTGTTTGCTCGTGAAGCAGAAAACAATACAGGGAGACAAGCGACCGCGACAGAACATAACATCACTGTTTATGTGCGTGTAAGGTCGGCAAGCTGGTAATGTCCGTGGAAAACTAGTTCGTCCGTTGTTCTTTGGCAGAGCGCGCTGAAGTGAAAACGAGGGAGCGAGCGGAGTGCGCAGAGCCGATACACTACAGCGGGCTAGCGCGCTAGCAGATCACACAACTAGCTAACCGGCGCTCTCTTTCGGAGTTGTTGCGTTAATTTGTTTGGCTGTTTTTTCTCTTTTAAACAAGGCAACCAGTGGCCTAAAAGCAATGACAAGGGCCGGGCCCGGTCATGTGTACTTTATTCTACAAAAACTGAACGTTTTTTAGGGCCCTGTTCTTGTCTTTCTTCTTTTTTCAACCCGGCTAGCTAGATAGCTTTTAGCCAGTTATGACAAACACTTGGTGATTTCAGCAGGCTGTGTTCATACGTTCATAAGTTTTTGGTGTGATTTTTGTCTTTCCCTACTCCGGAGGCGGAGGGAGGATATGGGGAAGCTGTGCCGAGCTGACCGTCTCTATCTGCCCCTTCAGCCAGGACTTCACCTCAGGAGAACTCTCAGCCTCCCTCCGGCTTTCGAGCTTCTGCATTGGGATCTGCTGTTTGGAAATATCATCATTACACAGGCGCAATTCAGAGCCACAGCTAGCTAGTTGCTTTGGGCTTTTGGGTGGTTAGTGTTGGACTTGCCATTCGAAAAACCTAACCATTTGCAGGATTAATAAACATTAATCAAGTGGCTGAATAATTGTGTTCTGGTTGTACAGAGCTCGAAGACCGTGTTAGGGTTGTTGTTTCTCTGACGATGGTCTAGTTTGCTGTCTGAATCATATAGAGTCACGTTCATATTGCCAGTACACATCGGAGCCTGTTGAGTAGCTTTTCATTCGCAAAATGAACTATCAACAGCATCTCGCCAATTCGGCGGCGATCAGAGCCGAGATTCAGCGATTTGAATCCGTCCATCCGAACATCTACTCCATCTACGAGCTGCTGGAGCGGGTGGACGAGCCTCTGCTGCAGAACCAGATCCGGGAGCATGTCATTGCCATCGAAGGTAAGACTGGGTGAAGTTCAGACTCCTAATGGCATGGCCAATTATGCTTTCACGAGTCCCATTCAACTTTGTCCATTTTTGGCCAGGTCGTGCCCGAAGGATATACACATTTAATATCCTTGAACAGTTCTTATTGACTTTCAACAAACTGGACAGATCGTGAGTGTTCACTTTCACACCTTCTTTCAGCACTGAATCCATCCTTTTTTGCACTTTAACATATCTGTCAGCAGGTGTTTCATTGTATTGCCCAGTAGCCACCTGTTTGGTTAGAAATGAATACTTATGAAATGCATGTGCATTACATCATCAGATTATCTCAGTCACAAGTACTATTACGGACGGGATAAGATTTCTGGACAAGCATCAGATGTCTGTTAAGAGGTTGTCTGTACAGGATCTTTGTATAAATCCCATAGATGGGAGTGACTTCACAGTGTGTGCATGATCTTACACCATTTCAACACCCATACCTACTGCATACCCATCATTTTAATACAAATGGATTGATTTGGTGTTTTTTTGGGTGCTGGTGTATGGGTAGTGTTTCATCATCATTAGGTCAATAACATGTCTGTAGGTTGTGTCCATGATAGGAACTCGATAGACGACCTAAGCCTTGCAATTCTGATAAGTCCTTTGAAACGTCATCTATACTTTAGTTGTTCTGCGTTTTAAAACTTTTGGCTTCTTTTATTGTTGTCTCTTTACATTGAAGAAACAGCACCTAACCATAGGATTTAATGGAGTATAGAGTAAATTATCTGTGGTCATTTTATGGAAAGAAAGAATAGCGCATAGTCTTACCAGGAGTGTACGTGCATAGTCTATAAACATTACTGACCTGATGGATTCGGACAGGACTGAAATCCCAGAGATCCCCTGCAGCAATAATGACATCATCCCACAACCCCATATAAAACTAACCCACTGGCAAATAAATGGAATGAAACATTGCTAATATCCACAAGCAAAATGTGAGACACACATTCAGTACCTGTTCAAACTTCTGTGCTCTCCATCATCCCATGTATTTATCGGATTTGCTACTCGCCGTTTGTCCCAAATTATTTCAGCTATGCAAATCGTAAGGTCTTGTGTTATAAGTCCAGCCCCTTTTCTATCAATTTACATACAATATGAAGCTAAATGATGAGATGCATGGTTAATCTGTCTTTGTTTAAACCAACTGCAGTCAAAATGGTTTGTGTAGTTTGTGCACACTGCTTTTCTTTTGAATTCAGCCTTAAAGTGATCACATCAACTGCTTTAAACACATTAAATGTATTGATTCAACATAATATGTTGGTGAATTATTTTGTATTACTTTTAAAATTGTAATTATTACTATTAATTTCTAGATATTGGAGAGGTGTACATTGTCGGATCTTATGTGAAGGTTTAGTCTGAATGTGGAACCTTTGGGGAGTGGGGATTGAAACCTGCTCAGGCATGTAGAAGAATAAATCTGTCAACCTGTGAAATCCTTTACACAAACTGTCTTACGTTAGTCTAGCTTCTGACAGTTTCCTTCAAAGGCATAATTGAGAATGTGTTTCTTCTTATGTCCTGTTTGTTTGGTCTTGAATACAAGTGAAAGTAACAAAGTCATCCACTCAGTAGAAAGGAACCTGCTTTGTTTGGTCGATTTTTGCTTTTGACACATGTAATACGTTGTGGCATTTTTCCATCACAACATTCCTTAGATTTCAGTCCAAATCAGTGCAGGCTTTCTTGTATCTTCTTGTTTTTTTTAAGACATTTTGCCAGCCTCTGGGGTTGACAGATGGCAAATCCTGTCTGAAAAGGACACGCCTCTTGATCTTTCACTCGTGAGAACTCGAGGCTGTCTAATGGAACGATTTGGAACGGAAGATGGTCAGAGAGCGGACTCTGTGTGAGAGAGAGAGAGAGACACGTGTGAAAAAAGAACGCAGACTGTGAGCTAGAAGTAGATGAAGAATGACTAAGAGAAATGTATTTCAATTTTCTGGAAGGATGAACGAAATTGTAAGTGACAAGCAGAGGAGGGAAAAGGGAAATAGAGGCTGAATTAGAAATGAGAGGGAAAGCAAAAAGGACGGGAGAAGTGCAATTATGCAATCGGCTGAGCTGATTGCTGCACTGTAGTATCACAGAGATGCTTTTAAACAGTGGTTATATAGCTTTTAAGCATGGTTTCATATAGCAGTTATGCAACTGAGTACTATGCCACTGTCCCGGGATGCTGATGTTAGGAGTGCGTGTGTCTTGGAGAGATCAGACAATGCGCAGTGCACTCATTGTTTCTTTATGAATCGCACCCTCTTTGTGGTCATCTTTGTTCAGAACGTTGCTGAGGCAACCCTCACCACAGCAAGTCATTTTAAAACATCTGTGAACTTGGCGTTACCGCCCTGTCTTTTGTAAAGGGCATTTCTTAGCATCCTGGTGCAGCAAATCAGGCCCAGCTATCATTTTGCACTTATGAGTCCATGCCTAAAATGTGGTGGCCACGTGATCAGATTTCCTAGTGGAAATGGGGAAAAAAATCCCCAAAGCAACATAAATCTGCTCTCTTGGGTTAACTGAGGCTTGTTCGTAATTACAGAGACCAGTAGATCAGTACACGGCCTGCGTCCCAGAGTGTACCACATGGTCCAACATGGTCCTCTTTTGCCCTTCATCTCTCTCATTGAGCCCAGAGAGGAAGGGGTATGTTTGCAGTGGCAAGATAATTTTAGCACCACCTGCTCCACTGCACTAGCATGCTGTTCCCAATCATTTCAGCACACGTCTTTCCTCGCTGAATTGTTTTGTTTTTCCTCAGCTGAATGATACAAAAACATTTATTGGTAACAAAATTAGCATTCGCATACAATGCTACCATTTCACGTTTCCCAAAGGTGATTACACTGGCAAGAAAAGGCAATCGAGTCCTCATGCAGAATGGCAGCAGATCCTCAAATTCAGATACCAGACGCATGCCATGTATAGAAGGCTGTTCAAAAGATGTCATAGCATCATTTGAACGTCAGGGTCAGCTAGGGCTCCCCGAATCAGCTCAGGCATCATGCAGATGGTGATGTGGGTTACAGCTCCAGCCCCTCCCACCAAGTCTGCCTGGAGGGTACCATTAATGAGCGGCAGCCAACAGCCGTCCTGTACACTTCGTTAAGAGCATCTGGACAACAGAGCATAACACCATACCCTCCCTCTAGTGACAAGTTTGTGTATACCATCACAACCCTCTGTCCTTTACTGCCTGCGTCCTGCTTTGTAGATGTTTTTCTTCACTGTAGAACTTTTAGTCATTCATCCTTGTGGAAGCTGGAGGGTGTGTTTTTTGGTGCAGGACAGAGCTCACTAGGAGCACTGCATCAGTGATGCTATATATCCGTTTAGATTTAATTAGAAATCCCTCAAGAAGATCCAGGCTGCCCACAGGAGAGAAGGAGGTGCGCACATGGTGGGGCCCATATGTCCGAGAAGCAGCTATGTCAAATCTGTGGTCAGGGGTGAATTAATTGGCTGCACAAGTCCAATAAAGTTACATTAATGGTCGCAATATGTTAGATTAGAAGCTAGCTTCCCTGTTTGATCTAAAATTCAGGGTTCATTTATATCAATATCTATATGCCTACATTTATACCACAGTGCTGTTGTATTTTACATTCTGATTCAAATCACAGATTTATATAATTTATGAAAATAGGAACACCTTTACCCCTGCTCAGTGTTGCAGTTATCCAAGCATCCAATCACATATGCATATTATATATATATTATATATTATATCATGCAAATATAGTTGGAGGAGCACTATAACTGTGCAGATAAAGACTGGGAAACTTTCTACTTGGTTTTTCTTCAGCTGTTCAGTTTTGGTGAGCCTGTGACCACTGCAGCATCAGATTCCTATTCCTGACTGACAGGAAGTTCTGCTGTTGAAGCCTAGCCTCAAGATTTGACTTGTGCTTTCTGTGATTTTTTTCTGCTCACGACAGTTGTGAAAAGTGTTTTTTTTTTTTTTTTTTTTTTTTAAGTTACTGTAAACGTTCTGTCAGCTCAGACCAGGCTGGCTGTTCTACTCTGACCTCTCTCATCAACAAGGCTTTTTTGCTCACAGAACTACCACTCAGTGCATGTTTTTTGTGTAAACTCAGGAGGCTTTTGTGCATGAAGAGCAGCAATTTCTGAAATACTAAGCCTGTGTGTCACCAACAACCAGGCAATGATCAGATTTTGAGATCCCATTTTCCCTGTTTTGATGCTTGATGTTTGTGAACATCAAGTGAAGGTTTTAACAATGTCAATGTATTGGCCTGATGGTATACATTGCTTTATTTCCACAGAAGGTGTACAGGTGTTCCTAATAAAGTTGATGGCGAGTTTGTATTTCTGTCTATATATCCTGTAAATACAGTTTGTAAATGAGAGCGGGCTAAAGGAATATATAGGGATGTGGTAGCTTAGTGGTTAAGGTATTGGACTACTGATCTGAAGATTGTGAGTTTGAATCCCAGGTCCACCAAGCTGCCACTGCTGGGACCCTGAGCAAGGCCCTTAACCCTCAATTGCTCAGTTGTATAAAATGAGAGAAATTGTAAGTCGCTCTGGATAAGGGTGTTTGCCAAATGCCAGAAATGTAAATGTATATATAGTAAAAGACTTATACACAATGTTGTGCATTTAAACATACAGTTCTATATTGTAGAGACTCCAATACAAAGAGATAGATATAGCTTTACTGAATGCATGTTACCTTTTAAAATCTAATTTAATAGGAAAGAATGAAAGGTTGATGAAGACCGCTGCCGTGGCCTTTCCTTCTGGCTTCATCAGTTGTCCACCCCCCACCCTCTCTCTCTCTCTCTCTCTCTCTCTCTCTCTCTCTCTCTCTCTCTGCTTCCCTCTCTCTCTCTTTCCCTCTTCCCTGTCTTTCCCTCTTCCCTGTCTCTTTCCCTCTTCCCTCTCTCTCTCTCTCTCTCTCTCTCTCTCTCTCTCTCTCTCTCGCTCTCTCTCTCTGTGCTTCCCTCTCACTCCCTCTCTCTCACTCCCCCCAATGTGCTGGATGTTTTGAGTGTGGGTGGTGAGAGACCATGAGTTCTCAGGATGAGCTGAATAGAGATTTGTTCTTTCCCAGTTACAGGGGAAAAAAAGAAATGGAATGTGACACATTTTGCACACCATTTTGATTTTGCCGTCTTTTACTCAAGATCAGTCTCTACTAACAGGTGAAATATGTGTGATGGGTGAATATAAAAGATAATTACCCCAAATGAATTTCCTCCCAGCTTGATCCTATTTCATTTTCCACTCACTACCTATTTCACCTCATCACATGACTGCCACCAACCACAAAGCCAAACATTGAATCTGTTCGAGCTGTGGCTCATTCTGTGTTGCAGAGCAGGACACACCTGATAGAAGTTACTATCTGCAGGCTCCCGAGTGGTCACACAACACAACACAAAAGCATCCGCTCTGTAATCCAGAGAACAGAGTCCAAGTGCTCTCTCTTTCGTCAGTCACAGTGACTCTAGCCAATCATGGATATCGCTTTCCTCAGTGTGTTACGCCTCCTTACGTGGTCGTCTGGCTTCATATGTCTTGGGCGAAGCACTTGTTAGACACCCTCCCTGGTTGAAAGCTCTTGTGAGGTAGAGGAGCCCTAATGTGTGGGTGGGGGAAATGAGATGGAAACTAGATTAGTTGGAAAATTTGGGAGCATCCTAAATACAAAGAAAGCGCTTTATACACATACATGTGTTCACAAACGCCTGTGATTGGTTAATAACGCTCTCATGGGAGAGAGTATGTGATCTCTCCTTCAAAGAGCACACGGTTTTATCTAAACTCCCATTTTTTTATAAAAAATTAGATTTATATTCAAATGCTTTTCTGTTGTGCCACTTTTGACCATCTTAACCTTCTGCTAACCGTCTACTTTGAAGCTGAACCTTGGTATGTGATTTTCTCATCTATTCTTAACTAGCGTTTGACATTCTGAAGCAGGTTTGACTGGGAGCTTTTAGCTGGACCTGACGCAGCACTGTGTTCTCTGTGGAGTTTCCCCAGCCAAATGGAGCTTAAAGATGGAACTGAGAAACACTCAGCTTTGGGGCTTTTCATGTGACCTCATTCCCAGCAGCTATTTAACACCCCTGGGAGGTGTAAGGCCTAAAAATGTACCATATTTGAAGAGCAGTGGCAAGTGGCATTATTGAAGGCACCATGCTGGGTGAAATTGGGGGAGGATACACTTGTCACTTCAGCCCCAGGGGTATATACACCTTTGCCAGTGCCATAGTTTACATTGCTTACACAATGAATCTGTTTCTGCTACTTGTTTCTTTATTTTTAATTATGTAATGTTAATTCAAAAGTTTGCATATTTTATATTTTATTTTATTAACTGTAGATGTTTGGTAAAATCTGTTACTCGGTGGAATGAATATTTCCGTAACCGTTTAGGACTAAATACAAACCTCTTTACCACTGCGCTTATCTATTTAAAAATTCCCTCAACATGTGTGTTTTCTTTTCTTGTTGTGCTAACCTCCCCCTTACAGGGGTTTAACTCAAAGGTATTATTAGCTGCTGACCAGTTAGACTAACATGAGGATATTTTGTTCTGGAAGTCTGGATATGTGCTAAATGATGTGAATATAAATGAGGTTTTTTAGGTCAATATAGCTTTAGATAATTAGAAGCTGTGTGGCCTGTCGTTTACTCTTCTGCTGGGACTCCCTGAGGAAATGGCACTTCTGATGTGTGGGATGTGGTGATGTCATGCTTCTCAGCACAGTCCTTTGTTGTGACATTGGCTTGCTGTGATGCTTGTCTGACTCCTGCTGTGTGTCACGACAGCAGATCCTTTTGAGAGATACCACTGTGTTTTGTTTGATAGCATAGCTGGACATGTTAGGAGGAACCTGCACATATGCCTGTAGTTCTTCCTTTTGTATGTTTTATTCCTGTTTCAGTAGGATGTTGGTTAAACATGCTTACTCTTTATATGCATGTTAATGTTTTGCTGGGAAATGATTTGCAGTGTCGGGGTAGTTGTAGACTGATGCTACTACACTCCTAGCCATCCCCTGTGACTCTAATTTACAGCATTGCAGTGGGGGGAAGGTGACTCCTCTTGGGGCCTGTGGGTGGAGCTTTGAGAAATTTAGCTGTGTTTGAGAAAATATAAGGAACCCAGAGCGTACCAGCTGTGGTATGCAGCTGCAGCAGGCATTCCTGTTACTTTACTCTAAGCAGGACGCAGGAGTCAGATTCTGATCCAAACAATAGCCAAGCTCTGCTTCAGGATTTATGAAGACAAGAATAGCCTGTGTGCGGCGGCCTTCCTGCTGTTGGCTATGATGCATCCCCCACAGTTTCCCCAAGGACCCAGGTAGCTGATGTCACTTCCTGTGCATTGATTACTAGCTGCGGTGTTCCAGATGCTGCCAGTTTATGGGGAGCTGTCTGAAGGACTGCAGACACTGTGATGCGTCTGCTGCAGCATCACTTGTGATCAATATGTTGCTTGTCAAAAGCATTTATATAAGTTTCCAGACAGGAAGACATGCCATGGGAATGGGGGACGGTTGAGTCTATCATTAGATCTAATTACAACGCAACAAGCTTATACAGCTCCTGAGACGTATCTAATCCAATTCAATATGGATTTTTATGTTATTTATTGGAAAATCCTGACAGTTTTTTTTGATTGGATATAATATGAAATTCCTCACAGCCAGAAATAATTTTCTCTGAGCAACCACACCTAAGAGGTGGACTAGAGAAAGAAATTTGACTGCTGGTCTGCTGCTTTATCCCCCCTACCTTTTTTAAAAAGTGGAATTTCCCCTCAGCATGGTTCCTGTTGGAAACAAAGGATATACATATGTTTTACATTTGAATCTAATTTGATGGGAGAAAAGATCTAGCCCGTGGATCTATTTTTGGATTGCACAATACCGTAATGTCTCTACCATAAAACCCTTCAGTAATGCAAATGGCTATTATCATGACTTATCTTTTTGAGCTTGACTAGAAAAAAACCCACCCTGCCTCTGCTTCATGAGACCTTTTGCTTAATGTACTACTCACTCAAATGCAGTCATGGTTTCCATGGAAGCTGTATGGGGAAGTTCATTTCAGCCACAATATCCACTCTAAATAATTGCACCATCAAATAATGGGAACAACAAGCCTAATACCTGCACATAATCTCAGACTAGAAGAGCCAATCAATCTTCTGTTTTTACAGTTTTGATTAGAAACGATCAGGCAGCATCAGTGATCTGAGAAGATTCTTCTCATGAATTTCCAATAGACTCTGATCAATCTCAAAACCTGTTGCATGACAAGCGCAAATAACCCCATAAGTGTCTAAGGCCTATGTGTCTATCCATATGTTTTGGGATAGTTATTACAATAGCTTTAGCTCACAATAGTGTGTGAGAGAAGCAGAATTGCTATTCAGAGTGAATGTGTTGCATCAATAGGAGGCACTCTTCCCATCTGCCAGTGTTTAGGGGGGAAAAAAAAAATCAATGGCGCTTTCCTTGTGACAGGTCACCATCTGTCGGCTCCTGCCCCCACTCCTCGTGTTAACGCTGTAATTAATGTATGCTACTGCACCTCATAAGTCTGGTGAAGGTACAGCCCATTTGCAGCGACCCAGTTCTGAGAACAGCTGGATTAATTATCCGATAAGCCTCACCATTTCTCCTTTTACTGCTTGGCTAATAATTGGGAATGTTTGCAGTTTCCTGTTGAACGCAGATTTAGAGACAAGCTTGTTTTGTGTACAGCAGAAGTATTTGATTAAAATTTCTGAAGGTCCATTTAAATAAATTTTTTTCCAGATAGGCAGCTAAAGTTGACTGAAAACAGTTACCTTTTAATGTGCATCTAGTAGTGATTAGTGATTCATGGATACTAATGATAGAAAATAAACATTTGAACAGGCCTTTATTTTATATATATGTATATATATATCAGCATTTCAGAATGATGGGGCCCATCTTCATTCATAAATAGCATATAGAAATGTCTTTCTAGAGAATATTTTTTAAAAATATTTGAAAACCATGGTAATATTAAAAGTATTTGGAGTTAATATTAGTAACACTGGTAGCTGACAGTATGATTTGCTTTTTTTGGGCTTAGCCCTCATCATTTTCTTTCCCATCAAGCAATCATTAGATATCTACAAATTTTGTTATGCCTTCTTTCAGTGTCTCTCTGTTTGTATTGAACATCACTTTGCACACTTTTGGGCAGCAGAGAGGACACACTAGCCCCCTTGGTGGATCTTTCCTATTGAACTGAGTTGCTTTAATCCATGTATCTCATTGAGAACTGATAAATCATAAAAGTCTCAAACAATTTGCTCTTTCTGACTGAAGTTCTTTTAGTTGTTCTCTGTTCAGTTGTGAATAACCCATGAATGCATGTGATTTGCTAAGCTGCAACATAAGTTCTGCTACAGAAGCACAGAAGAGTGTAGAGTTATTAAATCACAGCCCTTTTTTATTTCTTCTGCTGCAGTAATTTTTCAGTAACTTGTTTCAGTTCATTCAAGTACTTTACTGGATCTGCGTCTGGACTGCAGTCAGTGAGTTGAAGACCCCAGGTATAAAACATAGACTTCTAGTTTGGATCCTGTTCTTATTGTATGTGTAGCGATATGATTCAGATCATATCATGATATCATATCATAGTTCCTTTGTTTTGTAAAAAATCATACATGTATTTCATTGTCTTAACTTCATTTCAAAGAATCCTCTCTCACTGTGATCACCAAGGGTAAATGTAAGAGGGAAGTACAGTTGTTCTATCTATCTATCTATCTATCTATCTATCTATCTATCTATCTATCTATCTATCTATTTATTTACTTATTTATTTCTATATAATTAAAACAAATAAATTTTTTTTAATATATAATATAATAATAATAATAAATAAATAAATAAGTATAGGGGTGAGGAGCTGGGGGTTGGTGGTGTTGGTGGTGGTGTGTTCGTTAAACTATTCCACTTTTTTTATAGAAAAAAAAAAAATTCACAGATTGTACATCACCATTGTTTTGACAGCTGACAGGAGTTCCTTGCCCTGGAACTTCTATTTAAGTCATTTAGCAGTGGACAGGATGCCACAAAAGTATGACATGAAAACAGACACACACAGACACAGAGCCACACACTGGGGAGCAGGTGCTCAGGTGGGCTAGGGTTACTATGGCAGTAGTGCTAGGTCGCCTGCTTTAAGCTAATTAACCTCTGTGGATGTTGCTGACGGCTGGCTGCAGAGATTCTGGGCCATCACTACCGTCTGGAAACCGGGCCTGATGCCATATCCCTACTTTACATCTTTTTCTTTTTTTTATCCTCCTTTCAGCTTGTGTGAAATGAATTAAGGGGAGGCTCACAGACAGCCTTGCGTGTGTGGAATGGAAGACCTTGTGTCTACAGAGATACCCTAATCACACCTCTTACCAAATAGATTAAACAGACAATATTTACAAATTGTAATACATACTACATCTCACAGGTTACATGAGTGTATGATAGATTACTTTACAGCTACAGTTTGTAGGACTTTTTTTTAAAGATGAAAACAACTCCTCTGCAGCAACACAGTCTAGTCCTTCTTGAGCATATTCATAAACATGAAATAAAATCTGTGTATAATCAGTGTGTTCAGCTTTGCTAACAGTAGACAAATATACTTGTACTACTGACTCATGCCTAATGTGTGACAGACTGGCAAGCAAAACGCACAGATTAGGTATTAAAACACAGAGGTCATCAATCATACTAGTTGAATTGCACTAGTTTTACTGTACTAGTTTTGTTCTGTTTGCTGTATTTTAGATTGCTAGCTAGAGTTATAGTTACATAGTTATGTCATCTACAGTTGTCGGAGATGCTGAGAGGTTACATTAGAGCAGGGGTGTCCAATCTTCGGATAAGGTTGGACATCCCCGCATTAGAGAACTTTAACCTTGTACTCAGTAACCGTAAAAGTAACTCAAAGTTTGCTGCTTTCATGGTGCTTCTGTAATATTCAGGATAATTCTATCCTCATAGGTCGCTTTTTTAAAAGAGATTCATATAAAGTAAGACACTTTATGGAGCACTAAATGTACTGCTTTTAACCCTACGAATGTCCTGTGTATTTATTGTTCTGTCCTGTGTAATTATTATCCTGCACTCATCTCACACTGTTGTGTGTTTGCACTTTGTAGTCTCATCTCTGCACTGCTATGTGTTGCTCCATAATCCTGAAGAAACAGCATTTTGTTCCAGTGTATACAAGGCATATAAAGCAAGGACAATAAAATCCCACTTGACTCAGAAAGACGTTTCTTCTGAGGCGTGATGTATTATTGAACCTGAACTGAAGAATCCTCAAACTGAATAATACCCAACATTCTTTGTAACAGGACTACATAAAGCCTGACACTGTTGGTTTGTATCAACACAGATGGCTGTAATCAGATCACTGGTAAACAAAATCAATGTTTTTAATTAATAACACTCACAACAAACATGAAAACCAGCTGTCTTCCAAAATTGTTTTTCTTCCAGTTGCATTAAATAGTCTTATCAAGAACTGAGCCACTGCTTTATCCACCGTGTGATGTACTCTGTGTGTGAGACGTTTTTTTTGTTTTGATTTTTTTGAACAGTCTGTAGTTCTAGGGAAGATTCAGTCCAAAATCCATTATGTGGGAGGCAAGCACAAGCAGGCTATGAGAAGCCTGAACCCAGCCTAATCCCAATTACTTGGGGACTTGGGACAGTCATCTCAAACTGTACAGGAGCGTGTAGCCAGCTGGCTGCTGGCTGAGCCAGTGATTTTATGTGAATCTGTCCAGAATGCTAGTGACTCACTTTTGCAGCAGAGGGGTCGTCTGGCCTAGAGACGCAGGATGACATCATGTTTCTCTTCCGGTCTTAGTCATCCAGTTGTGTGAAAATATGCGTGGTGCATCAGTCGTTTCTGGAAAGCACATCTCTCTCACTGGTACAGCTTATCTGTGATGCTATCAGATTTAGCCCAGAGTCACACCTGTCCATCAGACAGTTATCCTGCATTTCATTGTACTGTATTACATGGTAGCGAGGCACTAGACATGCAGACAAGTGAGAAAGCTGCTTTCTGAATAATACACGGTGTGATGACAGTATGACATCCTGGATGTGAAGAATGCAGACTGCTGCATTAAAACTGAAACTAAAGTGAAAAATCTACATTTTCACTAACCTCTTTGTTCATCACTGATGCATATTTCTCTCCCCTCATTTCTTCCCCAAAGCAAATATTTTTTTGTCCTCACTCAGGAAAGGTCTCACTTTCTCGTGTTCAACCACTCTCCCACACCTTCATTTTGACCTCCGTGTTTCACTCCACCTTTCCCACATGACTTCTGACTCAGCGTTTTGTATCATAAGCAGCAACAGCATTAGTCGCCTTTCCTGACTGTGTTCAGTCTGAGAACAACTGGAAGGAAGAAAAGAGAGGAAGTGTATTTTTTTTTTTTTCTGTACTACAGAAACAGCGGTTGGATTTTTGGAGGTCTTTGTTTGTTCCCCTGAGCTTTGTTGTTAGGGAACTGAATGGACTCACAGCTGGCTTCGTGTGCATGTGTGTGTGTGTGCGTGCATGCACGTGTGAAGAATAAGAGCTGGGCTGTGGTCTGGCATAAAGCTCTTCCTCTTTCTCCATCCTGCTTTGTCTCTCGTTCTCTTTCTATGAAATGGAACACTGTCTGCCTCGTTCACATCGTGGCCTCGCTTTGAACAGAAGTGGGGGAAGAGGCTAGTTGGGTGCTTCAGAGAGAGAGAGGAGGAATAAAAGGGAGGGAAGAAGGGTGGCAAAAAAAGAGCACTGTTGCTTGTAGAGAGCCATCTTGAGATTTGAGAGCTGGTTAGAGGATGGAGTGTAGAGCACACAAATCCACTTTTGTGGCCTAAAATACTGCATGCAATTGAATTATGCTCAAAATTGCAGCTGGCTTGGTGCCCTCTTGGGGAAAGTGGGTTAGTGGTGGGAATGTGCACACACAGACCCTCAATTCTTCTAAAGCTGCACACAGAAGCCCCTGACATTTCTTTTTTAGACTGTGTGTGTGTGCGTGTATCAACGGCAGGGTGATGTGATGCAGCCCGAGGCAAAACAAGTGACTATTACTACCACAAAGTGGATTACTTTCCTATAACAGCACATCCTGAAGTGTTTTATTCTTTTTATAACAGTGCAGTGCTTTACAATGGCTCTGAATGTATGGCTTGCTTTTCTCTCTCTTAGTTTTTCCTTTTTAACAACAAATGCAGTCTTCACAGGTGAAACCCAGGGCTCAAACCAAGAGTAGATATTCCAAGAGTAGTTATTAATTGCTTGAACAATCCATCTAACAGTGCACACCTGCGCAACAATAAACACCTGGCCATCACATGCTACAGTATTTTTCATCCCCTTGAAAAATGAATGGGTTCAAACAAAAGGTGGCATGTTCTAAGTCGTTGAACACATCTAGTTGTAAATACCAGGAAATAAAAGCTGAAATTCTGATCTGTAATCTCATATTGATCTCCCAAACTCTGATTTCTTCAGTGAATAGCAGAAACAAAAGAGCCAATGTTGACATTCTCATACCTTTTATACAGTCCCTCTGTGATATGTTTGAAGCAGCTTGTAATTTCTCAAATTTATCACTGATTTGTCTGGAGATTGTTGCATCACGGATTTAGAAAATAAACTGCAGCAAACTCGAGCATTTTTTGGCCACAACAATCACAAATAAACTCGGTGATGTGCTGGAAGGACTGAATATAAGTCAGATGGATCATTTTAGAGAAAGAAGCATCTATATAGAGAGATTTCATTATATATCTGAGAGGCTGTAAAGAGTAAAGTATGGCCAAAGAATGAACAGCCTATCATATTTATCATCACATTGTTACATAGATATGGTAAGGATTAGCAGCGTTAAGAGAAAATGACATGAATTAAATTCAATAATCTTTCTAATTGTCTTCAATGAGCAGCATGGACAAACACTTGACAAAGTTGCTTATTTGTTGTTTCAATCTGTAATTTTAAACAGTAAAACTAAAACTGAACAGTACATGTTTTCATATTTACAACATGATTGAGGACATCTCTGTTGTGTTTTTTTTTCTGCTCAAAGTGTTCGAGTAGTTCTCTTGCATCTTTGAGTGCTCAATGCAGGAGAGCAAACAAAAAATAACCCTTATTATATTGTATTTAATCACTTTCAGACTGTCATCTACATCAGAATTATTTGCAACATGTTAGTTTTACGCGTTGTAAGCCAAGTTAACTTTAGGCCAAAATGTTCTGTTCCATCCTTTTTTTTGTTTTGTTTTTGTTTTTTAAATTTTTTTCTCTTCAGCTGAAAACAGAGCACCATTTTTGACTATTTTCAGGGTAAAGTTTTTGGTGTCATCTGTAATAAATCAAATGTACCAATTCTGACTAAATATGTTGAACATACACCAATCATAAATAACAATATGAGCACTGATAGGTGAAGTGAATAACACTGATTATCTATCATGGCACCTGTTAGTGGGTGGGATATATTAGGCAGCAAGAGAACATTTTGTCCTCAAAGTTGATTTGTTAGAAGCAGGAAAAATGGGTATCGTAAGGGTTTGAGCGAGTTTGACGAGGGCCAAATTGTGATGGCTAGACGAGTGGATCAGAGCATCTCCAAAACTGCAGCTCTTGTGGGGTGTTCCCGATCTGCAGTGGCCAGTATCTATCAAAAGTGGTCCAAGGAAGGAATAGTGGTGAACCGGAGACAGGGTCATGGGCAGTCAAGGCTCATTGATGCATGTGGGGAGCGAAGGCTGGCCCGTGTGGTCCAATCAAACAGAAGAGTTACTGTTGCTCAAATTGCAGAAGTAGTTAATGCTGGTTCTGATAGAAAGGTGCCAGTATACACAGTGCATGACGGGTCAGGGCTGTTTTGCCAGTAAAATAGAAGCCAACACAATATTAGGCAGGTGGTCATAATGGTATGCCTGTTAGTACTTAACGAACATCAAAACAGTCTTTGTTTATTTTGACAGAAATTGAGAGAATCCTGTGAATTCAGTTAGAGAGTATGTGAGATGCGCGAAGGGGCGGAGCTTCGGCAACTGCCCAAAACAATTTTCGATTTCTGTGTCTATTCTTGATTGTCTTGGCATATTTTTGAGTGAAAACCCCTCCTACCATTCTCAGATATTAGATTGTAGAGCTCCTACGCAAAATATAACATAACCCTAGTAAACATTGCTGGACATCTTGGCAGTGTAAAATTGGTTAGAATTGATTAAGTTGTTTTTATCACACATGCATTGTGTATGCTCAGTCAGCCATGGCATTAACACTACCTGCTTAAAATTGTGTCGGTCTTAATTCTGCTGCCAAAACATCTCTGACACATTGAGGTATGGACTTCACAAGGTGAAGGTGATCTGGGGAATTTGTAGGTAACTTGGACAATTGGACTCTTTGCTATTTTCCTCGAACCGTTCCATAATGATTTTTGCAGTGCAGCAGGGAACATTATCCTGCTGAAAGAGTCTACTGCTATTAGGGAATACTGTTGCCATGAAGGGGGGAACCTGGTCTGCAGTAGTGCTTAGGTAGGTGCTAAAGTGTCAAAGTAGCATCCACATGAATGCCAGGATCCAAAATTTCCCAGAAGAACCAGCTTGCCTTCTTTCCATAGTGAATCCTGGTGCCAGCTCCTCCCCAGATAAGTGACACACACGCACCCGGCCGTCCACACGATATAAAAGAAAACGTGATTCATCAGACCAGGCCATTATTTTCCATTGCTCCATGCTTCAGTCTTGATGCTCATGTTTCTACAGTGGACAGGAGTCAGCATGGTTACTCTGACTGATTAGCACCTTTGCAGCCCCATGCGCAGCAAGCTGTGATGCACTGTGTGTTCTGACAGCTTTCTGTCATAGCCAGCATTAAGCATTAATTTTTTCAGTGATTTGTGATACAGTAGCTCTTCTGTGGGTTTGAACCAGATGGGCTAGTCTTCACTCCCCACATGCATCAGTGAGTCTTGGCTGCCCATGCCCGTGGCCAGTTCACTGGTCGTCCTTCCTTAAGCCACTTTTGGTAGGTACTAACCACTGCATACCATAAACACCCCACAAGACCTGCTGTTTTGGAGATGCTGAGACCCAGTCACATAGTGTTCACAATTCAAACCTTGTCAAAGAGGCTCAGATCCTTACACTTGCCCATTTTGTCCCACTTCCAACACATCAACTTAGAGAGCTGACTGTTCCTGAATAACAGATCCCACCCCATGGCAGATGCCATTGTAATGACATAATCAGTGTTACTCACGTCACGTGTCGTTGGGTTTAATGTTATGGCTGATCGGTACTTTTACTCTGATGTTCTGTGTCTTGTCCAGCTTTTACTACATCAGTTAGTAGAGCAACCTGACACTCAGCCTACAAGCCACAGCCCAAGTACACAGCATCAGCCTGTCATGGTGATCACGTGTTTGTGCTTTTCACTGAGCTGCTGTGGGTGTGTGCACATGTTCCCTTAACCTGGAGGCCCCGATCAGCCTGCAGCTCTGTTCCTGAAAACATGGATCTACAGTGCTGTTGAATCAGTGTGTGTAGCGTGTGTATACTCTTATTCACATATGCTAAGGTTTCTGTCTACTTGTTTCTAAACCTGAACATCAGCACTGGTCTCAGCTGAGCTGGCAAGTTTGGCCTCTTGATAAGGATGATGGAAACTGGTGACTTTTTTGAATAAATAATGATGTTGTGGGTGCGTTCCAGCTTCTCCATGACTTCTTGGCTGCCTGTGTGTTGATTACCTCACCCTGAACATTCACAGTGGCTGATAGTGGCAGACAACATGAAATGCACGTGTAAGCATTTGTAGATACACGTGTAAACTCCAGTACAATGCCTTTCCTCCGACTCTTTGGAAAAAGCGGAGTGTTATATGTGATGCTCAGATGTGGAAGATGCTTGATCGTGATGTTAGAGTTTGTAAGTGTGTTGACTGGACTGACATTTTCTTGTTGCTCACACCAATACAAATGTTGCACATGCCAATATGCCATCAATGGGTAGATGTATGAAACGTGGTTAAAGTGATCAACAATTAAATACATTATGAATTAGAGGTGTTTCAGTCACTATGATGTGGTAATTCTGACTCTGTTGTATTGTGCAGCTTATTAGTGATCCAAATATTTAAGATGTAGGCGGATCTGCCACAGACAGTCGCCAAAATATCTCTTTGTCATTTTGACATTTCTACATAATGGTATAATTAGAAATGACTCAAGACACATCAGTATTTTTTCTGATACCGATGAAAAAAACAAAACATCTGCTTTGTAATCTGGTGTATTTTTTTAGGCTACTAAGCTTTAAAATGTTTTTGTTGGAAGTGCATCACTTACAGTATAGTGTAAGGTTGATCATACTCACATGCTGCATCAGGAATAAACATGACTTGTGCAAAACTATAAATTAAAGTGTATTTTCCAGACTGTTTGTTGATCTCAGTTTTAGATTTCTATGTTTAATAAATGAATAGGTAACAAAAAAATTTATGTCAAAATGTCCGGGAATCCACTAAACAATTAAAGTTATCAATTTATTTATTTTTGTAATTTTTTGCAACAGGAAGATGGAATTTTTAACCTCCTTGTGTCATGAAACAGTTCTAAACTGTTAATGTATGCTCAGAAATGCTAGAAAATATCAGTTTGATCTTCAACACTACATATTTAAGTTGTTTCTCACACTGAACACATTTGCTGTGATCAGAATCTAGTCTCGGGTTCGGTAGTGTGTGGTGCTTCCCGGTCCACATGATGGCTTTCCTGTGAATTCTACTCAGTTTCAGACTTAACTACAGTGTTAAAGCTCCCTTAGACATGGATGTTTAATAGCCTTTTCCTCCTTTTATTTATTTAATATTATTATTATATTTTTTTTTTACTTATGCACAATCCTCATCTGTTTTAATATAAATGAGACAGATCAAGCATAATGTTCTAAGAACTGAGAGGTGAAGTGAATAACACTGATGATCTCATCATCATGGCACCTGTTAGTGGGTGGGATATATTAGGCAGCAAGTGAACATTTTGTCCTCAAAGTTGATGTGTTAGAAGCAGAAAAAATGGGCAAGTGTAAGGATTTGAGCGAGTTTGACAAGCCAAATTGTGATGGCTAGACAACTGGATCAGAGCTGCAGCTCTTGTGGGGTGTTCCCGGGCTGCAGTTTTCACAGCAAAAGGGGGACCAACACAATATTAGGCAGGTGGTCATAATGTTATGCCTGATCGGTGTAAATAATTCATACATCAGAATACATTGCATTTTAGCTTGTTACAAAATTTGGATCGGATTTGTTCTTTTTTTTCTTTCCTCAATATCCAGTCAAATGTTTTTCAACCTGATAGTGATGCTGGATATCAAAACAGTGCCATCTTTACAGAGAATATTACTAAAGCTGAGGTGTCTGTAAGGGTGGATAAATTTTTCATATGTAGTAAGGATTATGATATTTATGTTAACATTTTACAAGCTATAAGTAGTTTTGCATTAAAACAGCATTGTTTCAATAATCCATTTAATGACTACAAAAAGACATATTAGTGTATGTTTTTAGATTTTGCAGGTAAATAAAAAAACTTTTAACAGTGAATAGATTAGCTTCTTGTAGTCAGTTTGTATTTCTTTATGAAAAATAGATGTTTAAAAATGTCTACAGTATCTCTGAAAAAGGGGAGAGAGAGAGAGATGTATATAATTTTAGATGTTTGGACACTGTTTTGTATCAGTGCAATATAAGCTGTGTTATGATGAAATGTGCTTTCACTTTAAAGATGTGTGCATATACAATTACAACATGGATAACACAATATTAATTAAGACCTAAATACGTCTTTCATCTTCTCCCAAGGAGTGATTTTTGGAAGCCTGAGCCAGTAGTTCAGTGTATTTAGATATCAGCACTGCCCCCTTCTGGCCGCTCTGTGATAACGCTGAGTAGGCGTGTGTGTGAGATTATCCTTCATCCAGTTTAATTATTTAAGGTGATTGAGACAATGATGAAGAGAATCAGAGGAAAACCATTTTCTTTATCTTTATCATTGATGTGTTTATGGTTATTGTAAGTATTTTTAAAAAAATATTTCCAGAATACGTCTGCTATATTATTCAATATGAAGTGAGCATGTCTCTGCGGGTTGAAGCTCTTTATTTATAGCTGTGTTGAGGACACGGTGTCACTGTGCATACAGATGAGATCAGTTCGGCCTTCAAATTGTCACACAATGATAGCCAGTGTTCACGCACGCACTGCTGCATTTTAATCACTGTGAGGCAACAGAGAGCCACAGCATGGTTAAGCTGAGCACGCTCAGATGACCGACACGTCCTATAGATTTGCCAGGCATCACAGAGCTTCAAGGCTGTTTTGATTTCACTGCTTTTGTGATCCTCGTGTGCTGCTTTGCTAAAAGAAAAGCTTCCTTGGCTGTGGGCTTTCGATGTGTGATTGAGACACTGCTTTGATTTGGTGCTGCACAAGCTTTCGATTTTCCTGCCTGGTCTAGTTTAAACATAAATGATGACTGTGTTCTAGATTACAAATATAATGATTTCTTTGTGTAAGAAGTCGTTTTTGGTCTTGGATCACCAGACATAGACACCTCACTGAAATACACTGGAACAGAATATACGAACATAAATATTACACAAACTACAGATATTTTAATATCAGGCAGGTTCATGAGCTTCATCCTGGCATCAAATCATTGCAAAATGTTAAAGGTGCGCTTATACCATGCGTCTTGAAAGGAATATGTGGTCAGTCATCCATTTATCCATGCTCTACACAGTGTATCCTGCTGGGATGCAGGGAAACTGGAGCCCCGGGGCACTTTGGGCACAAGACAGGGTTCACCCTGGACATGATGCCAGTCTATCGTAGGACACACTCAAACACCCATTCGCACACTACAGACATTTTAGAGATGCCAATCAGCTACAACACATGTCTTTAGACTGGGAGGAAAGCAAAGTACCCAGAGGAAAAGTGTGATTTCATTGCTTATACTGAACTTTATTTAAATAAGTTTCTTAAATATTAGATTAAATGATGTAAAGTGAGTGTGATTAATTAATGCAGTATTAATGTAAACCTCTTACATTGTGAAATCTCATGAGGATGTTGGTGCTGATGGGGACTAGAAATCTAGTACTATGGCTACGTCTACACTAATCCGGATAAATTTGAAAAAACTAAAAACGCTCCGCGTCCACATTATTGTTTTCAGTCGTTTCCCAAAAGTTGGTCATCCACACTGAAACGTCTGAAAACGCTTGCGTCCCTGTACTGTGCGTGAGTAAAACATAAGACCCTTCAACCTCTGTCATGTCCGCCTGCCATTTATTTACTTTCCGGGTCTTTGAAACATCGCAGCAATATGTCAAGGAAATTAGCTGAATTGGTCACATAACTGTCACATGACTAAAAATGCATCATCATTTTCGAAAGCCTCCGTTTTCACAGTCCACACTGCGATGCGAAAACCCCGTTTTCAAATTTATCCACTTTGCAAAGCGTTTTTCAAAAAATACGTTTTCACTGACTAAATACGTCTCAGTGTGGAAGGAAGGCCAAGACGGATAAACAATATGCGTTTTTAAACGAAACCGTATTAGTGTGGACATGGCCTAAATGTAGGCAGTTAAATCATGCCTGGTAGAATAGTGCAGTGGCAATATGGCTGCTGAAACAACCTGGCATTGTGGGCTCAGCTCAGGCTGTAAAAGGATTTATATAAACATTGTACTGTTGTGTTTTTACTGGTCGCTGTATTTTTACTGCAGAATCACATCCAGCTCAGTTTTTGTCTGTTGCCACTGCCGGTAAGCAGTTCCTGACTTCACAACAATATTATTACACCCTCCCTTTCTCTCCTTCAGCCTGAAATGGTTCAACTGCTCATCAGTTGATGGCGGACTAATGTTAGGTTTTGCAGCATGTGTCAAGGTCAGATAAGGTGAGTCAGACAGAGTGCAGCTTCATCAGTACAGTGCCAGTGTATTAACATGTGTTGGCATTTGGGTCATGCTGGGTAGATGGAGGTCATGCCCTGGCTTTTGTTTTGTGTGTTGGTCTGCCTCGTTCCTGCAGCTCCATCCTGCTCTGCATCACAGCACTGTCCTTGCAGCACAACCTAAACATCCTTTCTGCTGGAATGATTTTTTTTATTTTTATTTTTTTAAATCTTTAATATTTGTTTGTAACAATGAGCTAAATAATAGCGCATAACAGCTTTCAATTTCTCTGCTTTAGGCAATTTATTTCTATATTGTACTTGCTTATTAAAGCACATGAACAAGGTCTCATACACGGAGTGTACAACACACACACACACACACACACACACACACACACACACACACACACACAGAGAACTGTGAATTATTAATGTTTTCTCTCCCAGTTCTCTTAATGATGTCTCCGGGGTAGTAGTTTGAAAATGTGTATGTGTGTGTGCAGGTTGTACTCTTTGCCGTCTCTTCGTTCTCTCTGTGACATCACCCATACTGCATGGTAGTCCCCTTCATTCTGACAGTATTGACACACTTTTATCCCTCTCTGCCTTCACCCTTCATAAATCTGTCAGTCAATCTGTCCTTCTTTCCTTCTCTTCATGTGCTCTGTGTGTATGTGTGTGCGTGCTGTTGCGAGTGCTTGTGTGAGTGCTTGCTTGCCTGTGAGAGAGCACGCTTGCATGTGCATGAGTCCGTGAGTTTCCCGTGTGTGTGTGTGTGTGTGTGTGTGTGTGAGAGAGAGAGCTATATTGGGGTTCTGATGGCACTTTTAGGGTTATACCAGAGCTGTTGAAATAAAGGGCATTCATGATTTATGGAATTTCACGCCACATCACGTCCCCTGTTAGTTACTCTGCTGGTGTTTTCGGGGGTCATCAATGGACAGAGAGCTGTTATTCTCTGAAGCTGGATATTTCAGGCGCTTGTAATGGTTAATTCCCAAATTCCCCACATAACCCAGAAACATGAAAGGCTTCCTGTGTCTCAGAAGAATCTGGTGGACTTTAGCCAGCTCTTGTCCTGCTTTTCCCCATGCTGAGAACTTCCTCTCTCTCTCTTTCTCTGTATCCTCCCTCTCTGTATAATTCTCTCTCTCGCTCTCTATCTCTCTCTCTCCTGCTTTCTCTCCCTCCATCTCTTGCTCTCTCTTTTGCTCTCTTGTTGCTTTCTCCTCTTCTCCCCAAATTTTGCTCTCACTCATCTGCCAATCATCATCCTCTCTCTCTCTCTCTCTCTCTCTCTCTCTCTCTCTCTCTCTCTCTCTCTCTCTCTCTCTCTCTCTCTCTTTCTCCTCTCTCTCTTCTCTCTCTCTCCTGCTCTTTCTCTCACTCAATCTCTTTCTCCCTCTTTTGCTCTCTTGTTTGCTTTCTCCTCTTCTCACCAAATTTTGCTCACTCTCATCTCTCCATCATCTTCATCATCGTCAGCCTCTCTTTCTCTCACTCTCTCTATTCGATATGATGCAATTATTTATGTGGACCGTACTTTCAAATGTGTGTGAAACTCTGCAGCTTTGTAACACAGTTGATGAGGAATAGCTGTTCTTGGTGGTTTAGTGTAATTATTTATTTCAGTGCTGCTGTTTTGCTAATGTATAATTTTTTGGAATGAATAAAAAAACAAAACAGTTTAGGAGCAAGTAGCCTCTATGTTAAAAGAAAACACCCACATGGAATTCCATCAAGAAAGCATGGCGTAATTGCAGGCTTAGTGTGACTGAAATAGGCACTTTTCTTCATTCCCCACAGACGTTTTTGTAAAGAAGCATTTGGACAAAGTGTTTGTTTGGTACATTGTTAGAGGATGGAAAAGTCCAGAAGAGGGATTTAAACAACCGAGAGTGAAGCAGGAAATCGCACAGAGTAGCAGTGACAGCTAGATGGCAACAAAATATTGAGTGATAAATAGCATGCTAGACTGAGGCTTTAGTTTAGCCCATGAGTTTTCCCTCACCCAGGCTTTTCTTTTCTTTTTTTTAACAAGCTGTTATTTGATTTTAGTATGCGCTATAAAAGTTTAGAGATGCTCTTGTGTGTAGCACAGAATCCTCATCTGCTTTTCATTTTATTTAGAAATGTTATTTAGATGTTAGAGATTAACCCTACCCTGTCAGGACTGAATCAGCTTTAACGTCTCCCTGCTTTAGAGCTGCTGAGTTTTGCATCAACACAATTCCTCTGTAGATGAAGAGCTCCTCTTTGTAGGATCTTACTAATAGGCACAGTCCTCATCACCTCACCATCGCTTCCTGTCTTACACTCAACCGGTCATTGCTTCTCCTCCAAACTGGCAGGACGTGTTTACATGAGTCATTTGCCAACTGGAGCTCATTGCTTTAGAAAATGTAGCTGATGACGGCATCATTTATATTTGCAAGCCAAGCGTGTTACACGTGTCTCTTTTTTTCCTCCATGGAGCTGTTTGTACATGTTTATGCCTTTGCTGGAAATCACTGATTTCTGATTACTTGTTATGTTTCCTCTTTGTGAGAACATGTCTTCATGTTGAGCAGAGCATCTCAGTTAAATTTCAGGGCATTTGGAGGATGAGCAGCATATGGTGTGAATGGCATCGGGTAATTAAGGGGAATCTGGTGGGATCTGTGTCATGGTGATGCCCCGGGTGGAGGGTGGGGGGGGGGGGGGGGTATTGGCTCAGCTGCTGGCTTTCTTGCCACTTTGCTCAAAGATACCAAGAACTGTGTGTGTGTGTGCATACATGTGGGAGCTTGTCTTGGTGGTCCATGTCCATGAGTTTGGATAAAATATGAAGTGTCTGAAATGAACTCTAGCTTATTCAATGCTGTCCTGTTTGGTTTTATGATCGCCTACTTATTCATGACTTCATTTGAGAGTGGTTTCTTTCTCTGCTGCTCACACACACACACACACACACACACACACACAATGCACACACACACACACCATCTAAAGCAAACATTGTCTCACAATAACTGTTAGGAGCAGGAGGATGTGAGTACATTTGCTTTAAATAAGCGTGTTTAACTTGGCTCACACTCCACTTGGCCTCGCCTCCATATTAATTATGTAGCATTAAACGGCTAATAGAAGCAAGATCATGTCCATTGTTATGAATAAAAATGTAATAGAATTGCAGTATGGGTTTTTTTTCCTGAGATATCATCTGAGAATCTTGTGATAAGTTTAATTTATATCCTAATGTAGTCTTTACTCTCTCCAACCATATGGCATCTACAAACTGCAGAGGGTGAAGGCTAGCGATACATTTCAGTGAAACCAGTGGCCTGTGATTGGCTAGCGGAGCTCTGATTGATACTTGGTGAGAGTGTGCACCTGCACCTCCAAGCCAGCCACACTAGGCCTTTTTTTTTTTTTTTTTAATAAAGTTGATTGAACATTTACAGAAGAGCTCAAGCTTTGGCAGAAATGCTTGAGGGGAACTGAAATGGTTTTGCAGCACAGCTGTTCATAGATAAGTGCAGATGATCTATCAGACACAATCGCAAACAGGAAGTAAGCAGTAATAAAAAGTACCACTGGCTAGTATGATCTCCTGAATCTGAAAGCTAATGAGTGTCTGTGAAGGAGCAAGCATCAAGCAGGCTATAACATTTCTTTCCTTATGTTTTATCATATTTAGCAAAGCGTATAAGCATATAACTGTGACCCTGCATTATTATTCTGCAGCATGTTTTATATTACATCTCTCTGATGCTGAACATTTAAGATGCACTGCAGTTACACCGATCAGGCATAACATTACGAACAGTGACAGGTGAAGTGAATAACACTGATTATCTCATCATGGCACCTGTTAGTGGGTGGGATATATTAGGCAGCAAGTGAACATTTTGTCCTCAAAGTTGATGTTAGAAGCAGGAAAAATGGGCAAGTGTAAGGATTTGAGCGAGTTTGACGAGGGCCAAATTGTGATGGCTAGACCACTGGATCAGAGCATCTCCAAAACTGCAGCTCCTGTGGGGTGTTCCTGGTCTGCAGTGGTCAGTATCTATCAAAAGTGGTCCAAGGAAGGAACAGTGGTGAACCGGTAACAGGGTCATTTGCGGTCAAGGCTCATTGATGCACGTGGGGAGCGAAGGCTGGTCCTTGTGATCAGATCCAACAGACGAGCTACTGTTGCTCAAATTGCTGAAGAAGTTAATGCTGGTTCTGATAGAAAGGTGTCAAGATACACAGTGCATCACAGTTTGTGTTTTTGCAGCAAAAGGGGAACCAACACAATATTAGGCAGGTGGTCATAATGTTATGACTGTTTGGTGTGTATAATTGTATATAAAGATATCAGTCTAACATCATCTAATGAATCTTTTTCTATCTTTTCTATGTCCTCATCATGATGGTGGTGATCCTCACAGGTAAGATCCACACCTTACTTTTACTCTTTTTTCTTTTTTTTAAACCCATTTGAGTTAATCACCATGAAGTCAAGGAATTAGAATTGTTTTACTTTACTGGCGATGTTGATTGTCTCCTGATTACCATGAGTACCATAAAGGTTACATTAACACCCCGAAGTGTGTGAGCAGGAATAGAAGCTCGTAATTGTTTATGGTGTGTATAATTGTAGTGTGTGTTAATGAGAGAGATCATAGATGGAGATCTTTGCATCTCAGTGAAAGCGGGATTTGTATTTCTGTGTTTGAGTGTGAATGAAGAGAGAGAAGAGTTTGGGGGTGTGTGTGTGTGTGTGTGTGTGTGCACGCACCAGCAGGGGTCTGTACTCACTATCTCTCTAGACTTCACTAACCCAATTTCTGCCTCCTCAGAGGGATGAAAGGCAGTGTGATGCCCCCCCTCTTCTCTCTCTCTCTCTCTCCCCTCGCTCTCGCTCTCGCTCTCGCTCTCGCTCTCGCTCTCTCTCGCTCTCTCTCTCTCTGTCTCTGTCTCTCTCTCTGACTCACACACACGCACACTATTTCTCTATCTCTCTAGCTTTCTTTTGTCTATGATATTTACTCGTAGGTCATGTGTTGTTGCAAATGCATGAATTAGGATAAAGTTTTCATAGATTTCATCCCTCCCTGTCTCTCCATACATTTTGATTTCCACCTTCATGTGTGTAACAAAGTAGAGGCTATGCACTGTATGTGTTCTGAGATTTAAATAACTGAGATAAATGGAGAGATTTGTTCAGCACCACATGAGCTACACTAAACCCACCATGGAGGAGACAACCTTCGCAAACCTGCTGTACTCAAGCTGTCCTTATTTTTGGGTTAACAGCATTGTTTAAGTGTGTTGAAATGTGAAGACAAACCTTGATGTGTGTGTGTGTGTTGCAGCACTGTGTTTCATATTTAATGCGATGCAGAGCGGGAATAACGTGTGTGTGTGTGGGAGGAGAGGCAGCTGCTGTAGCCAAGGGTGTGTTCAAATGCAGACTACATTAAGCAAGAGCACTTCTTCCTTTTCTGTTCCGCTGCAGTGCCAGGTCCCATCTGGCTTTTGGTTTCCTGATCTCCATTTTAATGCTGGCCCACTAAACTCTCAGGCTCGGCAGGCAGAACAAACCCTCTGCCCTTCTGCCTTTTTGTTTCCTCGTTGATTGAAAGGGCTGCTTTCTGTTAACCCTTGCCTTAATAACTGCACAACTGTCACTCACTCTTCTGCCATCACATAACCTGCTACATGTTAGCGCTTTTACAGATCTTTCCCATCTCAGGTTTGGGAAGCCTTGGTGGATCTGAAAGGTTTGACTTGATACACACAGAGGTGATGATGCTGATCGGGATTCTTAGCAGGGAGCAGAATCTGCCGTGTTGCAGATAAGAAAAGAGACTAGATTTTCCAGTAGATTAAGGATCGTGTTTCTGTCATGCTGACATTTTGGCTTCACTTCAGTGTACAGCTTTGGTTTAAATTAGGGATGCACGATATGAAAAATTTAAACCAATAATTAAGTCCTTCTCATGGCCGATTCCGATACAGATAACCAATAAGTTCATATTTTTATATTAGCATTTTCATATAATCTGTAGCTTGTGCACCCAGGAGAATAGAAAATCTAAGATGCATTGATGAAACTGATATTTTAGTAGCTCTGGCCTAACTGTAATAGCAAACATCAGTCCTGACTCGTTTATGTTTCTTTACACGGGGAAATGGCATTAATGGTGGATGAAAGGGTAGAGATAGTACTTTTTGATACTCTCATTGTTTCCTGACTTTTTCAGACACTCTATAAAATGAGTGGCAGGTGTTTCCGGGAGCTCCGCCCCCTTCCACACCACCACCATCATCTCAGATTAGTAATCGGTTAATCTGCCGTCTCCTCGTTTTTCCTGCTAGAATGAATACACATCATTTGAGTTTATTCGCGTGAAATAAAAACCAATCAGTATATTATTATGACGCCACAGAGGAGTTTTAAAAACAGCTAATGATTTTGTGAAACAGATTCCAGTGTTAGATATATCATGTTGAGTGCTTAAAATACACCTGCTGATGACATCCTGTTATTCCCTTTGCTAATGAGCTGTTAAATCAGCCCTAACAAGACAGACCAGCAATTGTACACAAGCAGGATGTGAAAGAATCTGTTCTGTTATAACTACCATGACATATTATTGCAGTTATTGAAAAAAAATCCTGAAGCAGAGTGTAAGAGGTTTTTTTTTTTTTTAAATCCCCCTTGAGCCTTTTATCTGGGATGAAAGTCTTGTTGCAGAGGATCCTGCTTGCTCCACTGAGTGTGGAGAACAGGCTGAAGAACACCTGCTTCAATCAGCTCATCTCTCCATCTCATTTTGTTTTATCTCACTCATCTGTCCATCTTTCTCCTTCAGCTCTCTGTCCTCTGACACGGTGAATCACAATCAGGTTTTATTGACCTAGTAAGATGTGCAAGGAAGTCGCTCTTGTTGTTAATTGTGAAGTAGAAAAAGAAAATAGTTGAGGCACATGTAGAGATTTTCTTCTTGCTCGGATTGTAGGATTTATGTGCGTGTTTTTTCACCTTCTTTTTCATCTTGACAAAAGGTACTGTATTTATACTATATTGCGTTCAGTATTTCACAATCATTTTTTAAAAATACAATCACAATTTCTAGCTTATTTAACAACAAAAAAGGGATGATTTGGATTCAAAATCAAATCAGATGATCACTGTTTCTGTGATTAGGACTGTACTATAAGCTTCACTTTTACAGTCTTCTTTATTATGCTTTTTATACTGTGTTGGCATGAGCGCTCAGAAACAGGAGTAAAGATTTGTGCCAATGTTATAACGTCAGCATTCCAGCCCGGCACACAACATTCCTAGGTCTAATGCATCACTTATATAATTAAGTAGTAGGTGAGAAAAGCTGTTAGACCTGATAGCTGAGCTTGTATTGAAGACTGGAATTGAATTGGAATGAATTTTTTTTTTTTTTACCATAGTATAAATATGCTTTTTCTTGTAGGCCATCAGACTGTTGAAGTGTAATCAATAACACTAGCACAAACACAACCCACTTTATCATTATCACATAACACTGGACTCTGACTGATGGATAGTACTGAGATTAGACTCAGGCTGTCCTTCTACTGTGTAAGTGCAATTTCTCCCACTACGACATTTTTTAACGGCGTACAATTTTCACATTGTTTAAAGGAGAAGTTCACTTCCAGAACAAAAATTTACAAATAATTTACTCCCCCCCTTGTCATCCAAGATGTTCATGTCTTTCTTTCTTGAGGAAAACATTTCAGGATTTTTCTCCATATAGTGACTTCACTGGTGCCATTGAGTTTGAACTTCCAAAATGCAAATTAAACGCAGCTGTAAAGGGCTCTAAACAATCCCAGCCCAGGAAGAAGGGTCTTATCTAGTGAAAAAATCAGTCATTTTCTTAGAAAAATAAAAAGCTCGTCTAGCAGACATGCCAGTGAAATGACCAACTCTAGTCTGAGATGGCTAGCTACACTATATTGCCAAAAGTTTTGGGACAGCCCTCCAAATCATTGAATTCAGGTAGTTTTTCAGGGGTTGGGCTTGGCCCCTTACTTCCAGTGAAAGGAAGTCTTAATGCTTCAACATACCAAAACATTTTGGACAATTTCAAGCTCCCAACTTTGTGGGAACAGTTTGGGGATGACCCCTTCCTCTTCCAACGTGACTGCACACCAGTGCACAAAGCAAGGTTCATGAAGACATGGATGAGTGAGTTTGGTGTGGAGGAACTTCACAGAATCCTGACCTCAACCCCATAGAACACCTTTGAGATGAATTAGAGCGGAGACAGTGAGCCAGGCCTTCTCATCCAACATCAGTGCCTGACCTCACAAACGCACTTCTAGAGGAATGGTCAAAAATTCCCATAAACTCACTCCTAAACCTTGTGGAAAGCCTTCCCAGAAGAGTTGAAGCTTTTATAGCTGGAAAGGGCGGGCCAACTCCATATTACATTCATGTGCATGTGCACGTGTGCATTCTCACGTAATAAACAAGCCTGTTGTTGTGTATGACATATTTAACATAATGAAAACTCCTAGCATGGAAGCTTAACATGGAACCCTGCTTGGCATAATTATTCATGTTTTTTTATGAAGCATTCAAAAGATTGTTTTATTAACACTCAAATAATTTCCAGTGTGGGGAAAGCATTCAGGTCCTTTTGTTTTTATTTAGTACATGTCCAACAATACTGACTTACAAACATGAACAAAAATGTATGTATTCCTACACATAAACAAAGATTTAAAAAAACAAAACTAAATTGATAGAAAAAACTTAAATGAAGAGCATTTACTTTTTTGTTGTTTGCTGTTGCAGCTTCATGATGTCAGCAATGATTTCTGCAGCATTATGGTCCGTTACGGTCTATACCTTTTTGCAAACTGTCTTCAGTTCCCCAATGTTATGAGTGTCCCTCTGATGAGCTCTCAATTCCAAACTCCTCCATAAAAGTTTTACTGGGATTCAGGGCTGTAGATTGGCTAGATCATGTAGGGGCTTGTTGAGTTGTCACATATACATTACTGCACAGTGAAATTCTTTCTTTGCATACCCCATCATTGGGGTTTGGGGTCAGAGTGCAGCTTGGCGGTGCTGAGGCTTGAACCCCGATCTTCCAGTCAACGACCCAGAGCCTTAACCACTTGAGCTACCACCACCCCATATTAGTTGAATGTTTGGGCTCGTCGTCTTGTTAAAAACCTCCCTCTTCTCATCAGATTCAATTTCCTGGCTGATGAGATTAAATTCTTTTCTAATAAAGTCCTGGTACGTCGCTCCTTTCATGTTTCCTTTGATGCCATTTAATGCCTCAGTACCCTATATCATGATGCTCTCACGCCCGTGCTTCACTGTGGGGATGGTGTTCTTGTACACTGCTCTCTCCAAACATGAACAAGAAGTTTTGATTTGTCTAAATGCATTCATGTTTAACTTTTTTTATAGGCTGAGGGGCTTTGAGTAGTGTGTAGGAATGGAGGTGGTGCTGCTGTGGTTCCTTCTGCTTTCAGATCATTCTGCAACTCTCTAAATGTCTACTGCCTTCTTTTCTACCGTCCTTATAATTAGTTTTTAGAGCGTGGTGTTGTGAAATCTCTCATGGAACCTGTCCAGAGACGATGAGTTGTGGTTCCATGAACCTGCTTTACACCTGCTTATTATCAAAGAAGTTGCACTGATGGGGATGTTGATGGACTTTGCTATGGCTCTGTAGATTTTTGAGCTTAACAGTGGGTGTGTGTTGAGCTTGTATTTCTGCATCTTTCCTCAATACTGGTGATTTCATATGTTAGGAAGTTTGTGTTTATGACTTGATCACCACCACAAAGTCATAAATAGGAGTAGAAAACTGTGTATGTTTTGTACTCTGTGTTGGGGACATGTCAGTAAGAAAACATGGTGGAATCACTAGATGTTACATCTGCACTCAGCAGTAAATGTGTTCCATGTTTACTCACCTCAGAAGCTGATTACAGTTCTCTACAGTGTTTGGTTTATGTGGCAAGTTACTTAAATACAAGCAAATTTGGTTAACATTTAAGAGAGATAATAAAAGTGAAATGTACACTACACTACTCGTGGCTGTTTAGCAGTGACATGTCTTTGCCAGCATTTTTATGTACAATAAAACAAACTAACTGCTGCACAAAAATACGAAATGTATTGTACTATTATGATAGAATTTTTAGTGATACCATTTACAGCGACTTCATAAATTCTTGGTTGTTCATTTTCTAGAATTAAAAGACCTTAGTAGTTAATTAAGAGAAGGTAAACCTCCATCTTGCTCAGATCAAAGTGACTTGAATGTACTTGACGTCATAAATACAAACTTCTCATATGTTCGATCTTACTCCAGTCGGTCTGTTTAGTCATGGCCTTGTCTTTGTCCTTCCTTAATCCATTATGGATTTGTTTTTGGTCAGTAAAAACGTGATTATGTTAACGTATCATTCTCGCCTTCATCCACAGCTCTGTGCTTGATTTTGTCAATTTGTATGCCTGACACATTAAGCATTGCGTTCCGAATAACAGATTCTACATCATCTTTTTAAAAAAGATTTTTCAGCAGTTTAGTGTTGAATTCAATCCAGAGTGTCACATGCATAACCAGATGTGTGATGAAGGGAAAAGTCTGAAAACAAACGAGTGGAGCAACCTAACGATTGCAGCTACTTACAGACAGGTGGACTGCACAACATAGTTAAGTCATTAAACTCCTACCATGCTCTGTGGGGTGACCTTGATTATGGATCACGATGGAAGGAGGAAACGATCTCATTGTCTCTGAAAGCAGGTTCATTACAGAGGCACGGCGGCAGGAGCTGCAGGCACAAAGATCGCTCCATTGGATGGAAGTGAATAGGAAGTGACATCTGCATTTAGATCGATAGGAAGACAGTAAATAGGATTGGAATTTGTGTTCAGAAGCGTATATTCGATGACTGATGCTCTTGCATTGGTGTGATATGTGAGGTAGAACAGAATAGCGAACAGAAACGTGATCAGACTGTCAGAAAGAACAATTCATCCAGAGACAGATGATGTAGCAGCGTTGTAGTGAATAAAACACTTACTACAAAGACATACAAACAGACATTTTAGAGTTCAGCACTGGTCCACAGAGATGCTGGGATAAAACCATTGTAATAAGATGAGTCATAATTCTCAGCAAGTGAGTGTATGTGTATGATCCAGCCCTGACTGTTTGACCCCTGCAGTGAGCGAGTCTAGTGCCTTTGTTCTGCTGAAGGGTGAATTTTGCAGGCACGATTTTGTTCTCAGTGAATTCACATCAATACCAAGTCATTCTAACTGATCACAGTGAAACATTTCCATCACCATGGGAGTGCTGTCTTTGAGGACGACTCCGCCCCCTTACCTCAGTCCACAGGGCACGACAGCTCATCGAATGCTTTGACGAGGATGTAAACGCTGTACATCCCAATGCTACAGCCACCAAATCACACTTCTAACTTATTTGACACTCTGATATTTTAGAATGATGTGTAAGAGAAGAAAGAACACCTCCATAATCCAAACTCCAACCGAGGGAATATTATTTGGAAGAGTGGCGCTCATCCCTACAGCTCCAGAGGCTTGTAGAATCAATGCCAAAGGGCACTGCAGCTGTTCTGGTGGCTGACGGAGGCCCAATACTTCATTTTATATATTAGTGTATATATATATTATATTATATTCTTTATATATTAATACGATCAGAACCGTTTTTTTCTGAGCAAATAATTAGCCTCAGTGAGCTGACAATGTTCTTTATCATTGTCAGTAGTATGCCTAATGATGTTATTACACCGGAGAAACAGACACAGCCCTCAGAGCAAGCATCTAAAGCTACGTTCACGCATGCAGCCATTTTTCAGTGCTGCAAGCGTTTCTACTGCTGGTTGCCATAGTAATAACGTTTATCAGTTGCTGGTGCAACTAGCATTTCTAATCAGTTTTCGCTAAAATGAAATTTTCTGGAGGGTAGGCATTTGTATTTAAAATTCACCAGTGTATATCTGCATCATATCATACGAGATGAAGGAAAAGCAGTGTGCACTTTTCTGTCCTGACTCCCACTGGTAGTCACTGCAGTGAGTGGCTCCATATTTGCTAAACTTTTCTCAACTTGGGCACGCCCACATCTAGTCACCAGCGCTCGCTGTCACTCATGTCACCAGGAGTTGTGAGCCGTTACAGAAAATGAATGAATGATCTCTGTTTGCCATGTTGCTGCAAATCGTGGTATGTGTGATCGTAGCATTAGACCAAGTGTCTACGACATGACGCTCTAATCGGTGAGTTATTATAATACATCCATAGTAATGAACAATGCGGCTTATCTTATACAGAAATCGCTAATGCTGTATTTACTGCAGACTGCAGAGCTTCAGTCTCCTGCCTGGAAACAAGGCACCTTGATTTGAGTGTGCACTTCAGACTTCATATTTCATTAAAGCAGTGATTAGATCTATAATTTTCACATGCTTTTGTTTTTCTGGGTCATGAATAAAGGCACAAGGTAAATAACACTGGAGCATATCCACTACTGTGTGCGCTTTGAGGCGGATAGTAAACAATGTTGTTTCGGAGCACAGTGTTCAGCTCTGATGTGTTAGGATCAGTGTTTCTCTCCTTCGGGTTTATATTGATTGAGTATCTCGTTTACATAACTGCATAAGTTCAGTAATTGTTCTTCACTCCCTCAAGTATTGAGCATTTTAGACAGCGTATACAATTCACTTCTGATGTCCAAACACATCCGGCCACATTCCTGATGTCATTACCTGCGTATATTTCATGGAAGTGCTTTGAACACAGTGTGCGCCTGCTTTGCATTCCTAACTAGGGTGAAGTATTCTTAAAATGCAGCACTCAACTACAATGTCACAAACTGTTAACTGGAGTAGCAGAGCTCTTGCATTACTCTGCGTATGCCCTGCTCATCTCAGGCTTTTGACTATGATAAAAGGGTGACTTGTGTTTGAAGTTACTTGGCGGTGTAGATCGGTATATAATTTGCGTCCCCCTGTGTTTGCTGCAATCTTGCTTGTTTCATGGTTTTGCCTCTCTGCAATTAGAGCTTCTTTGGAAGAAAATAATGGTATTATGTGAAACTGATCCTGTCATTGGTTTGCAGCTCCAACAAAAGAAACTGGGACGCTGTTGAAACACTACATTATGAAGAAATAAGAAAGGGACACACAGCGAGGCAAAAACGCAAAGCAACCTAAATGTACATGCGCCTGATTATGTAACTGCCGGTGGTTACTTTATTCGTGAAAAGTTTTTAAATCATTTCCAAGGAGTTTTGGATTGCACGTATTATTCGAACAGACGTTTTCTCATATCTTGTTATATCTTTATAGTCACTGCAACAGTAGGAACAATAAATGTGTAAATTAAAGAAATATTTCCAGAGCAGTATGCAGTACTGCTTTGCCCATAACTCAGGAAGCTCTTGCTCAAAAGAAATGAAACTCCATCCCTCGCACTAAACCCAAAACAGCGCTCGCCCTGAGCTGTGACCAATATAACTCTTTCATTTTGGATTGCATAAAGAGAGCTAACGTTATAAGCCAGGCTTATTGCAAACAATCCAAGCTCATTTTCACCAGTTTCTGTGCTTTGAAGGAAACTAATCTTAACAATCACTTTGCTACTATAGCAACATATGCTTTTGGACAGATCTGCTCAGTGTAAGGCTCACAGTGACGCTTAGATAAGCTTAGGGATATCATTGGTTTAAAAAATTAAGTATACCACATATAGGGCATATACAATAATCAATACTTGAATGTTGATATAAATGCTGAATGTTGATGAGATATAAAAGCCAGAAAATCTTAGATTTAAAAAAACCCCCCAAAAAACAAAAACTGTAAAAAGTATCTTACTGCAGGGGGTCAGAAACTTTTTGCAGCAAGGACGCATTTAAATGTAAAATAAATTATACAGACACCCTCAGCACTTATTTTTATGAACATAATCTGAGTGTTCCAATATTATGCTCATTATTTAAAAGTGTGCAACATTATTTTGAATATTTACTTGTGCCGCAGATAACTCAATCTCCAAATTTTCCACTTAGACTCCTAATGGTGGTTGGGATGTGAGAAGAGACCAAGTGGGATGTTTTTTGTGGAGATTACAGAGCGCTGTGCTGAAATAAAAATAACTTTAAAGCACTCAATAATAAATAGAACCACTTTGCGCGTTGGGTTGTGATTTCTGTGACACATTAATATCCCAGACCCTGTGTCTTCGAGGACTGGACATGCTGAAGGTGATCACATTATCAATCACCTGTGTTTGTTGATCATCTACTGTGTATAAGTTGCGTTAAATCCGCCTCTGAAGCTGATGGCCAGCAAACACACGATTCTAAAATCTGGTTTTGGAATACCTAATACTTAAGAATACACTTAAGTGTGCACAGGAGATGGGGACTTCACCTACCACTATTTTAGTTATGTTATTTATATTGCTGTTTCCCACTGCCATTTCCCTTACGTAAGGGATGCACATATCCAGAACAATACAGTATAACTGTGTCACTCTGTGCTATATCACCCCAGGCGCATTTCTTTACAGTTTTACAGAAGAAGGCTGGATTTCAACTGCCATTTCCGTGCTCTTCTCACACTGCATTAGATATGTTAGATTCCAACGTACTCTCAGCCAAATCCTATAACCGATGTGTTCTCCATGTTGTATTGTACAGTGAAGCTCCTATAATGATAAAGCTGTGATTAAAGAGTACCACTGCATAGTGTTTACATCATCAGTCGGGACAATCCGGGCTCGTACCCAAAGTGGGGTCACGTAAACATATCATATCTTGAGGTGGTAGGATTCTTTTGGCCATTATCATGTTTCTTTTGCTGTAAATGGGCATTGGTGGCTCAGTGGTAGGTTTCTCGTCTATCATGCGGAAGGCCTGGCTTCAATTCCCAGCCAATGCTCAAACCCCAGCCACTGGATGCAGTGCCGGTCCCAAGCCCGGAAAAAATGGGAGGGTTGCGTCAGGAAGGGCATCCGGCCTGTGCCAAGTTGTTGTGCCGGACCAGTTGGTCCGCTGTGGCGACCCCGAACAGGGAGAAGCCGAAAGCAACTTCTTCATGTTTCTTTTGCTGTATTTGTAACATGATACTGTGATGTCCTTTTGGTGATGGCTTTTTATGTGAGCCCTGAGGTTTGAATCAAAATGTGTTGACACTTTGAGAAGTTTATTACATTATAGCTGACTTTGACAGTGATGGCACTAAATTAGGCAGCAGTGAGCATGTCGTCATTCTGAGACCACTCACATTAGAATGTTTTATTTTAAACAATGTGATTTTTTTTTTCCCCTGCAAAGCAAAACCGAAGTGTAATTCGGGACAGTATAAATCCAGCTTTATTAAGGCATGTGTGTGTCATGAAGTGAAGATGATTTACCTTGCTCTTCATGGGTGTCTTTAATGACTTTTCCTGCAGTCTTCTTTTTGTTGCTCAAATATGGAATACAGCTGCTTTCTACATTTTTTTCCTGCATCTTCACTGGATTTTCACTTACTGAAATATTCTGTATATTTACACATAACAATGGCCTGTGTGTGTTTCACACTGCTGATGTGTCTAGAGTGGAACACAGCAAACACTTATTATATAATGCTGTCTTAATATAGTCACATTACAAATCCTTTCACTGAGTGACTTGGCCTAATTAAAAACCTAACAAATTCCAACACCTATAAATGTGTACAAATATTTCCTTGTGCCTTCTTCTAATGTCTAGAGTTTTATTAATACTCTTTAATAATAATAATAATAATGTCTTTGTACTTTGTACAGCCTAGCTCACTTCCTGAACGTACCTTGTGTATGGAGCGTGATGGAGTGTGATGGAGGGGGGATGGGATGATGAAAGGACCTTGTTCATGATGGAGGCACATTTGAGCAGGTGGTGCTCTTTTGGGCAGGGAGGGGCCGTGAAAGAGAAAGCAGCCGGGTGAGAATGAGCGCTAAATATCCCCTCCCTAATCCACACTTAATCTCCGTAATGATTCCACAAATGTCAGGCGAAACTGAGACAGAGGGTTTTGAGGGAAGATTAAAAGAGTAAGCTGTATTACAGACACCTCCCCCTTCTGGTGAGAGAGGGGCAATGAGGAGTGGGCTGGAGGACTGATGAAAGTGCAATCGTGTGTGTGATGGCTGCTTAATTAAGGTTAATTATCTTATTTTGAGTGTATTTGGACAATTTGCTGATTGTGCAGGTTTTCTGATACTGTTAACACTTGTGTGTCATGCTGTGAGCCCTCACTATGTATTTGTGTCATATTGACACTACTACTCATTTTTGTGTATTTATCTATCTAGCTTCTGGGTGTAACACTGCTGCTGGAACAAATGTAAATTCCTCAGAAAGGATTAAACACGTTTATCTAATCATTATCTTGGTCTGTGAAAAGGGTGCTACATGTTCTATGAGCTTCAAAAGAATTCTTCAAATGAGGACATCACATCACACATGAAAATATGTTAAACTTGTGTGTAAAAAAAAAAAATCATGTGACTCCTCCCACGTGAAACTGTGACTCTTTTGTAAGAGCACCCAGCATGTAAATGACTATTCTGAGCTTTTCTCAGGACCTCGTCTTATCTCCGACGCTAACAGTGTTCAGGTGAGCGCGGCTGCCTTCAAAAGCGTTTGATTGACAGGGACACTGATAAACCCCGCCCCCGCCGGTGCGCCGGATGGTCTTGTATCCCGGAGCGGATCACGTGCTCCACTTACTGTTTTGTCTGCTTTGTTGTCAGATTACTTTCTGTACATTTTCCACTTGAAAATTCAGCCTGTAACAGGAATATATTATTTTCACTGCCTGCCCTTTTTTTTTTTTTATATATAACTCTCCAGCACTGCGTTTAGTCACGGTTATCTATCCGTGTCTCATTCCGATTTTTCCCCCTGAAAGTCTGTTCATAAACTGTAAATCGGGACGTGGGGAAGGTTTATTCCGCCTAATACTTGTGTAATAAATATCTGAAGAGCGGTTCATTTTAACTCGGTGATGCAAGCCGGATGCAACATCACCGTGCTCCCCGGTGAGTGCGCGCTCCAGATCCAGTCCGGCTTTTGCTTTCACTCCTACGTTTACTGTAGGATCCGTGTTTCACAGAGCGCTCGCTGGCTGGACAGAAGAGGAGACGGATCCGCAGCTGCAGCCGTCTCCTGTTCAGCATTCTCAGTCTGCAGCGCGTAGTTTGTGGATTTGGACGCGTGTTTGTTAAACGGAAATAACGCTGAGGACGCGTCGGCTGCGCAACAACAAAAGCCGGCGAGCGGCGCGGCGAGGCGCGGGGACGCGCGCAATAAAGGCAACAGCACTCACTTGACCGGGACGCACACGGTCCAGGGTAATATTTTCTCGCAAGATGGACAGCATCGCTGCGGGATACGAAACAAGATCTTTTACCAGAGCGAGCACTTTGTCTTAGACCAGAGACATTTCTGAGAACCAATGGAGTTTAGGACGTTATTCTTTTTGGATCGTTGAATTTTTTTTGTGTAAAGCTGTTAATGTAAGTGACCGTCACTCCGGAGAGTTAAACGTCTTGTAAGCGATTGTATTTTAGCTTTAACTGAAACAAATTTTATTTGCTTCAATTATTATTATTATTATTATTATTATTATTATTATTATTATTATTACTATTATTATGTCTACAAGCACAGAAGGTGCGGGAAACACACTTTTCTGCTTCTTTTTCTTCTTATTATTAGTGGTATGAGTGGTATGACCTGTGATCATTTTCAACCCTCTTTAATGATACCACGTTAATCCCGCCTAGGTCAGTCTATTTTATTATTTTTTACATGACTTTTGTGTCTAAAGAATGTATTTGCTTGATGGAAATTGTGTGGAGAGAATGGATCGGGGCACACCACAGAGGAAAACTGTTTACAGGATCTCACTTACCTTAGTGAAACGGGAGAGCTTGCAAGAAGGTGGTAATGCTGCTCCGTTGCACAGACGGCTGGAGAACCCCAAGGTGAGCGCGTATCGTCGGGAAGGCTCAGTAGAAATCCAGCGCAGTTGTCTCCTTGAACAGGTCAAAGAAGTGGAGGATGAAACGGATGAATTGTCTTCACAGGCATACAGGAACTTCAGAACGTTTAGCACTGGACAGCTGGAACTTGGCAGGTCAAAAATCTCTCGAAAGGCACTTAATTTGCGGAAAGATAATTCAATGGACTCGAACGAAATGCGCCCCAGGACATCACCAGAAGATGCTTGCAGCACTGAATGGATAGGGAAAATGGTGCTCAGCTGCATGAAAATAATGTGCACACAAAGGCAACGAATGAGCATAATGGAATTAAAGATGTTGAGACTGAGGGAAGCTGCAGAGCAGCAGCTGGCAATGGGGAAAATGTGGGTGTGAAAATCGGACGAATCCTCCAGACTTCCAGGAGCGCTGAAGAGCAGGTCAGCAGATGTGGTGCTGAGGATCAGGCATCTAAAGAGGGTGGCGGTCTTCCCAAGGACAACAGCATTGCTTCTTTGCTTGCCAAAGGGAACGGAAGTGCCACCAAGCAAGTGCCCCAGACCCCACCGGCCAAGAGGCACCCGAGCTTGCTGCGTCGGAGTTTCAGCTTTCGCCACTGGGCAGGAGGAGAGCTGCTGCGGCTCCGAGCCCTCTCTAAAGAGAAGCATCACAGCAGCTCCGGCTGCATTGGCCGTGATGAAGCCCAGGCTCGTTCCTCTGTAGTCTTGCAGAACCCAGCTGCTGAGGAGTCTGAGAAGGGCAGCACTCTAGATGCGGACGAGGTTCTCATTCAGGTGGACTCTTTGAAAGAACCCAGTCGTAGGGACCGTGCCAAGGGCAAAAACCGCACACTGGACAACAGTGATCTACTCAGGCTCTCTGAGAAGCCCTTGGTGGAGAAAGAAAACTTTCTCAGAACTGCTGGACTTCGCTCCAGCGGTCAGGAGCGCAGGCTTCTTCGCTTCTTCAGCGGGATCTTCTTAAAGAAGGACAGTACTTCCACGCCAATGAGCAGCCCCAGCAGTCGTTCCCTTCGCAAGAATGGCCTAATGAGCACCCAGAGGAGGGCCATCAAGGGCTACTCGCAGTCCAGCACTGAGAGTGTGAACGGCTTCCTCCGGGACGGTAACATAAGCTTCTGATTTTTTTCTCTTTCTGCGATCGGTGTTGAAAGAATGGGAACGTTTGGGGTGGCAGGAACTGTTTGTGGTGAAAAGTCATGGTGGGGGCTGGAGAGATGCTTATTTATTTTGGACACAAGGGTGATGTTTAGCTGCAATTCTTTTGGGCTCTTTGTGTTTGTGTTTCATTACAGCGTGTCTAGTGTTTCCTTAGTTGCTTTTCTTTCTCTCTGTTTTGCTCTCTCTTTTTAATCTAGTGCCTCTGTCTAGAGGGGTAGAGCTTATTTTATTAAATGGGCTGGCAGTGAATGTGTAATCGACTTGTTTACTCTTGTTACCTCCCTCTGTATTCCTTGTGTTTTTGACCATGTTTGTTGATATGCCAGCCACTGTATGTAATCAGTTCTCACTGGCTGCATTTTTTTTTTAAAGAGACGACCCAATTTGCTAAATGGAAGGAGCTGAAAAGTGAATTGCCCACTTAAAGCAACATTTACAGCTCTCTCTGTGTTTCCTCTGCATCATCTACCTCCAATGTTTTTGGTGACAGCAGGTCACTAGAGATGCCCCCACGACTGTCTGTGATATGGTAATTGGGGAACTTCTGGTAGATACTTCACAAGCTCTGAACGTGCTCTTAATGAATTACCTGCCTGTATGCGAGCCAAGGACCATCTGCTGCCTCAGAGGTGAGCTGTACGTCCTGAAAGACAGGCTGCTCTCGTTTGCTGAGAGCAAAATACCTCACGCACTCACTTCCATTGCACATAGAGCCCTAGGCATTGTGTTTTCTTCTTCAAATAAGAACTTAAATTTGCCGGTCCAGTTATTTCGGAGGTTAAGCTTCAGTGAAGAGGCCGTGTCCGTTTTTAAACCCTGTGACCTGTGCTGTGTGTTTAGATTACAGCACATTAAGAGTGTGTGGTGTAACATGACCAGTGCTGAATGGCTGCTTCCACATTCTGCAAATTCTTCAGGAATTCCTGAAGGTTAAGACAGGGCACAGGCACATCAGTCACTAATTAGATAACTAACTGCTAGTTGTAATGTTTGTGTTAAATATTTGAGCTCTGTGGCGAATCTTAGCGAAGGCCCGATGTGCAGCATAATTAATGATTAATTTTTTGTGTCCTGAGTTTTCTCTGTACAGAGCACGTGCCTTTGTTCAGGCATTGTTCAGTTCAATTAGCACTGCAGTGCTGGCATACAGAATGAGCTGTTCTTGATGCCATGTGTTACTGCATGGAAGCAGGATGTGAAAAAGCATTCTGCAGTGCACAGTCAGCACCAGTGGTCTGCATGGTTCAGGTCCAGATGGGATTGACATAAATTCTTTTTGTCTAAAACTGCAGTATGGGATTTGTTTCCGTATGGCACAAGTCCGTGATGCGCTGACGTTATTGTGTATATATAGTTTCTGAGTCTCGTTCAGTTCTGTAAACATATTTTCAGGAATTGGGAATATAAACAGTAAAGCATTTGGCTGTTTATATGCTCGCAGAAGAAAAGGCAGGATGTTGGCAGGTTCCTGGATATGGAACAGAAGATGTGTAACATGCTGAAGTCTGTGTCCTTATAATCTCCTAGATGGTTGTGTACAGCATGTCCCTAAAGTCCAAGGAGAGGGCAGAGTAAAACGACCAGAGACACCAGATAACTTCTGTTTTTTTTTTTTTTCTTCTTCTTTTTTTCACTTTTATTATTTTTGATTTTGGAATCTTGGCTCTCTTTGTGTTATCTAAATAAATGTCAGAAGAACTAGTATATATTCCCAAGCTCTTTTTAGCCTCAGTAAAGCATCTATATTTATTTATTTCCCCTCAATCACACAGCAGGGGTAAACTCAGGGGGATGTTATAGTGCAGGAACTGAGCCTCACTTTGATTCAGGGTTAATGGCATCAGGTATGTGCGGCTGTTTGCGTGTGACCTACATTTGCAGCCGTGCAGAAGAGATGAACAGTGTGTGCATGGATATGGAGGACTGGTGGAGGTAGGAGCATGGCTGTAGATTTGTGTGGTAGAAGTGTCAGTATTATGACGCCTACATACTATCACAAACAAATTCAGGGCAGAGATGCTCATCTTATTAGATCTTTCAAGCGGTCTTCAGCCTTTCTTGCATGTTCAGAAAATTGAAGTGTACATGAACTTGCTCTCAAGGGATAACAAGTGCAGCAAGGGATCTGTTTTTCTGTTTCAGCCTCATCACATTAGCAGCCAGGGCAAAACCTGCCTTTTATTTCCTGTAAGTAAGAAGAAAAACTTCTATGAGGAACTTTGTGTACATCATATCTGATGCGAGCTTTTACTTGTCATTTGTACCAACCTCTATATATCCTCTACTCAACATGCCTCATCTGTCCAGCACATAAAACTTACAGAGCGTGTGTAAGGCAGCAAAAACGAGCCCTCTGTGGCTTGTCCATGGCTTGCGTAGAGCAACATAGAAACAGAACTGTGTAAAAAATAATGAGCCTTGTAGCAGAGCATGGTATCTGGAGCAATCCTTCTGAAAGGTTTTTTTCCTCCTTCCATGCTTTGCCTCAGTAGGTCAGGAGTGTATCGTCCCCCGACTGCCATATGACCGTAGACATACTGGAATGCAAGTGAGGTGTAATGTAGTAGCCATGTTGCTGGGTCATTATTCTTTCAAACATTCCCCAGTTGCGGTAAGGGATTTTCACTCGACTTCTCTCTATCCCAGTGTCTTAAGAAGGAACGACCGCTTTGTTCCACGTGTTCAATTCAAGATATTATTAAACAGCTTTATAGGATTAGTCACTGCACTTCACCTTAACCAAACCTCAAAATGTCATGAGTCAAGCCCTGATCACTACTCTGAGACTGTAGGTGTTGCTAAAATAGGTATTTTTTCACTGCAGTTTTTTTCCCTACCTTTGTTTATCTTTTCACTTGTATGTAATGTGTAATTCCCAGCACGTAGTCAGGTGCTGTTTTCAGACTCAATCAACATCTTGAAGTAGTAAATTATTCATAGTTATCATAGGCTAATGAGCTTACTCACACTCATTGTCTTTCTTCTCCTTTTCTTTCACTCTCTCTTTTCCTGCTTGTTCCTTTGTCCGAATTGGTATATTGTAATCCCACTGCACTCACACTGACTGTTATATTCACTAGCTGATGGTATCAGTGATGCCATAATGTTCTTATGTAATTGTCAAATTGAGCCTAGGCTCATCACACATGTTGTTATTATACATATGTGCATTGTGTTGCTTTTATTCGATTGCTTAGTTAAGATCAGTCACTGTGTGGCCGTGTGTGTGATTTATATTCATTTTAGTGAGAATGCAGCATGTGTGAAGGAGAACAACGTGTGAACGTGTTATCTGTATACATGAGATGTGTTGTAGCTGTGAATGTGAGTGGGAGAACTTTGTCTCTGTGTGTGTGTAGATGCTGCATTGTCTTCACTTTTTTCTTCATTTATGTTTATAGATGTCTTATAAAAACAATATTGGATAACATTTTAAGAAATTCACAAAACCTTCAAGTATCATTTGTTCTTTTTTTTGCTCTAATGAAAATGACTTCTAGCTTGTGGATGATGAAAGTCTTCTTTAGTTGCTCTCTCTGTTAATGTTTCTAGCTTTTTGGCTCTCATTCAGCTTGTGGTTAATTAAGTAGCAAGCTTGTCACTACAGGGATCAGCAAGGTCCCCGTGGATTACCAGTCGTTTCTGATCCAGATAGTCCTCACTCTACATTGCGCCATAACCCACCCTCTCTTCTACATACACATACTTTTTATACTGAAATGACTGGAAAAGAAGCTGAGAGCACAAGGCTTGGATGTATGAGGAAAAAGGCATGCTCTCTGGAAGCTGCAGGGCTGTTTAGGTCATGCATCATGTTATCTTTCTTACATGCTGGTATTAAGGTCAGTGGATGGATGTGTGTGTTGGGAAAGGGGGAATGGCTAGATCAGGACTGCTGTGCAATCTCAGGGGAGAGCCAGATGCTCGGCAGCAGGAAGGGGGTTGGGGGCAGAATTTCAGGCAATTCTGGTTTCATGCACATTTTAGTCCCCTCACAGACGTATATAGCTCCAGTTTAAAATCTGGAAATTGAGTTTTTATATGACTGGTGTTTAATCTGCAGGCTTTCAAGCACATCCATGCCTCCATGCTGAGCTTATAACAAGCCTGTGTGATGTTCCTGCACATTTTTACACTGCTACGATACACATTTACTTTTCACTCTCTCTTGTTAGTTGTACATTTATTATTAAATGCTTGTTAAATTGCTTTTTCGAACATGTGCCATGACCTGGTTATGAACCTGTCCGTTGTAATTAATTGCGGTAAGAAAATGGAGGATCTCGTGCCAAAGAAAAATGCGCCAATCCCGATTTTTTTTATTTATTTGTTTAGATCTGATGTAAAAAGCCTCAAATCAATATCCACGAACTGACGAGCAAAATCTGTTGTCACAAATGATAGATGCAGTAGAAAACTGGAATAACTTTGGAATAAAAGTTCGACTCCGACTGGAATAAAAAATGCTTCCTCAACAGGGTTGCTGGGCTTTGACACTAAATGAATAAATGGTTGATCATTTTGTTTTTGTTTCAAGCAAGGAAAACTCAACATAGGACAAGCCTCAGCTGTATGCCTCCAATTAAGATCTCTCAGCTTTATGTTTAATCACCTACCAATAAACTGCTCAGATCATCAGTAGAAGGAACCGAGTCACACGAGCTAGTGAGTTTGGGAATAGAAACCGCGCTATAGCTTTCCACCTGGTGGATGATTTAAAAGGTCAGCGTGGCCGTTACAAAATCAGCTTATACACGAAGAGCTGTTTTCAGTTGCTGCTTTGCATGGCTGTTTGGCTAAGTGACTTTTTGACTCTGCATGCCTTCGGGCCTGAACGTGGGTTGGGTGATGGAAGGAGGATCGACAGGCATCGTGTTTATTTTGCACTGTTTTCCAAAGATTAGCTTGGTTCTCATAGACTAGGTTGGAAAAAAGTAAAGCGCAGGGTGAGTCTGGAATATTCTGGGTGGGAATGTTGATCAGGGTGCAAGGGAAGCAAGGTTGGGTGTGCCAGTGTTGATTGGGCAACTGAAGTTATGTGGGCAACAGATATGGAGAAGAAAAGGAAAAAAGACTCGCACTGTTCAAAACAATGTGCTTAGCACAGCAATGCAATACACACGGCTTCAGTTAAAGCAGGTCAGAGGTCACATGTAATACATTACTATTTAATTTTTCTGTAATGTAAGTATGCATATAGGTGAGACTTCAGCCATTTTGGTGGCTTTCCTTTATATTTGCCCTTAGTGAACTCTAAAGGCCAAGCTTTCATGGCTGCTCAAATCATACAGCTGTAGCCTGCTGACTGCCATGTTCACTGTGCCACTTTTACTGCCGGAAGCTGTAGCAGGGCATGGTATAAATAGCAAGCACGCTGCATAAATCCTCACATCTTGGCACAGGAGAAGTTGCATTTTTGGAGACAGACATTGCCTTGTACTGGTGATGTGCAGGAATGTGTGTCTGTGTGAGAGACAAAGCTGTGAAAACAGCTGGCACTCCTCAGCTTGGCTACAAGTGTCACCTGTCCAGGCTGCCTACAACATGACGGTGGTGAGAAAAAGAGGCCAAAGCCCAGTCCCAGCCTCGTAGTCTCTTAACTGTGCATGCTCTTGTTCACATGCTCTGTGTGGCATTCCGCATTGGCATCATGGCCTGTTTGCACTCAGGCATGCAGATGGAGCAGGCTCTTAATCATCTTTCAGAGAGTGGAAAATGTGTTCGTTAGACATGCCTGGTCTGTGGGAAGCAGAAGTGGGCCTTGAAATAGATCCAAAACCAAGAGGGATCAGCGCTTCCCCTTAACTCATAAGTCATCCGCTCACTAGGACTCAGATGGGAGCTACTTTGAGGAGCTGCTGCGTGATTGGACGTAAGGCCTCTGTACTCTCGGCTCTAACAGATCACAGTCTGACCCAGATGGTGTCTTCATACTGTGTGTAGGAGGGTGTCGTCTTTGTCATCCTGTATGTGTTTTGTTCACCTTACATAGAGGTCATATCCTTCCTCTTGCTGTCACCAGGTTGAGCTAAGCCTTTTCTCTTGGACAGGTGGACAGCGTGTGCTTATTCTCTCTTGTGTAACTGCCCCGCTGTTTCTGCACAACCATACTAGTAGGCACATTTCCACACAACTAAGCATTTTATTTTCACTCCTTCGATCTTGCTCTTTTTTTCCGCATGCTTTGTTTTTACTTTGTTTGCTGATGAGTCCATTTTAAGCAGCAGGAGCTGACCTACCAAAACAGCTGTACTTCCGGGGAGAGGGCTTTGTTTCCCAGGGCATATGATATATTCATAGACATTTTCCTTAATGCCTATATGGAGCTGTCAGAAAATATATATGAAGCTCATTCTTTAGGCTTTTTGCACAAAAGATGCAATAGTCTCTTTTTTTTTTTTTTTTTTTTTTTTTTTTTTAATAAATTTAATTAGGTCTGGCTCCTGTAATAAAGTTTCAGCTGTGTGGGTTTTGGTACCTGCCCAAATTTTCTGCCAAGAAGATGTAAGTACATATAAATGTGGGTCTAGCAGCACTATTCGTCGCTGACAGGTATAGGTGTTAGTGGTACTGTGTTCCCACCTACTCACCCAGACACTCTTGACCAGTCTAACCCACTCCAGAAGAAAATCTGACCAATCCTACTACTCCAGCAGACGGTTTGATCAATCCCACCCAATCTGTGTAAAACTATTGAGGTAAAACATAGGTTTTAATGTACACATTGTGTGGATGTATTGTATGTGTATGTATTTCAGTACATACATTGTTGTTTTGCACATTGTACAGTATCTTTGGCAGTGTAAAGTAGTAAATTTAAGCGTGTTGGTTAAGCTCACACTGTAATTTGTCAGGGTAGGTGCTAGTTGTCTCACAGTCTGATTGACTGATCCAGACTGATGGAACACAATGTTTGCATAGCTCATTTTCTATCTGTGGGTCTCACTCTCTTTGTGTAACTCATGATATTTTTGCAAATTGGGCATGCAGAATACACCTATTTAGTACAGAATAGTCTGTTTGCTGGTGCGTGCTGTCAAAAGACACATTGTGCTAATTTTCATCCTGTGAGCATGTTCAATTTCTTAGAAAAAATATCATAGACATACAGAGATAGTCACATAACCATCATCTAATGTTTTGGGTTGAAATTGCTTAATGAATTGTTAATTGATCTTAAAAAATGATTTTTGAGTAGATTATTCTGTTTTAATATAAAAATATAAGAAATTTGAACTACTTATTTCAGAGCCTTGTTGTCTTTTATTTGGTTGTAGCTAATACTAAGCTGCTCGATCACGTCCTCCATGTTTGGACACTGATATCACGACCCGGTCATTTCTACTGTTGTCGCAGCGATTGTTCCAGTTTGTTGAAATTTTAGTGAAACTCAAACCTCAAAGTTCTCTTGTTTTCTGTTTATCTCTTGCTTTTGCAAAAACACATTTGAGCTTCACATGTGAGAGCTTCAGGAAGAGCGTGCTTTGACGGCCTAAGCAGTGTCCTGCTTTGTGAGGGAGTTAGTATTTTGCTCTTTAAGCATCGTTGTGCTTAAACATGGCAGGTTTGCACAAATCTGGACCCCCTGCAGGATTATGGGGGAATGAAAGAGCTCCGCTGTCTCACCATGGTCTCTGTCATGGCTGTAGCCAGTGTCCGCTCAAGCATGGCCAGCTTGCAGGTAGGACCTCCGATTGATCATGGTTAGCTCTTGGTCATTAAGACTACTGTGGCTTCCTGGTGAGCTTTAGGAGAATGAGGGTGTGATGAGCTCAGGATGGGATGTCTGATGTTTAAATTAGATATCTGTCTGGCTCATTCACTGCTGATAGCATGAACACAGAGGAACAGTTTGTGTGTGTAGAGGGGAAGGGGTTTCCAATGAGCCTGTTGACCCAAAACAGTTTTCTTTCTAGTCAAAGGTTTCATGGGCGGAGGGCTTCCTGATTTCTAAATTTTTAAAAATTTTTTTTATTTATTTATTTATTTTTCTTCTTCTTCTTCTTCCCCCGTTTGCTTCTCCATTCCCCCTTGTCTCTGTGTGGTTGGTGGCTCCTGAGGCTCGTCTTGGCCCTGGATTCTGTGTTTCTGTCAAGGACAATAGGCCAACTCAGCTGCAGGCGGCAAACTAATAACGGCTATCGGCCCAGCGTAGGGATTGCTTCCAAGAGCCATCACGGGCCAAGGCGTGTGCCATAACTGTGTAGCGACAGGGTTCAGGCCTGCATCTGCTTTCATGTGAGGTGGATATTAAGCTAATATACATATTCATGGCCATTTGTGTCAAAAAAATGAGGCGTCTTGAATGAATAAATTTACATCTTCAATGATGTGCATAAAACTTAATTTGCAACACAAATGACAGTCTTGTTTTGTTTCAGTTTAAAAAAAGCTACAAAATTGTTTATCTGGATGCCTGTTTTTAATTTCTCATTCCGCATACATAAGCACTAAACATCCCCTGGCATTGCTCTAGCTGTGGTTTGTTGTGTGTCTGTATGTTGGCGTGTGTGTGTGTGTGTGTGTGTGTGTGTGTGTGTGTGTGTGTGTGTGTGTGTGTATATAATAGTGGTCTCTCTCCGGTATTGTATGTAACAGAACAAGCCTGACAGGTTTTCAGAGAACTATATCTAACTCCACTCTGTTTCCTCCCCCGAGGTGTTGATGCTCCGTATCAATTAAAACCCTCGTGTGCATGTCGGCGCCCCACTATAATCCCATACGCTTGACGGATCCAGCCTTAATTACTCAGATGGAGGCTATTGTTGAGCTTCGCGTTAAGCTACCGTGTGTAAAGCCTTATCTGTTCACACAGTCGTCTTTTGATTTGCATGTGGATCTGCATGTTTGCTCGTTGATGATAAGACATTAGGATGTGTGGGCCTGCCTAAGTGCAGATGTAGAACGGCTCAGTTTGTGCTCTGACTGAGTGGACAAATGAACAGCAGAAGCATAGAAAGGGGGGTGAATAAATGAGTGCGGGGTGCCAGGCTGACTGATGAGGGCTCGGTAAAGGCCGGGACAATTTGTCATACCGAGCCTCTCGTTAATTTGCCATTAGACACACACACACTCACACCTCCTGCTTCTGGTCGCTACTTGAATGTGCAACCCTCAAGGATGGACCCCTCACCCACACAGTGGGGGTGTGTTTGTGTTTTTCTTGTCTGGTGAAGCAAAACACTCTGGGATTCGTTACACAAAGGCTAGCTAAATTTGTATAAATTACGCTTTTGTTAGACTCCCTGTTCCTGTCATGGTTTAATATGAGTGTTGATCTCAATGGATCAAATGAACACTGCTTTGTCTCTCTACACCTTCATCATTTTGGTCTAGATCAATTTCTCACATTGATTCCTGTTGTTTTGTTTCCAGCATTAGGTTAGTCATAGAGTCGTAGAGTATGATTGGATGGTTATCAAATATATCTATAAAAAAAATGTTTATTGTAAAGTTTTTTTTTTTTATTTTTTTTTTTATATAAAGTTGCTCAAGTTCCTTAATTTAGTGGTTCTCATCCCTTTTGTGTCCAGCAGAGACTTCACAACCCCTCCTCCCTCTGGACTCCCCCTAGATCATACTACACCAACCTCCATTTCCTGGAGCAGAAAACACACACTGCCCTGCAACCCAAACAAATCAAACATTTTACGGAGAAATAAGTTACCATAATTTGGTTGTGTAACTGTGCACACCCTTTTATAAGTGAGGATGTGGCTGTGTTTAGAATGAACCAATCACATGGAGGAGCTGCAGGTATATCAGGAGCTGATTTTGCTCTGTATGTGATAAAACAACACCCAAGCTCATCTAAATCACCTCAAACCAAAAATATTAACAGATAGCAGGTAAGTTTAGTGTGAACCCTTCACTGTTTATGCTACACATTGCTGCAGTCCAGCTTCACCCATTCACAGCACCAGTATTCCCTAATTCAGTGACCTCTGACAAAACCATCTCTCGCACATGAACATGTTTAATGTATTAGTCTCTCAATGCAAACGGACGTGGGTCTGAAAATGCTTTACATTTTATCCTCCTCAAAATGATCTGATTATAATTTCTATGGCTTTGTGATTACATTTTGTTTGCTCTTTGTCCTTGATGCTGATGCATGAAGAGGGCGCCGTGTGCAGGTGAAGCTGTCAGCTATGATTTACAGCCGCGGCACTCAGGTGGTGTGACTGAACGCGTCAGATTGTTATTGAATCTTATTGCAGAACTGCTCTGAACCTCTCATCACTTAGACTCCTCAGTGTGATCCAGGAATAGAACAGAAAGCGGCTGCAGTAAGAGAGAGAAATAAAGAGAGAGAGAAGACCCATTAAGTAAGAAACCCACTCTCAGTACCTAAGGTTCTCTTCTTCTTTCACAATTTCAAGAAATAGTCCAAATATGATAACTCTCCACTATTGTGCTTTTCTCTCTCCTTTCTACCCAATGCAGAGCTCTTATCTGTGGCATGTGGAAGCCGGGGTGTGATGTCTCTCTTCTCACTGAGCCATTAGACTGCTGCTAAGTGGCATACAAAGAAGGAGATTGGCATCTGGGCTTCTGCCCAGTCTTTAACAGCCTTTTAGCTTCCTGCCATGAGAATGTTAATGAGGGTCAGACTTGGCTCCCAAGACAGCATTGTCTTTCTCATAATTATTACTGAGAGGGTCATGTGGCTTTGAAACAAACTGCTACATCGGTCAAGGAGTTGGGTCAGTGAATTCAGTTAGCTGCGGATGCATGATTCTGACAAGTAACACCACGCTTCAAGTGGAATGAATGTAAAGGACGATGCAAACAAGTCCCGCAGCTGAAGGTTTGGATTGTTTTCCAGTCCTGCTGTAATTCTACTGCTTATATTACAGCTAATCACAGACTTGTATCGCAGGTGAGCTACATAATCTGAGGCTAATAAGACGTTGTTATATCACAAAGAAAAACCCAGATGTCACAGATGGAGTTAGCTGACAACTTCGCACCATTGGGTTTCTCTTTAACATGACAAGCTGGATAGTTTGTTTTCTCTTATTGCAAGACAATAGAGAGGAAAAAAATGGCCTGGGGAGGGAAATACTGTTGCTGTAATGTATGTTATTACAGGAAGTGACTTGTCTTTGCGGATGTTCCTCACCATTAAAAGTAACGAAACAGACAAGGAAATTCAAAATCATAACCGCTGACAAAAGGCTGCAGTATAAGAGGAATATGTTAATATGGAAAAATATTGGTAACTTGCACTACAACACACGAACAGCTTTGAAGTGTTTTTATCCTCACTTGGTTTTCTGTGCACACACAACTGGGAATTAGGGGACTGTTCAACACACTCACGTACACAAGTCTAATTCAAGTAATTGGATTTATTTACAAATGCAATTTTAATCACACCACAACACAATAGTTTTCAATAAAACAAAGTGAAAAGTGATGAATCTTGTTACAGAGCTATTGCTTTAGTGGCTTGAGAATTATCTGTTGCTGCCCTAGTGTCTTTCCGAGTGCTTGATTAGATTGGATCTCTGGACTCTCTGCAGTCCTCTTTGTGCGTCATCGTGTGAAGCTGAAGTGGTAATAAATACCTGTTATCACCATCATCTGTGTCAGCACAGTGCCAAGCTGCTTTACCTTGTGTGTTTTTTTCCCCTTGCAGTTCTTTTCCTGGTATTGTTGAGGAGTGTGGTTAAACACGTGTGTGTGTGTGTGTGTGTGTGTGTGTGTGTGTGTGTGTGTGTGGCGCTCATTGTTTGCTGACCACGCGCCACTGTGTTTTATTAGTAGATTAATAAAGTGCTCAGCAGGGTTAAAAGTGAGCGTTTATTTAACCCTCCTCCCTGTGCTTGTTTACTTACAGGACAGAGTGATGTTTCTATTGTTCCGTACTTCATTTCTTTTTTGCTTGATTTCCTACCTCAGCATGTTCGACATGTGAAGTGGGAAAAATACATGGACGTCTGCACACAAACGTGTCTTTTGATTGTTTTGTGAGCACTTTGTAACTCTCATAAATCTTTTAAAAAAAGCATCATAGGATAAATATGAATTGAGAAGATGATAAATACAGTTAAGAAGAAATTTTGTATCTGAAGTTTGTTGGAAATAAAGATGATCTTTATTTTATTTCCCTCTTTGTTTCTATACTTCATTAAAGCTGCTTTGAGACATTGAGAAATTGAATTGAACCTGAATCCTCATAATGCCATTAAAAACAATTTTCAGTCAGGGGCAATTTCAAGAGTCTTATCTTGCATTTGTTTTCTTTTTTATCAAAGTTAGTGGCCTGATCTAGACACATAAGTTATGCTAAGTGCTCTCATTTTTTTTAAGGTAAAGTTGTTCGTCAAACTGAAAAATGTTCCTATTATCCAGCGTCACCTGCCAGTAGTTATTTGACCCTTATTTGATACTGATCAGTCACAGTAACAGATTCTAATAAACAAATCCCGAATTGAAATAAACAAAGCACAAAAAGAACTGCTGCAGAAAACTACCCTATAGCATAATGCATGCTGCCACCACCATGCTTCACTGTAGGTATATTAGCCGGTCGTTGAACCTTACTTGGATTTCACAAGTGGTCAATTTTTATCTCATCAGTCTAAAAAGGGTTTTTTCCCCCTCTTGCCCCAAAGTCCATTAAGTGCCTTACATATACGTTACTCAGCACTGCCTTCTGTCTAGCCGCTCTACTCTAAAGTCTGGTTAATGAAGTATTTCTGATCATTATTTACAAACAACTTTAACAGCATTCACACTGCATTACTTGTGCATGATTATGATTATTAATATTCTGTTTTTATTAGCAGTTTCTATTTCTATTCTGTTGTTATTGGTCATAATTATACTGAATTTGATTGTTTAACCCCAATTAAGGGTTTCAGGGTTTAATATTTACGCTCGCAGTGTCTGACTCTAAACACCAGTTTGAGTGAACAGATGTATAACAGATGAAACCGATGAACTGTGTGCACTTTGTTTTACAGTAAGATTAGAGTTTGTATTCGTATCCTAATATACAGACGTGTTTAACATGAGGCGATGCATGTGTAAAGTTCCAAGAAAGATATTACTCAATCTCTCCGATGCCTTTCAGCACATAAGCTTGTAAATCCGATCAATCCAGCAATTCTGAGCGTAGAGGCCATATTGAAGAGATGAGGCGGCTTTTTCTCTTGTACGTTCTGTCTAAGCTGCTGCTTCACTATAATCTGGTCAGCTCAGATAGATGACCTCTGAGAATCAACACCAGCTCGCTGCCTGACTGTTTGAGTTTCCAGAGAATTTTAATTGATGCTTTTTCACTTAGTGCATTTAGGCAATAATACCATTAGAATCCAGGGAGTTTTATGAAGCGAGTGTGTGACTATATGCTCTTGTTAAATTTGTTAGCAGTTTATCATAAAGTCGTACAAACCAACGCAAGCAAGTGCGTTGCTGGAGTACAAGCTGAAGTTCAAATGATCCTCATCAGGTGCTCTTAGGTCTTAGACATGCAGCAATTCTTTGTTGACCCAGCACATTCAAGGCAAGTTTGGACGCAAGTCTGAAATGAGCAAGCTAAAAAAGACTCCGCTATGATGAGGTGTGACCTGAACAGGTCTGATTTTTACTCCCATGATTTTCAGGAAGAAGAGAAAGAAGTTTGGCCTGGGAGTGATGATACCCAGTAGCTTGAACACTTAGAGAGGGAGAATGAGAGAGGTCCTACCCACCCGCTGCTGCTTTAATAGTCGTGTTGTGTAAACTGTCTCCTGAGCGAGGGAATGTGTGCGTGGGTTTGAGTACATTCAGTGATTTTGGTTTGCAGCTTTTGGTTTTATTGAAATGTGAGTGTGTAATAAGTTACTTTGTGGCTACAGCCTTTCAGGTCAGACATGTAAACATGGAACGATGCCTCCAAGAGCAGATATCTCACACTCCCATAAACAGCATTAAGCACACAGGTATGTGAGAGTTCCTGCAGCTCTCAGCCTCGCAATATTACGTAGCCAAATACAGGAGAGATTTAGGGACACGCTAGTGCAACATTCAATTAAATTAAATTCCAATTTTATTTGCATAGACCTTTTAACAATGGACATTGGCTGAAAGCAGCCTTACAGGAATATAAAAATGACAAAGCTTCAAAAGAAAGGCTAGAGTATATCAGAGTATTTTTTTTGTAATATAATCCTTGCATATATGAATTTAAGCTGTCGTATAACTGAATGCAGTTGAGGCGCAGTGCTGCTGAGTTGTGATTTGGGTTTATCTGAGCTCCATGTCCTATTTAGAGCTGGTTTCTGCTGTGTTTTAGTGAGTCATATGCATAATTTGGAGGTGCGTAGATGTTGTGCTGCTTTGGCAGTGTGTTCGGTCGACTGGCAACAGTGATGCTGCTGATGACTTTACACGTATAATGGCAGGGAACAGGGGGAGGAAGTGATGAATGCAGAGACGGTGTCAGCATTATCTCGTTCTCTCTAGCTCTGTCTCTTCTTCTTCCCCTCTGAGCTGCAGGTCTGTTTTAGTGGAATTTCGGAAGGCGGAAAATGGACCCGACCAGTTTGACCTTAGAGGAAGTGGAAAAACTCCTTATCGCTTGCAGTATTTGTCCGCCTGCACAGACGTCTCACTGCAGCTGTCAAAAATTGTTTTAAATTTCTAAACCGATCCAATGTGTCAGGAAGGTGGAGGGTGGAGATTGAAAAACTTGCGCTTGCCAACATTGTAACCACTGCATGCAAGTACAAAAGACAAACGTGTCTTACAAAGAAATAATGCTTCAGTTAAAGATCTTGAGATAAAGTGCCTCTGAAACCAAGTGTATGTTTTGGTGTTTCAGAGCTTTTTGTTCTTCTCCTGCAACCTTACAGACACCAGTATGATCTTATATCTGGTGGGAAAAACATTCACAAAAATGGTTTTTAATTTTGGTTTTTGATGACTGTGCAAACCTTCTCGATTGTCCAGGTGCCCTCTAGAACCATATATGCCCCAACCCCGGAGGCGGGTCTTGCTCTACCATAGCAGAGCATCTACATCAGATTATTGGTGCAGCTTCCCTATTTAGCTGTCTTCACTGACTGTAGTCCATTTGTTTTGAAGTGGAAGGAGTTTGCAGTTTTTTTGGAGATGTTCATTGATGCACTATGGTATGGTGTATCCTGAACACTGTTGGACGCCACGTAAGGCAGTGAAGCACTTTAAATTCAATTAAAGAATTCTGACATTCTTACTTCCTGTTTCAGAAGTTATTGCTTAAACCAAGCTGGAACCAAATCTGGTAGTGCAGAATTTTAGTGCAGTGTTGCTGGAGCGTGTTTTTACTTCACTTTCTGCAGGTTTCTGAATGACACTCCACAGACATGTGTTCTCATTACTGATCAAATCTGTCCGAAAAAGAGTAAGAGAAAATCTCAAACACTACACCAGGTTCCACACAAAGTTTCTATTTCCCTTCTGAATACACATGCAGCCATTTATCTGAGCGAGGGATATTAAATGCCTTGCATAAAGAGTGTGAGTGTGACTGGCTGCCTGTTTGTTGTTCGAGTTACTTCTGCTGTTTGGCCGGTTGCCATGGTGCCGCCAGTCAACTTCCACACTTACCCACTTATTCCATACATACTCTGTACTGCATGCAACTCGCCAGTGCTTAAAATACATCCACTTCTGCAGATGTTTTTCTCTCGCATGTTTCCGTTTGTCCCTGTCTGGGACATGTTTGAGGAAGAGCAGATATGTTCTGTTCAGCGCACACATCAGTGTTGCATAAACTCACCAGTACGATAATGTATGTCCTTTATCACACCATCAAAGTGTGGATTTGTGTGTGTTTTTTTTTTTAAACAGCTCCAGCTCTGGAGGTCCAGCAAATTTGCCAGTTTTAACACACCCACTAATTAACTTGTGGCTGACGGAGTACAGAAACAGGGGCAAAAGTAATGTTTGCTAGACTCGATTCTTCCAGATATGGAGTGTACCTTAGTTGTACAGTGTGGAGGCTGTATCTGTGTGTGTGTGTGTGTGTGTGTGTGTGTGTGTGTGTGTGTCACTATTACACTGAGTCTGAAATCTGGGACAGGATTAGAGGTGCTCCTGTATGGTTGATGCAGGAAGCTATAATGTGACAGTCCTGTGGAAAGCAAACATTACCATTATAAGAGGGTGTGTTACAGGTCAGATATCCCAGCTGGCCCATTTAAAGGTGTTTGAGCCTTAAACTCCACTGGACAGTCAACATGCTGAATAACATTGCATCCTGATGGATGTCACTGTTATTAACCAACCTCTTATCAGGGTAAACGGTGAACTCTATCAATGTCTGCCCCCTTCCGCATACGTAAGCTCACAGTCACCAATGATTGACTAGTGTTGCTGTGATTGATGGAGGGAGGGTGAGAGAGAGAGTATGACATCCCTCCCGCCCTGATAGCAAGATTTTCTCACTTAGTTCCCACAGCTGGTCACATCAGTGGGGTTCGAGTGCTCAGTGTCTTGGCCACAGAGAGAACATGTTTCTGTTATGCCATTCAGGGGCAGGAGCAATATTTTTAAAGTGTTAAAGGTTTATATTCTTTGGGAGGCAGCACACTAACATTTATCCACTAATTATCCCAGATTTGAAGCCCTTGTTGGTTAATTCATGTTTTATGAAAGTCAGGTAAAAACACAGGAGCAAGAATCTCTTTATCCCTGGTCACCTTGTGTCTGTGCTTCAGCAGCCTGACCTGACTAATATTAAGGAGGTGCGTGTGTGAGAGAGAGAGAGAGCACTTGACAGTGACATTGATCCTGTGGCTGTGAGCAGATTCACACTGACACCAGTCAATGTTTGTGCTGTCACATCGACCGCAGCAAACCCACAAAAAGCACCAGACACATGGCTGCCACATGTACCAGTGATCAGTTAGACAATCTATCATGACGTTCCCACTTCAAGGGCCTCAAACTGTCCAGTGATTGCGAGTAAACAGATACCACATGCACTGTGCGCTGGAAGGGGCGATCTGCCGTGTCCCATATGTTTCAGAGGGAAAGGTGATCATTTTTTTATAAACTGTGATCAAATGTTTAGCATGTTTTCTAATCTGCAAATGAAATAAAATTTGTTCTTGTGATGGGAAGACTGGGAAAACTGGGAAAAAAAACGTGTCTCCCATCCTCCATAAACAGGAAACAGCTGGAGCAACATCCTGTAGCCGGTTGGTATCTGGGGAGAGAACCAGCAGCAAACTCACGCCCATTACGAGCCCCAGAGAGACGCAGCAGAGATGCAACAATGCAGGCCTGTGTGTTTTCGGTCCACCAGGGACGACCGGCTGCATTCTTTCCATTTACTCAGTGGCTCTCGGCATTGAACCACTGTACATGTACAAAGGCATGGCTATCCGTCTGCACATGCTCGCAGTCAGTGGGAGTGTGGCAGAGAATGGGAGAGAAATCATATGTGTGTGTTTTTGTGTCTGTGTGGTCCAACATGCTTTCCCCTGACTTTTGTGGTGCAGTGAAATCTTTGTGATTGTGCTGGTCTCGTTTGGAGTTTTGTTTATTGGTTGCAGGGAAAACCGCACTGGGAACCAAGGCTTCATGTTGCTATTTAGGGAAATGCAGCACTGGAGATGAAGCGGTCTGTTCTCAGTGTCTTTAGAGGGCAAGAGGGCTTAGAAATTTGGGGAGGGAGGATGCAGGGAGGCTAAAGATGTGAGACAAAAGCGTGCTGCAGTGTGTGTGTGAGTGAGTTAACAGAATTGCGTAAAAGACTCCTGTTGTCCTTATAGCTGCAGACACAAATGCAAATCAAACTAGACAGGAAAGCTTGTCTTACACCCTTACATGCCTGTAAGATTTTGCATTTGAGTAATTAAACCAAAATAAAAAGGCGTTTATGTGCAAAAATGTCCCGGGTATTAGGTAGAGAAGAGTGATGGAAATAAATTGTTTATATTGATGTAGTTTGTTTAACAGCTTAAACCTGCACGCACATGGGTTTCCTTCAACCTCTCTACATTGCAGGTAGACTGCAGTATCTAAACTTCCACAAAGTGTGTTGGTCTGTGTATATGGTGCCCTACAATGGACTGGTGTCCCATCCAATGGATAGATAGATCAGCAGGTATAATCCTGCACTCCAGATCCACCATGACCCTGGTGAAAGAAAAAGAAAAAAGCACTTTTATTCAGAGTAACTAAAACTGACACAGAATCCAGTCCAAGTACAGAATGGTTAAAGTCATGAAGTAAAACACGTCAACACAGGATGCACAGAGAGACAAACACAAGGCACTGGAGTCGGTTGCTGCAGTGCACCGTCGCTTGTCTTTCATTTTGGAAGTTACAATAATCACGAGCCCAAACTGTCAGGAAAATTTTAATTAGTACCTGTTAAGAGCACAGCTAAAGACGACACACACGTCCTTTAGCACGCATCCAGGGACGGAATCCTCGGCCTGGTCAGCATGCAGGTATCTGTGTGAGAACTGAGACAATCTCAGATCTTTATAGCAGCACTGTAGAAGTACAGCTCTGTGTTAGCTCTGTGATCTGCTGAATAAACCCCAGTCATGTTTGTTAAGCTTAAACAGTGCAGAAGAACCTGAGCAGCTTGTGGCGGCCCACTACACTTAGCTTTTTGCTGAGCTGGCAGAAAATTCACTTTAAAACATTGACTAAAAAAAAGCTGAAATGTCATGATCTTCTGCTTTTCCCAGCAGTGAGCGGCTCGTCACATCTCAGCTTGATTATTCTGTTCAAATTTGCGTGAGTTGCTTTTAGATGTTTAATATTAGGAATGTTGTAAGAAAAAGGCTTTTTTAAATTGCGTTTTTAAATACATTTAAAATTCATAACTGGCACATTATGCACGTTCTACACTAGATGGCCAAAAGTATGTGGACATTTGACCATCACACACCTGTATGTGTTCCTTCCCCCAATTGTCGCCACAAACTAGGAATCACGCAAACGTCAACAATGTCTTCATATGCTTTAGCATTAAGATTTTCCTTCACTGAAACGCAAACCCGTTCCAGCATGACAATGCCTCTGTGCACAAAGCAAATTCCATGTAGGACATGGTGTGCCACGTTTGGAGTGGAAGGACTCAAGCGTCCTGCACAGAGCCCTGACCTGGACCCTACTGCACATGTCTGAGATGAACACGTCAGGGACCATGTTTCAAAATTTGCTGTGAAACCTTGGAGAGTGGAGGTTTTCAGAACTGCAAATCTAGAATAATACATTTAAAAAGCACTTATGATATGAAACATTTGCCCATGTTATACCCTATAGAGTGGACTAATCATAAATGCATTAGCTAGCACACCAGACGAGACAGAGCTCCAGCATGCTTGCCCACTCTCATGTTCTGCTTGACGGAAATCCAATTAACTGAACTAACAAGCAGCAACTAACATACCTGAACTCAATTTCTGACAGGCTCATTATGTGCATTAACACAGTCTATGGAAAAAAAAGCAACTGAGTAGTTGAATCCCTGAGAGCAGTGATTTTATGTAGTCGTGGACTTCTGCTAATAATGTCTCTGGTGATGGCATAGCATTTGCTCTTCTTATTCGTCTTCTACGTCTTTGTCTTCTTCCTCTTCCTCCCCCTCCTCCTCCTCCCCCCTTTATGAGGTTGCCACAACAGATCATTTGGTCTGCATATTTTGATTTGGCACAGGTTTTATGGCGGATGCTCTTCGGAAAAGAGTAACGCACTACAATGTTGAGAAATACACAAACAAGTCAGAGCATGCTACGTTTAAGCAAACATCAAATTGTTTCTTTTTTATGAAAAAAGCCTTTTTGAGTGTGTGCTGGTGTGTTTTTGTGTGTGTGTTTTATAGGGGATTGATTAAAAACTTGAATGGTTTCTGTGTGAAGAGAGTTTGAAGATAGTGGATTTTAACATGGGTTTAGAGTTAGTGTATGAAGATAGTATGGTGATAGTGAGACAGGAAAATATCACAGTGGGTAAATAAATATAACAGATGAACAAAAACTGCCTTTTGTAGCGTCATTTATGCGGCACACACTCAGCGTGTCCTTATTGCTGCTGTATTCCTGTGTGTTGCAGTAGAAAATTATCCACTTTCTGCATGAGAGCAGCAGTTGCTCTTTTCTAGCTCAGTCCTAAGTGTGCACCTTTTAGCCGTGTTTCTAATTGTGGCTTCCTTTAGCTTTTCTGGTGTTGGGATATGACTCGGCCATCATAAATCTGAATTACATCTCTAATGGACTACACAACATGCTCACATGCAAGCTGTCTCCATCACTGCAGCAACTGCTGATGCCAGGCACATTTGTGTGTGTGTGACCTACTTCATCACTTCCCCTCAGGCAGGAGCCAGCATCTGTGAGAGCAAGAGTGAGGGGTTTAATACTGTAGGGAGATTGTGTGAGAAATGTTTAAACGCTGAAGAGACTTAGAAAGCTGCTGAGTCTCAGGGACTCCTGAAGAAGACAAGGTGCACATGCAGCCCTAAACCACAGTCTGTTCAGAAGGTCAAGAAATACAACACCACCTATATGCCACGCTCACAGCTGAACCTGTGGTTTGAGCGAAGTCAGGAGGGAGCTGTTCCCTGTGCTTCACTTCTACATCCCGCACCAACAACTCTGTGTCTGAAATATCTAATCTCATGTGCCTCGGAGCTTTCCACATTTATCATCTTTCTCTTCCTTTCTTCTTCTTCTGAGTTTCCACTTTCAATCTGCTGAAGGCTGTCCTCCTACACATTGTTCCATCAGTGTGTTTCCACAATCCATTTTTTCTTTATACGCACACACACACACTAGTGTGTGTGAGTACACCAGCATGTGTGTGAGTGCTTGTGCTCGAGCCCATGGCTGCTGTGATGTAGTCGTGTCGGATCCCAGACAGAGCGGGTGGGAAGGCTAAGCAGGTCATGGGAAAGCAGAGATGGACCAGTGGCTGTTTTAATAAGCAAACTACCCTCCATGTCACTCTCCCTCTGTCACACACACACACACGTATATGTATCTGTAGTCGCTGAAGATTTGATTGGCTACCACGGGTACCCTGGGAAATCCATGCTTACTGTTGTGATAAGTGCTTCATAAGCCTGTCTTCTCTCCACTAACACATTAGGATTCATTTGGACGAAGAGAGACCCTGATCACATTAGTTTATTCATACATCTGTAAGAGTTAATGAGCAGATATTCTTATGATAGTGGGTGATGTAGCATAATAAAATATTTTTCTGCTGATGTAACACCTTCCCTCTGTTGCTTTGTGGCACACACACGTGTGTGGGGCAGATGGAACACAGAGAAATAACGGACAGAAATTTAACACACAGCAAATGATGTACCGGATGTCAGATCAATAATTCAGCACCACTGCCGCAGCCGCACACAGGAATTAAAATCTCATTGGATTACCTTTGTCACAGCATTGGCAGTGCGTGTTTATAATAATGTCACAGTTAGTACGTGTTTTTTTTCTGTATTATACTAACTTAGTGAATGAAACCACAGAAATGACAGCTTCGATCGAGAGCAGAATGAAATCCAGCGGTGGAAAATGTGTACGTTATTAGAATAAAAAAAAGTATTATTTATATTATCTGACTGAGCTTCCTGAGTAAAAATGGGCCATTCTTGATGCACACTGATAACTCTCATATCCAAATCCTGCTAGACTGTAGCTTCAAAATATTCTCCTTGACGTGGTGACTGGCACAGAGTGAAATTCGGGCCTATTAGAATATTTTGTTTGTATGCTATAGAGCTCACATTATTGACTCGGGTGATGATTGTTTACACTTTCTTTCAATTGGAAAATAGATTGCACGTGAAATTGGAAAGAAGATTGACAGAGAAAAAAAAGACTTTTGACCTCGGCCTGTCAGGCTCCTGCCACTGATAATTAGATTAGATTAGGTGTCTGACAGACGGTCATGGATGTATTCATGGGTTGCATTAGCGTTAAATCGCACAGATAGGAGCTTTAATTTGAAAGCTGGATTAGAATTTGTGGCGTGATGCAGAGATATCCGTCTGTCAGTGAACAAGGCTTTGAGCTGCTGTGCTCTCTGACAGCTTCAGTCTCCTCTCAAGCCTCGATAAAGCCTTATTGTTCCAGACGAACTTCTCGAGCGTTTACTGGTTTAGCAGAACAACAGGGGGATCTCGGACTGTCTCTTCACACAGGTGTTGTAGGATACTAGAACATCTGTACAAACAAAATGGCTTTATCAAGCTTTGATGGAGATAAAAATGTTGCAGGTTTCTGTGTGAACTCTTCTGTGGAAGATGACGCAAGGTCACGGTCTCGCAGCCCTCTGAAATTCTGTCTCTGAAACAAACAGCTCCTCTGCACTGAGATTAAGCCTACAAACAAGCCAGAAAATGTAATTGTTTACACTGCATGAAGAAAACCGTTTAACTCCTTACAAGAGGGTAAAATGGTTAAATTGTTGAATATGATTTGGCCAGGACACATGGATAGATTTTTTCCCCATAATAAAACATATGCTAGCACAGCTCCATGCTAATGTTCCTGTTTCTATAGTAACAGGTCCTTCACAGACTAATAAAAATGTCTTGTTTAACAAAGAGAAAAACGTGTAATCATTAGTTTATTGAAGCCTTTTGTATAGAGGCATTTATTTCATGTTTCATGACTCAGGTCAATGCAAGTTTTCCACCATAGGAAAGTCTTCAGGATCGAGAGCCTTCACTTTGTACTTTCTCCGTAAAGCAGCAGTTTTAACACCTTTATCACTGAGTGAGAGAGCAGTTATGTCTTCAGGTTGTCTGTCTGTCTGAGATTCTTGTAAGTGTAGAGTCTCAAGAATGAGTGGTTGAATGATCTCTCTGATGTAAGATTTCTAAGTAATGATTCTTGTAGCAGGTAGATGAACTGATTAGATTTTGGTATTGATCCAAATAGGGTGAAGGTCATAGTGTCTGAAATAGTTTGTCTTCAACAGCTTCCTTCCTGTTTGTTATATAAAGATACTACTTACACATTCAGAGTCAGGAACTCAAAGTTCATCTTCATCACTGTTCGCCATCTTTGTCGTCCATTCATCCATCTATCAGAGCGATGTAGATGTGTGGGTGTGGTCTTTACACCAGGTGTTATCAGACCTTTTGGAAAAATGACTCCAGAAGACATAACATTTCTGTGACCCCAAGAGGTTTAAAAAAAAAAAGTGTGTGCGAGATATATATCTCAGACTGTAAAATGTGAATATTTTATGTCAGTAACATACACCGTAAGATTATGTGACAGGTGAAGTGAATAAAACTGATTATCTCCTCACACCTGTTAGTGGGTGGGATATATTAGGCAGCAAGTGAACATTTTGTCCTCAAAGTTAATGTGTTAGAAGCAGGAAAAATGGGCAAGTGTAAGGATTTGAATATATATAGCATTAGTGACCGAAAGGAATATAATTTGCACTGACTTAGCAGGCTAAATGGAAGTGTTGTGTTTTAAAAAGAAAACGCACACTGCGGTGGTGACATACAACCTGGTTTATATGAGTAAAGTGAGCAGCATTGTTATTCACACGCTTATCTTATCTGCGTACCTTATGTAGAAGACTTAAATGCTACGAATCTTATTTGAACTGCAAAATGAAATGTTGTAATGGTTTTATGCACAGCGATGCTAAACACACTGACGAGCTCCATCTCTCTTTCAGCTATCATGATTGCTTCAAATCAAAAACTCTGATCTTAAAATTCAACAGCAGGTAAACAAGACGGACCATTTTGTGGAAACGTTAACTAGGAAGTACATAATTCTGCAATTTCTTTCGTTCTGTTTTTTTATTTTTTATTTTTTTAAGTTAACAGTCAATCGAATATGTGAATCAAACATATCTGATGGAAAAGCCACCTTAGTGCACACACATTGTGAAAAATGCTCACTTCCTCCTGCCATTGCTTACTTTCACTTCACATCGTCTTAAGTCATTAAGGCAGGATCGTGATCTCTGCTGGTCACAAACAATTGGAGGAGCTTCATAATAAGTAGGGTGTTTTTCCTGCAGCAAAATATGTGTTGAACTCGTCCATCGATATACGCTGTGGATTTCATAACGGCTACATCTGAGCTCAGTGAGGGTGGGTTTATTGGGGTGGGGTTGGGGGTGTGGCTTCCAAAATATCTAATTAACAGCTAGTATTAATGCTGAGATAGTGAGAGACTGTGCTGTTTTTTTCTACTGTATGATCACATTTATGTGTTTGTTTAATTTTGTTGAATCTTCAATGGCCTGTGTGTGTTTTTGTTTTGCAGATGCCTTCGTGAACAGCCAGGAATGGACCCTGAGTCGCTCAGTACCGGATCTCAAAGTGGTGAGTGCTGCGTCCTGTTCATCTCCTGTTCATCTACACAGATCAGCAGGGATGGGAGCTATATGACTCAAACATGTCCAGCACTTCAACAGCACAATAACCGACAGATAAACTGTTAGGGAAAAAAGCATAACACACTAATGACTTTTTAAACTGAAATCAATTATTAAACTCTGAAAAGAAAGTTAGTTAAAGGCTGAGTAACAGTTCAATCAGCTGCTTACATTCAGGGTTTATAATTGGTATTAAAGACAAACATTTTATGAAGCTGGCAGTGAATAAACAAGCAGAGAATTGTAATGTCATGTTATTGTCCAGCTGTAGATTAGAAAGTAAATTACACTCATAATTCTACTAGAATCTTTAATAAAATGTACTGTCCAGTCCGGTGTATTCTGACTTATTTCTGCTAGCTTGTAGGAAAAGGTTGTATTGGTCATGGTCTATTATAATATCCTCACCTTTAGCAAACTGAAGAACAACTTCATCTTCATCTCCTCACTCTAAAGCTTTCTTGAGCTGGAGCGGTCAATGCTGTGGTGGTCAGTTAGATAATCCTGTGTTGTACTTCTGTTGGATTGAGTGTTGAGATGTGTAACCGTCAGCACATTTGGTGTTAAATAACTCATACACCATATAAGGGTTTATTATAAAGGCTTTCCAGCTGTGATGTAATGTGGCTGTTTGTTCCTGTGTCTGGTGCAGGGTGCTGTGAGCAATAATCTGCACGACTCTACACTTTAAAATGATCATGAGCTCACTGTACATCACAGTCTGATAAGATACAATAAGATAAAACGTTTATTATTTTATTAAAGGGGAAATAGACTTGTAACATGTTGAGAGGTGAGAGAAATAAACAAAACAGTAGTTCTGTTGATATGATGAATAAACAATGACCGGCAGCAGTGTGATATGCAGAATACATAAATATAGTAACAGATAAATAGATAAAGCTGTAGATACATGGAGATATCATAAACAATGCAGCATGTCTTCCTTGTTTTTGTGTTCTTTGTGTGATACAATTTGGATCGATTGATCTCCAGGATTGACTGGAGACCACTACATGGGAACAGAGAGCATCATAGCATATCATTATTGTTATTATTATTATATTATTGAAAAATAAAGTCAAATATTGTTTGTTGTCGATGATGCACGCTACCACGTTTCAGCTTTTTCAACTTGCGAGACAGTCACAATGGCACATTGATGAAAATGTGGATCTTTCCTAACCACAAAGTCCTCCTTGTCCCCCAGGCATTTGTACTGTATGTACAGTGTACAGGACTGTGGACAGTCTGAGGCTCTCTGAGAAGCACTGATGTACACAAATACAGATCGTACATAACTGGGGTGGGGGGGTGTTTGGTTGTAGGCATGTGCATGTTTTAAAGCCTGAGTATCATGAAATGATTATTCAATCTTTCCAGTCAATACAAACACAAGGTTTTAGTTTGTCAAACACCATCACACACTGACTGAGCAATGGCACCTCTGACAGTAGATGAGTCAGAAATGGCTGAATTAGAGGCAGTGCAAGTGAGTTTCAGTTATGGAGTGATGGCACACTGTTATTTTCATGTTCCTTCTTTTAATCTGTCACGTCTCATTCTGTGCAGAGCTGCAGCTCCAGAGTAATTGTGTTACTGCACACCTTGTTAACCTGGAGTGTGTGTGTGTTTTGTAGGGTATCGTGGGAAACTTGGCCAGTGGGAAGTCTGCTCTGGTGCACAGGTATCTGACGGGGACGTATGTTCAGGAAGAGAGCCCAGAAGGTAAAGGTTCACAGTATGATGGAATAACTGTAGTGCAGCAGTGTTTTAAGCACAGGAGTGAGACAGAGACACTTTCAACACACCAACACTTCCACTTCCACTTCCTGCGTCTCCCTTTTTACTGCTTTAGTGTGGGGCAGTGTACTGTTAGTCCTGACCCATCAGAGTTGTTAATAACACTCTCTCTCTCTCTCTCTCTCTCTCTCTCTCTCTCTCTCTCTCTCCCCCCCTCTCTCTCTCTCTCTCTCCCTCTCTCTCTCTCTCTCTCTCTCTCCCCCTCCATCTCTCTGTGTTTGTCTCACACTGTCTCTCTCCCTCTCTCTCTCTCTCTGTCTCACTCCATGTCTGTCTCTCTCTCGATTCAATTCAAGTCTAATAGATCAAATAGATACAAAATTCAAGTCTGTATTAATTAGAATAAAATAATGCTATCTCTCTCTTTCTCTCATGCTTTCCTGTTTTCTCTCTGCCCCCCCCCCCCCCCCCCCCGCTTAAATTCTGCATGTATAATTGAGTGTGCGTGCAGCACACAGCCAGATTTGCTGTGATATGCTTCCATCTCGAGGCTCAGCTTTCAGCAGTGCTGTGCGTTAATATTTCATTTTCTGAGTAATGTTACTGTCAGATCCGTTAGCTGCATGATGGAGTGATTCGTGTGTGTGTAGATAGAACATGTTTCAGTCATGACCATAAGAAGAAGAGGATGAGAATAAACAATGTAGCAGTGTTCCTCCTAAAACTAACTGACAATTGTACAGTGACCACAAATTCAGTCAGTTAATCAGTGTCCACTGACCGTCTTTAGCCTATGCTAAAGAGCCTTTCCCTCTCTCTCTCTCTCTCTCTCTCTCTCTCTCTCTCTCTCTCTCTCTCTCTCTCTCTCTCTCTCTCTCTCTGCTATAAAAGCTTAGGCGTTGCATTCCAGCGGTCAGTAGAGAAATCACTCACTAAAAGAAGATGTCAGTGATATTGCATGCTCCGCTCTGGATTCTAGCATCCGGTGCCAAAAAGTACAGCACGCGACATCAGAGAAGGCCGAACCGTGGCGTCTGGCTTCCTGCTTTTTAGCGTTATGTCACAACTAAGTTTAAAAACAGAATTGCGGAGTTGCTGTCTCTGTAACCTGACCCAGAGTTAGAAATGTTTTCTCTCTTTCTTTTGTCTTTTCCCTCCCTTTCCTCAATGTTGCCTCTCGGCATTTAAAAATAGACTCAGTGAGTTTTGGTGTAGTAACCCCAAACCCCAAAACCACTTACTAGCTCTGCTCCAAGCCTTTAGTTGGAGCCTGCGCTGACGTGGGCCAGCTGTACTGTGCTGCTTAAAGAGCTAGCGTCTTCCCTTACACACTGCATGCATGCTCGCTGTATGTGTGTGTGTGTGCGCACTTAGGCTATCCATCTACTATATCTCTGAAATGCTTTATACAACATTTCAGCAATGCTGCCACAACATTGTGGGATCATAGGAAGAGATAAAGGCTCTTTTTTCACCACATGAAAAAGGAACCTTTTAAATGTTCCAATGATTTCCTTCCTGTACAGAACACAGATGTAGACGTGCTGTGCTTATCACACGTCTGAACAAAACAGCACAAAACTCCATCT
>JAUCMX010000001.1:27686198-27728698 GCA_033459395.1 Hemibagrus guttatus
AGCTGAACGAACAAAAAGGGACAAGAATCAACATTGCTAATTGTTTTCCTATACCAGCATGCCCTGTTGTGTTTATTAATCAGGTGTTTTACAAACATGAGATCAGAGTTAACAGAATTTGATCCATCAGAGAGACTTTAGAGCTTTAAGAGATTTATAGATCGCTGCTGTGTGTTTGGCTGAAAGTCTCCCAACATTTCTAGCTGTTAAAGTCCCAGCTGCATTCAAGTTTCCTTCAATTGTAGCAGCGTTGTCTTCAGGGTTTCTTTGCTTTCAGCATCGCAGTGTCTCACAGTGATCAGTGTAACCTGGATGTATCCGGATGATTAGACACTGATCATCTCCACAGCTTTTTCCATCAGTCAGTTTCATCACACTGCAGTTTGAAGGATTAGATCAGGAACAGGCGTTATCAATGTGTTAATGTTGAGAGCCCAATTAAAATAAACACTTCTTGATGGTGAAAAAAAGTCTGCAAGTTCCTGCTCAGAGTTCAGGTCGTCAGCAGAAGTGTAAATCATCCTGGTCGACGACGCATACGTCCTTCCTCAGATCTCTTTAGGGACCGAATGTTTTTCCACCTAACGCTTTCCTGTATTGGGCCTCTTCTTTGGAAGCCAAGTGTTTGAGCAGCCAGGGGTCAGAAGTGAAAGGCCGAAGGTTGGTGCCTCACCTCAACTATGTCCAAGAAAAGAATAGGAATCTTTTCTCATTGTAACTCAAACTGATTAGCGCTGTTTGGCTTTGCTCAGGTTAAGACTCGGATTATTCCGCAGACCCTCTATATAAACATAACACACTGTAATCCCATACAATCCTTTTATGCTTCGTCAAACGAGAGGGTGCTTGCTCTCAGAGTGTGGCAGAGAGGGAGAGATGGCATTTTCCACTTTCTTTCATCACCCCTTTACGCTGTCCTTTCATGTGGCCTCCACTCACAGCTTACACATGGGATAGAGTTTCATGGGCTACCAGCACTTTGCTAGAGGACAAACTAAACATCACACTCTTCATCTCATTTAACATTACAGGACATTGCTAGCATACAACCTATACGTTGGCTTTTCCGAATTAGAAGAGGGAGCTGAACCACAGACCTGTCTGTACTGTACCATCGGGGCAGATCTGGCAATAATACAGAAAATAACAATCCTCCATTTTCCCATGATATCCATTTTCAGATTTGTCATGTCACACCACCATCCATTTTAGCAGTCACCTCAGTTACCTTTTACCCCTCTGTACTTCAGATTAACCACTCTTTCTGTCCTGCAGGCGGACGCTTCAAAAAGGAGATAGTGGTGGACGGGCAGAGCTATCTCCTCCTTATCAGGGATGAAGGGGGCCCTCCGGAGGCTCAGGTAGGTGTTACAGGCACACTTTCCTCACACATCTTCAGTGTGTATTACTATGTGGATCTTTTCTTTCATTATTGAAAGCATTCACATCTAAACAAATAAATTGTACTTATTTTAGATTTAAATTGCTTTTACAAAGAAACTTCAATTACATTTCTGGCATTTGGCAGATACCTTTATCCAAAGTGACTTGCATTTTATACAGCTGAGGGTTAAGGACTTGCTCAGGAGCCTAGCAGTGGCAGCTTGGTGGCCCTGAGATTTGAAATCACAGCTTTCCTATCAGTAGTCCAACACAATAACTAAGCTACCACATCCCAATTAGTGTGCAACCCTTCATACTGCACAGAAATAAACCTGTCAAATTATGTTCAGCTTGGCTAACATTAGACAGCTACACAGTTAGCTATAGTTAAATTATTTATTAGGGATATGAGAGTGAGAGTGCTCACAAAACCAAAAGTCTAAGTGCTGAAGCTGGACCTGTGTGCCCAAAGCTACGGTCACACATACAGCCATTTTATCTCTGCAAGTCACCAGTCGCTGTACTGCGAAGTCGACATTCGTAGTACAGGTTGCCATGGTGATAACGTTTATCAGCAAGCGGTGCAACTAGGGTTCCACTTGACAAATCGGTTCTCTTGCAGCTAAAATGAAACATTCTGGAGGGACATTTGGCGTTAATTTAGAAAATTCACCAGTGTATATCTGCATCATATCTTACAAGATGTTTGCATGACTGTAGCATAACTCTTAACTGTAGCCTATGAGATGACCTGACAGCTCACTGAGCCTGAAACACACCGATTCGTCTCTACACCCTGGGCTGGTTGTTTGGCTCGGCTCAGTAGGAGCTGGAGAAGATGCTACTTCAACTCCTGGATTTTTGGCTCTGTAGTGAGTCATAGCTAGAAATTCTGGCTGCTGAGCAAGATCAGGTCTACAACATAACCTGCCCAAAATTGTTGTACAACACATTAATTAAACCAGAACACTTCAGTGTGATAACTTATTTATTTTTGTTTATTTTCTTCCCTTCTCTCTCTGTCTCTCAGTTTGCGTTGTGGGTGGACGCAGTGATATTTGTCTTTAGTCTAGAGGATGAGATCAGCTTTCAGACTGTGTATCACTACTACAGCCGCATGGCAAACTACCGCAACACTGCTGACGTGCCCCTGGTGCTAGTGGGAACTCAGGGTGAGTGGAGAAGAAACTGTTCAATCCATTCCATCTTGGTTGATAATCATGGAGATTATTATGAGCCTTTACTACTACTAAGAAATATTTATACTGTGTGACTGAATTATAGCAGAAAGCATCAGGCACAAGCATCTGAAAATTCTCTCTGCTGATATACACAGGTACATCTCAATAAATTAGAATGTCGCGGAAAAGTTCATTTATTTCAGTAATTCAACTAAAATTGTGAAACTCGTGTGTTAAATAAATTCAATGCACACAGACTGAAGTAGTTTAAGTCTTTGGTTCTTTTAATTGTGATGATTTGGGCTCACATTTAACAAAAACCCACCATTTCAATCTCAACAAATTAGAATACTTCATAAGACCAATAAAAAGAACATTTTTAGTGAATTGTTGGCCTTCTGGAAAGTATGTTCATCTACTGTACATGTACTCAATACTTGGTAGGGGCTCCTTTTGCTCTAATTACTGCCTCAATTCGGCGTGGCATGGAGGTGATCAGTTTGTGGCACTGCTGAGGTGGTATGGAAGCCCAGGTTTCTTTGACAGTGGCCTTCAGCTCATCTGCATTTTTTGGTGTCTTGTTTCTCATTTTCCTCTTGACAATACCCCATAGATTCTCTATGGGGTTCAGGTCTGGTGAGTTTGCTGGCCAGTCAAGCACACCAACACCATGGTCATTTAACCAACTTTTGGTGCTTTTGGCAGTGTGGGCAGGTGCCAAATCCTGCTGGAAAATGAAATCAGCATCTTCAAAAAGCTGGTCAGCAGAAGGAAGCATGAAGTGCTCCAAAATTTCTTGGTAAACGGGTGCAGTGACTTTGGTTTTCAAAAAACACAATGGACCAACACCAGCAGATGACATTGCACCCCAAATCATCACAGACTGTGGAAACTTAACACTGGACTTCAAGCGACTTGGGCTATGAGCTTCTCCACCCTTCCTCCAGACTCTAGGACCTTGGTTTCCAAATGAAATACAAAACTTGCTCTCATCTGAAAAGAGGACTTTGGACCACTGGGCAACAGTCCAGTTCTTCTTCTCCTTAGCCCAGGTAAGACGTCTCTGACGTTGTCTGTGGTTCAGGAGTTGCTTAACAAGAGGAATACGACAACTGTAGCCAAATTCCTTGACACGTCTGTGTGTGGTGGCTCTTGATGCCTTGACCCCAGCCTCAGTCCATTCCTTGTGAAGTTCACTCAAATTCTTGAATGGATTTTGCTTGACAATCCTCATAAGGCTGTGGTTCTCTCGGTTGGTTGTGCATCTTTTTCTTCCACACTTTTTCCTTCCACTCAACTTTCTGTTAACATGCTTGGATACAGCACTCTGTGAACAGCCAGCTTCTTTGGCAATGAATGTTTGTGGCTTACCCTCCTTGTGAAGGGTGTCAGTGATTGTCATCTGGACAACTGTCAGATCAGCGGTCTTCCCCATGATTGTGTAGCCTAGTGAACTAAACTGAGAGACCATTTTGAAGGCTCAGGAAACCTTTGCAGGTGTTTTGAGTTGATTAGCTGATTGGCATGTCACCATATTCTAATTTGTTGAGATGAGTGAATTGGTGGGTTTTTGTTAAATGCGAGCCAAAACCATCACAATTAAAAGAACCAAAGACTTAAACTACTTCAGTCTGTGTGCATTGAATTTATTTAATACACGAGTTTCACAATTTGAGTTGAATTACTGAAATAAATGAACTTTTCCACGACATTCTAATTTATTGAGATGCACCTGTACATCCTGACTAAGAGAATGAAGGCTTGATCCTGAAACTCAGTTTGCTGCTGTGTCTGTCAGAAATGTGATACTGTAGCTCCCTCTACTGACTGAATTACAGCACTGCACTAGCTCACCGGCTGTTTGAGAGTGTTTTATAAATGAAAACACAGCTTGTATTTCCATATGCAGACACTAGATGGTGCCACATGCAAAGCCATCTAACATCAGCCTTCTGCTTCTGGATCTATATTTAACACTGTCTTCTTGTGTTTAGATGCTATAAGTGCAGCTAACCCTCGTGTTATCGATGATGCTCGAGCACGCAAGCTCTCCAATGACCTGAAGAGATGCACATACTACGAAACCTGTGCCACTTACGGCCTTAACGTGGAGCGTGTCTTTCAGGACGGTAAGCACCAGTACTATTCAAAATAATATATTCTGCAAAAAAGATTTAACTTTGGCATTAGATATTAACGTTAGCTTGAACGTGATATTTTGGTGTCAATGTAACACTCTTACAGGTGAAGTCAGTAATGTTGACTATCTCGTTACAAAGGCACTTGTAAAGGGGTGGGATTTATATGGCATCACGTGAGTCAGTTCTCAAAGTTGATGTGTTGGATGTGGGACAGAATGGACAAGTGTAAGGATCTGATCATCTTTAACAAGGGCTGAATTGTGAACACTGTGTGACTGGGTCTCAGCATCTCCAAAACAGCAGGTCTTGTGGGGTGTTTACGATGTGCAGTGGTTAGTACCTACCAAAAGTGGCTCATGGATGGCCATCAGAGAACCGGCGACAGGGTCATGGATGCCCAAGATTCATTGGTGCTTGTGGTGAGCAAAGACTAGCCTGTCTGACCCTATCCTACAGAAGGGCTACTGTAGCACAGATTACTGAAAATGTTAATTCAGGCCATGGTAGAAAGATGTCAGAACACACAGCGTAGCCACAGACCATAGAGCAATATGAGAAGAATCTGCCATTAACATTCTGGTGCACAGCAGTCTCATTGGCTAATGTGTATCTTACACACACACACACACACACACACACACGTATGTATGTATGTATGTGTGTGTGTGTGTGTGTGTATATATATATGTATATATATATATATGTGTGTATATATATATATATATATATATATATATATATATATATATATATATATATATATATATATATATATATATATATATGTGTGTGTGTATATGTATGTGTATATATATATAATATGTATATATATTAGTGCCACATAAAATCTGCGATGGATGGTCAGCTCTGTATCACTCTGGTGAATGCAGGAAGACCATGAATTAGTGATGCACTATGATCAAGGTGACTTGTTATAGAGTAGCTGTTAATCATGCACTGATTGCACATTAAATGCTGAGCACACACACACACCTCACTGCTGAACTGATATGTGTTGACTACATTCAGGACGTGCCAGTGATTTAAGAGGTGTTTTAAAGCAGTTGGTTGAGCTGGTTAAACTGACGTGCAGTCTGTGTCAGAGGACTAAGCCAACATACTGCACAAGCATGATGTATTCTACATTTCTGTGCCAGGAATGATTTTGCTTCCAGGGAGTATAAACTAGACCCCACAGACCTCCTCAGCACACAGTTTCACGTTTTATGAACTTAATCCAACTTTTCAAATATTAGGCTTATTATGTAAAAACATTTAGGGTAGTTATTGTAGACAAGTTGTTGTTGTTTAAATTTCTGAAATTTCCACAGACAGAACACATTAAGCCCAGTTTGATGAGAATTATAGGCTGACGCTTTTTTTTGGATAACAAAAAAACTCAAATTCCAGGGAGCAGTCACACAGGAAAATAAGTATAAACTTCAACAAATCTAATAACTCATAATGACAGGTTGTGATTTCCCCCAGTGTAACAAAATTATAACAAAATAAAAGTTGCCACCCCTTGGGGGTTTCTCTGAGAACCCCAGTTTGCCCTAGATACAGTCCAAGAACATTCCAGTGTTTTCACTGAGTTATTGTTAGGATTTAATTATTCAATTTTGTGGTCATTTCTAGCACAGAAGTGTTTTTTTCTCCATATTTCTGACAGTCAGATGAGTCATTTGTACCATTAATTACATTTACATTTCTGGCATTTAGCAGATGCCCTTATCCATAGCGACCTACATTTTTCATCTCTTTTTTTTTTTTTTTTTAATGCAACTGAGCATTTTAAGGGCCTTGCTCAGGGGCCCAGTAGTTGCAGCTTGGTGGACCTGGGATTTGAACACACAACCTTCCGATCAGTAGTCCAATGCCTTAACCACTAAGCTACCACATCCACGTAATTAATTAAGCACCTTACTGTGTGTCGCTGAGTTTGTTTTCAGAACTTATCTGATTACAATCTGTGTTTAAATGTATTAATTAGTTTCAGGCAGTTCAAGCAACCAGTGGCTGTTTTGCAAAACTGTCTTCCCCGCTGGGGGAAAATGCCTGCGAGATATCTTAAAAGAGCTGTTGGAGGAACATAGAGTCAGGAATAAACACAAGAACTGAAAATAAAGTTCTACAAACTAGAAGCACGTCCAACTACGACTAATGCCGTCTCACCCTAGGGTCATTGGTTATTATATTCGCTTTTGTAGACGTACACTAAGCATACTATCAACAGTCAAGGTGCTGCTAGTTAGTAGTGGACAAATTTCAGCTTTTTATCATATGGAAGAGCTTAGTGTGTGCAGCAGTTTTAAAAGACTTGAAGAACACGGACATGCGATTTGGAGCATGTATGTGCCACTTCTCACAATTCCCATGAAGGTTGGTAGTTGTTGTATGATAAAGCAGGGCTGAATGGGGGGTAAATAATTGGCAGATGACCAAATTGGGCAGAAAAATTAAAATGTAAACATGGAGGTAATATGCAGGTAAACATGTGCAAAATGGACCTTCCATCCACAAAGTGACAGTGTTGCCTCTGATTTCACTATATCAACAATGGAAATTATTTCACACAATTATTCCATCCATTCATGTTTATCTTCTGCCATGTAAACCTCTGTGGAAGTTTGTTATTGTAGAAATGATTATCTATAGCTATTGTCAAAGGCGTGCTATTAAGTAGCATAATAAGCGACTTCAGACCAATGAGAATCAAGCATTCATCAATGCATCTGTATAAGGAAAAATGAATGAGACTTCCTGATTCACACCAGTGTGTGTTAATTACAGCGCTTCATTGTGCATTTTGTCCACTAGAAGGAGCCAAATGTCAAGAAAAAAGTGCTCATTTCTAATTCCTCATATATAATAGGATGTAGTAGTTGTTGAGATGTAGCAGTGTGCAGGACAGTCAGAGTGATGTTGATTTAGAGATTATGTTTAGTTACATCTGGTGTACTTGTTGAGTAAAGCAGTTTTAACCGTATGCTGTACGTCTGTGGGTGGAAAAAGTGACAGGTGAGTGATAGACCTCTGTCTTTGGGGAAATCAGGATAAGAAACATTGTGTTTACTCTTTAGTTTTGGAAATGTGTCTAGATTTAGTTATGTCTGTATGTATGTATTGTGTGTGAGTGAGTAAGTGAGCAGTAGCATTTGCAGGCAGCTGTGGAGGAGAAGCCGAGCTGTCTGAACAGTGCGAAGCCCTTGGCCCAGGAGGGAGATTTACACTCTAAACGCTCAGCCATTATCCCCTTAATTATTACACTGTTGGCTGCAGCCAAGTCTGCTATAATTTAGCCATGTGTGTGCGTGTGTGTGTGTGTGTGAGAGAAAGAAAAGGAGAGTGTCCGTGTGAGATCCCATCAGCAGCTCCAAATGAGAGCAAGAAAAGGCTAAATTTCTTATCATTACTGACGCTGTCTCCTCGTATTTGTTATGCCATCATCCTCAATTAATCACGCATTCTAATTATGCACTGTAGTGGAATTCATAGATGAGTACCAAAAGGATTATTTTAATGGTCTGTGTCGCAATGGCTTCCCGGTGGGGGTTTTTTTTTTTTTTTGTTGTTTTTTTTTTTTACCCCAGAGGTACACATGTGTGTCCATGTGCAGCCCCACACACTCCATTTCATTTGCCTGACTTGGGTTCATTCCTGCATCAGCGCAACGCCACGGCCGTAATTACTATGCACATGACCTTAATTTTGCGATGCAGTCTTGGCCGGTTTCTCCACTACAGGCGGAGCACAGCGTCTGCGCATAGCACAAGAGTCACGCTTAACAAAAAATAATGAGCTGTTTAATGACATCATCCCCTCGTTAGATGTGCTCCGGCTGAATCTTTAGTCTCTTATTTGCCTGTAAAGCATTCTACTAAAGCACTAACCTTTCTCCATTAGCCCTTCTCTGTACATACTCATGTTTTGAAGCTAGTTGGAATTTTTTGCGTTGTGACACTGCAGGGCTGCGTGTTGTGTTCATTTCAATCGTCTATATGTGTTTCACTTCTCTGACACTGCTGTTAAAAATGTTATATTGCAATATATTCTAACAATAATGTTTGCAGTCATTTAAACATAAGCATTTAGGTTAGAATTAGGGCTGGGAAATATGGCCACATATCAATATCATATTAATCTATCACACTTTTATTATTTAAATGTTATTAGAAACGTGTTTTATATATATATATATATATATATATATATATATATATATATATATATATATATATATATATATATATAGGGAGAGCGAGAGATTGAAAATTACTAAACTGATCAGAACATATGTATGTTTATTGATACGTATCGTTTCTTTTCAAGGATCATAATACAGTTTTTTTGTCTAATTATTGACTCCTAGCATGCATTATTAATACAGGTGTAGTTTGTTTAGAATGGAAAAAATAAACAGAAATGCCTAATGTACTTTTTCCTTCATGTTTTTTTCCCTCTTGATATTTAAGTTGATGTCATCAATTTTCTATTTTCTAATACTCTGTGGCACAAAAGTCCATATAAATTTGTCTCACTGTGTTAGAGGATGGCCCTGGCTGGCCTTTTGCTTCTGCTAAATGATAATTGTTGGTAGTTGAGCGTGCAGTAATACAGCGGCTTAATATTGTAAATCAAATAATGCAGGCCAGCGAGTTGCAGCAATCACGGAATGCCATTGCATGAATAACAAGAACATTAACCATTAAAAATAATTGGCGTAGTAGTTATCTGCATTAAATTTATATAATGGAACGTTTACAGGACGGCCAGTGGACAAATGAAGAGCCAATTTATTTACTTAGGTCAGCCAGGGGTTTAGCCGTGTGTGAGAGAGAGAGATAGACAGAGAGAGAGATTGTATATGGATGCCATTTCTATAGTCTGTTGCTCTGTCTGTGTGTGATGTGATTTGAAGTGTGTGTGTGTGTGTGGTCTTTGGCTAAAGGTGAGGGATCTTGACATCTCCCCAGACTGCGTCCATCAGCACACTAATTTAATTATCCTAATTACCCCCCTCCCCCCGCTAGCAAGTCGGCGGCGGTGTCAGAGCCGGGGATGGAGAGCTTTGTTAGTGCACGCTAACTACTAACGAGCTCCGCTGTGCAGTCTACCCCCCCCCACCCCCCTTCTCCCTCTTCGCTTTGGCCTTTAATGTCCTCTGATTATGCGCCATTGTCACTGTCATATACTTTTATTGCCGTAATTAGTTTAGTTGTTGTGCTTGTTGTTTAATGGTCACGGCTGGCCTCTCAGCACTGGCATGTTCGCTCATTCTGAGTTGTATCTTACTTATTATACATATCGGCATCTAAGAATGTAGGAAATGTAAGAGTTATAGGTAACTGTGGTTAATTGTAGTTTCTGACACATGCTCATTGTCTGTGTTCGAATTGTCTAATACAACTACAACACAAAAAAGCCTTAGAATACCAGTTTGTTTTCAGATTGAAGGCTTAGTTCCTCACATCCATGATGGAGACAGCGTGTGGTGTATACTTTAGGCATGTATCAATGTTTAATTTACACATCATGATTCTCTTTTCTTTATGGAAACAAAATATTTATAACAGATATATTCTTGGCTTGATTAACCACAGCAGAATTTGGAGGAAGTGCAGGCGAATAGTACTTCTCCACCTTTGGTTTATACAAACAGGAAGTGCAGTTGAGCTGATGTTTGCTTTAGCTATTTAGATATTTAGCCCTTATGTGATGCTAAAAATTGATAAACGAGGAAAACTTGGGGGGTAGGTGCGCAGGATAAGGGTCTGGCAATTCAGTTGTAGTTTGTAGTTAATAGAAGTAGTAAGTTAGCAAATTGGCAATAACAGTAAAACTACTGACCGGTGAAGTGAATAATGTTGATTCTCTCGTTGCTATGCCAGCTGTAAAGTGGTGGGATTCATTAGGCAGCAAATGAACAGTCGGTTCTCGAAGTTGATATGTTGGAAGCAGGAAAAATGGGCAAGTGTAAGGATCTGAGCCTCTTTGACATCTGCAAAACAGCAGGTCTTGTGGGGTATGCAGTGGTTAGTACTACGACAGGGTCATGGGCACCCAAGACTAATTGATGCACATGGGTTGCGAACACTAGCTTGCAATAATTGTTCAAGGTACAAAAAGAGTTTGAGGTGTTCACTTGGCCTCCAAATTCCCCAGTTCTCAATCTGATAGTGTCTGTGGGATATGCTGGAAACACGTCCAATCTATAGAGGCTCCACATCAACTTACAGGACTTAAAGGAGCTGCTGCTAACGTCTTGGTGTCAGATACCACAGCACGCCTTCAGTGGTCTAGTGGAGTCCATGTCTCAATGGCTCAGAGCTTATTGAGGGACCTACACTCCACTATCTCGCAGGTGGCTTTAAAGTTATGGCTGATTGGTGCATAAAACGCACAAAGTATGTGAAATGCCATATTGTCATTTTCCAGTGGATATAGACTGAAGCAACCTGCAACTTGGTCATACAGAACAGCTTTTTTTCTTTACAATTTTGTCTCTTTAGTAACAGATTTTGGGGTAAACCTTGTACACATGAACACATCAGTGTTGTTTTGTTGTCTGTAAGCTATGAAGAGGCTATCTTTGAAGTGCTGTCTCACTTATTAATTTACTTTTACCTTAATCTAATATCTTATACTTTTGTACAGAGCTGTTTCTGGATGTTACAATAACGTGTGTGGTGAATATCTATTGCAAGTGTTGCTGCTTACAAGCGTGTGTGTGGTGTAATTATTGAGTGGTAAGTGAGGTAGCTCTCTGACCTTTGTGTTGGATCATCTGCCAGGCTCCTGCTCCCTCCAACTCATTAGTTAATATTTATAGCACTCTGCTGTTAAGCAGCCTGACAGCAGCCTAATAAACTCAGCAGGGCGCTCCCCCTCTCCCTCGTTTCTTTTCCTTCTCTCCCTTCTTTCTGTCCTTCATTGTCTCTCCTTTTCCTCTTTTTCTTATACGTTGATGTATAAGGTGAAACACATGTCCACTGTTATTTGATATTGTTTATGTTAATGTTAGTGCTGTATAAAGATCTGCATAAGATGCACAGTTTTCTGCTGTACCTGTGTATAAACGGTCTCATAATTGAGTATACACAATGCTTGGAAAATAGTTTCCAACCGTAAATCAGTGCAATAAGAACAGCAAACCACATGACTCCCGCTTCTGTGCTGACTTGAGGCACACAGTGGTCTGCCATAAATCTGATCAAACGCTCATCCTTTCTCTCAGGATAAATGGCTGCCGCTTACCGGGGAGCCGAGATTGATGGGTAAAGTTAAATTGCATTACTTGCGTAGTTTAAATATTTAACCCTGGCTTATCATAAGTGTTCTTAACAATTAAAGTAAAATATAGCTGTGGATTTGCAAGCGTGGATCTCCCAGCCATCACGGTTTCATGGTGTGATGTGCTCTGTACACATAAGGAGTGATGTTAGGGTGGTGTGAATATGGCGTGAATGGTCATAACCGGTTTGTGAGCGTCTGCATGAAAGCGCTTGTTAAGTGGCAGCTGAAATGGCCGAAGTGGTGCAGGTTATCCCTAATTGTTAAATGTTCTGGTTTGTAAGCATGTTGTTGTGTTGTGATGTAGAGAATAGGCAGAGTGTGTGTGTGTGTGTGTGTGTGTGTTAGATTAGTGCCGTGACTGCCCTTGGACAGAAGTCTCTCACCTGAAGGTAAATGTTTATGGCTGACTCATCGTTAAAGCTCAGCCTTTAATAGATCCAATTAAAACAATGACTTAATTTCAATGGGAATGAGACTTGGCCATGTTTATTGGGAGGACAATAATTGAGTTCTGGCGATTAGAGGATCTTTTAACCCTCACCTGGCCCAGGACTGCTTCAGCCAGGAAAGCTCAAGACGTCTCCTGCGTTAGCACTTTACTCCCATAAAGGCTGAAAACGAGAATCTTCTCCCTGAATAAACTTGAATAAGTTGTGTGTTAGATGTTGTATTGAGATGTTCAGGTTTATTCACTGATGTAAGTGCTACTGTGGCTGTGGAGGAATACTTGAGGTGAAGCCTGAGATCAATGTAGCTGCTAGGGAGAGGATGACGGAGTGCCAGAACATCAGCACTGCACGGCCGTGGCCGCTTGCCCGATGATCGATAAGGGCTTGTGGAGTGCGATTGATTGACATGGCCATATTGCCTGCGCCGATAGCGCTCTCCGGGAATCTTTTGAGTAATGAAAGTGGTGTTATAATAGTTAAATAATGGCCGTGCTGGGGGTTCGGCAGCTGAGTGATGGGAGAATTAGAGCCGCGGGTCAGCACCGCTCGACAGCCTCTTATGAGAGGTAATGTAGTGGACTAGTCCAAGTAGGGAATACGAAAATGTCAATGTGAAAGTCATTTTTAGTGGTCTAAATCACTGGCTGTCTGAGGTCTGCTTTCACTTCTTTACTTCTCTTATGTGTGCTGTGTATTTTGTGTTCAGTGGCTCAGAAAATTGTTGCAAACCGGAAGAAGCAGCAGTTATCGATCGGGCCTTGCAAGTCCCTCCCCAACTCTCCCAGCCACTCCTCTGTGTGTGCAGCGCCCGTCACAGCAGTGCACATAGCTCAGGTACGTATCCATGCACACAGTTATTTTCATTCATGACATTATGATGCACAAAAATCATCTTTTTTCAGTTTTTGGTCCTTGTGTGTTGTTCCTTGTGTTGTGACATCCTGCTGCTAAAGTAGTTCATGTGTTTGTCTCATCATTTGTATAATTTAGGATTTAATTTAGCTTGTTACACTGGCAAAAAGGGTCCAGTTTTGAGATCTCCAGACTTTCAATACTGTTGTTTTGGTTACAGACACCATTGGAAGAAACATTTATTAAAAAATTTATAAAAGGAAACAAATTCTGGTTATGTATAGCTGATGCAGTACATAGTGAAAGGAAACTTCAGGACCCTGCTGCTACATAAAGACAGATCTACATGAGACAACAAGATCTAGAGTCAAATTAATTTATCTCTTAAAGTGCATGTGTGTAATCTTGTGCAAACAGATCATACAATACACCACAAGACAGATACAGTAAATAGTTCTGAACTGTATACAGTTTGTTTGGTTCTGTTTGCAGATTAGGAATCTGTTATATTGTAAACATAAGCAGTTTATAGCAGCAGGCTAGTATATCACATAGTTTATTACCAAACCATGACGGTGTTTAAGCAGCGTCATGTCACTGCTCCTGCCGTTTGTGTTCTTTGTGCTGAATGGACTTCCCAGCTTGCACTTTATTATCAGTGGCCTACGATAAAAGGAGTAACTCCTGTTTTCTGTCTGTTCCCTTGCTGCACTATTACAGACCAGTAATGGAGGAGGCAGCCTGAGCGATTACTCCTCCTCTGTACCCTCCACTCCCAGCACAAGCCAGAAGGAGCTCCGCATCGACGTGCCTCAGACGGCCAACACGCCAACGCCAGTGCGCAAGCAGTCTAAGCGTCGCTCCAACCTGTTCACGGTCAGTCCTGGTACCCTACACGCATCTCAACACACACATACATCTAACTTTTTTTTTTGTATTTTTGGGTGTATCCTAAATTGTGTCATGCATACACATAAACTGTTGTTAAGGTGTGTGAAGTGGTTATGAATGCTCTGTGCTTGCTGGGAGACCAGGGGTCATGTCACGGTCAAGCAGACCCAAGAACTCTAGTCTATGAAGGGGTCAGATTTATTCAGCAGCTAACTTGCTTATCAAGCCTCTTGCTCAAAAACAATTAAAAAAACCCCAAAAAAACTATGTTCTCTTCTTCCTCTGCAGTCTCGCAAGGCGAGCGAACCAGACAAGGAGAAGAAAGGACTGGAGGGCCGAGCGGACAGTATCGGAAGCGGCCGTGCAATCCCAATTAAGCAGGTAGGATCCAGCCCGGCCGTCTGCACTGCGATAATTGGTGTCCAGGGGCGGTACACTGTGCGCCAGGGAGGCCTGTGATCAGGACTTAGACCCACGCTGGGCCCGTTTGAAGCCGTCTCCTTGATTAACGGCAAAAGTGTGCACTTGACATCAGTTAGAGCAGGGATCTCCTGTCTATCGAAACAAGATCATTAGGATAAGGAGTGGGAAGGGATTTCTGCCTGTCTCTCTACCTCTAGCTCTCTTTCCATCTTTTTCTTCCTGTCGAGAACAGAAGAGGAAAAGGGAAAAAAACTAAAAAGGATCCTAATGAAGTGTGGTCTGAAGGTCAACATATGGACCCATCCCCCCCTCAAAGCCCGCTTCTTTTCCTGCCGAGGCAAACACTTTGATTAGGCCATTGGCGCTGTAGCCTAAATCTCCCACCACTCTTCCCTGCTGTGTTCTCGGAGAGATTGTTTGAGTTGGCTTTAATTTGTCACAAACAAGAGGAGCGCGTGAGCGAGAGAAGTGGGGGAGGGGTTGATATCCTCTGCTATGCGTCTCAACTGGAGTGTAAGAATCGGGTAATTAGCACCGCTAATCGCGCCCTCTCATGTCGGCGTGGCGGCCTTGTTTGTAATTTTCTAATGAACAAATTGTGCCTCTGATTAGCGCTCCCTTTAAATGAGATCTGTGTTCATTAGTGCACTGCCGACACCCTTTAGCAATGTTAGCATGCGCCACAGAGGCTTTGAATCAGAATCAGAATCAGAATCAGAAAGAGCTTTATTGCCAAGTATGTTTGCACATACAAGGAATTTGTTTTAGTGTAACAGGCTCCAGTGCACAGAGATAACAATAACAGTACAAATAACAACAGAAAATAGAATGAGAAATAAAAATACACATATTTAAATAAGAAAATAAAGTATTTGTATATACAGAATAGAATAGAATGAGTTGAGATGTAGGGATGTGGGTGTGGTAATAAATATGAGGTTATTGCACTTTTAATTTTTATTTTTATTATTGCCCAATGCTGGGAACATTCAACTGTTCAAAACATAGATTGCTTGGGGGAAGAAACTGTTCTTGTGCCTGGCTGTCCTGGTATTTGCTGCTCTGTAGCGTCGGCCAGATGGCAAAAGGTCAAAAAGGATATGGCCTGGATGTGAGGGGTCCAGAGTGATTTTCAGAGCCCTTTTCCTCACTCTGGATGTATACAGTTCCTGAAGGGTGGGCAGGGGAGCACCAATAATCCTTTCAGCAGTTCGAACCGTTCTCTGTAGTCTTCTCATGTCTGATTTTGTAGCTGAGCCAAACCAAACAGTTATAGACGTGCACAGAACAGACTCGATGACGGCTGAGTAGAAGTGTATTAGCAGTGTATATTTGGGAGAGAATTGTGAGCTTCACTTCTACCGACATTCCATCAAGGCCTCCATTTATGTCTCGCTAGAACAGCTCTTCCTCATGTGTTGAATAATGCAATTTGTCTTTGCACTAAACGTTACACAGAAAAACATTTCCATTTTTTATTCAAAATTCAAATGCCCGTTTCTTGTACAAGATGTGTTTTTCATTTTATAAGAGCATATCATTTAAGGTGTAGTTCAAACTTGGTTGTGGATTTACATTTACCTTTTTTCTGCACAACAGTGTCATGGATGCTGAAGTTTGAACACAAATGTAAAGTCCATTAGACACTTCATTATCAATGTAACAACCGGTAAAAATTCTGGCACGCTGCGTCTCTTTTCTTGATATTGTTCTCATGCTTCAACTCTGGCTGAGATAAAACGTGAACTTGTTTGGATTTGCAGTTTCCTTGTCCACAAGGCAGCGCTGTAGGTGTGATGGACTCTGTGATGCAGAGTGTGTTTCAGTCATTTGGATCTGGAGGCTGTGGTAGAGTTCTCTTGCAAATATGGAGATAACAAAATGTGAAAGTGAAGAAACTGATTTCTTTTTTGTTTTGGGTTGAAAGGATTCGTGACCTGTTCAAGACATGGTGTCAAAGATAAAGCTCCAATATTTCAACTTTTTTAGTTTTGCAAGTCATAAAGAGAAACAGGTAAGACTGTAAAGAAAAGGGAAAATCTTATTCATGCATTAAATCCAGTTCTTTTAAGAGAGCATTCACACATTGGGTTGATTGGGAGGTGCATTATGGTACCAAATCTGAGAGTTTGGTTGCACTGGAACTGTGCTGTGATTTCCCGTGAATGTGAACAAACTCATACTCAAGTCTGCACTTGTGCATGTGCTTTAGCCGATAACAAAGCACATCATAAGATTCAACAAAACACGTGTAGCATGAGTGACATGGCAGGGGAACAGTGTGGGACACAGAAGAGATGGGAAGAGTCACACTTGGATTAGTTTCAGTGTGAAAATAACCTTAAACTTCTGTGTGTGTTGAGACTCTAGCACTGTTATTGATGATGGCTGCTGTAGTAATGATGCAGGAGTGTAAATGCTATCTAGTTTAGAGGAAACGGGAAAAATGTTGTATTACGTTAAGGAAAGGCCCAGTGATGGTTTAGAACATTTTTGTTGCAGGCACTGGTGACTGAGTCAAACAAGCAGTGAAGTCAATCCACCTCTTCACCCAATTTGTCCATGTTTGTGTTTCAAATTTCTGACATAAGGAGGCACTTTGCTCTGAGGAAAACAAACTCATGAAATTCAGTTTGAACTCTAGGAAAAAAATGCTTCAGTTTATTTTTGGACCCACACACATTATGACAATATAAACGCGTGTCTGTAGTTTTGTCGAATGCTTCTTAGGAGTCTGTTTCTGCAGAGGTGAGATCTCAGCTAGCAGTGTGTTCTCAGTGTACTGCATTCTGGTGTGCATCCAGTTGACGGATGAGGCTGAGTGGAGCCAGGGGTGGCAGATGGGAAGGCTGGACAGCATGGCTTACAGCTGTAGTGTGGCAGGGAGACAATCAGCACCGCAGAGTCCTCTGTCTTTTTTTTTTTTTTTTTCTTTTTTTTTTTGTATATCAGCTCTAATTCATCTGTAGTGACAGGAGGAGTGTAATAAATGCTAGACACCATTGCTGGCACAGCGATATACTATATATGTGTGTGTCCACTGCTTCCTATGGATTGATTTAATCTGCAAAATATGGACTTAAAAAAAATAGAAACCTAAAAATAAAATAAATAAAATAATGTGTTTAGGTCTCTATCAGAAAGAGCCACTGCTGGTTAAATAGTGTGCGTCATGGTGGGCTTGGTGAGTCTTCTTTCTCAAGCATCTTTCAGTCTCTTGACTGCAGGTACGTAAATGAGGGATTAATTTGTACAGTGTCACAGCAAATCTGTACCCCCCCTCCCCACACACACACACACTCTTATGCGGATGAGGGACCTCTCCGAGTCTGTCATTTTATGAGGAGATCAATCATTGGACTGCATACATCACGTCCCACGCTCCCTCCTGCTCTGCCCTCGGCCAGTGATCTCCTCCTGCTGTCCCTTTACAGCTCACAGGAACACACGCAGTAACTGGACAGGATTTTGCTTCAGCATTTTTACAGAGCATAATGAAACCATTGTGAACGATGGATATATATTTATCCTGCTTTCAGTTAAGTTATTCTAGTTATATTTTAGGTTTAGCATTAGCAGTGTTAAAAAGTCCAAACCAAACTAGATTCTGTATATTGGCTCGAAAATGAATTAGCTGAAATTAAAATAGCATTTTCTAGATAGTTCTGCCTTTTTTCTTTCAGTTAATGCTGACATTTTGAGCATTTTTATTTTTCCAGAGATTGCTCCACAGCTTTAAAGATCAAAAGGAGTTTCGCTCCTGTCATGTTCACTGTCTCCAAGTTCATAATGTTGAGATGATTTTCTCCTCAGCACAGATGTACAGAGCGGTTATTTGAGTTACTCTAGCCTTCCTGTCAGCTCAGTCCAGTCCACTCCTCTGACCTCTCATCAACACAGTGTTTATATGATGATGTAAGGCACGGGCCAGAGTTTCATTTGGAGCAGGACACTAATTTGATCCCCTGTAGTGATTTCTCTTGTGAACCTTCACGTGTCGCTGTTGATTTCCCTTTCTACCATGACCTCAGGACTGCCTGCAGACCAGTTTGTTAAATATCTGATAAATATTCAAGCAGTCCACTGTCTTCTCCCTAGTTTGTACTTGTTAGTATATTACCTACACAAACATGATTCTCAGAATCTGTTTGCTTTAAACTTTTTTAATGGGTGTTAATATACGACACATTAGATCGTAGCAGTGCAGACATTATTAGTGAAAAATTGATTTCTGTTTATTTTCGCTGGTTATTGTGCTGATGTAGAAAAAGCTGACAGTCTAATGAAGTCTACACTGTTTTTTTTGTCTTAATTTATCATACACATTTTCTGCTTCAGCTCTTGTGTGTGTGTGTGTGTGTGTGTGTGTGTGTGTTTTTCACTCTTTGCTGTAGTTTATTTGTTGCTAGTCAGGATCTTATCAGTTATTGTTTCCTCTTGCACTGAAGGTTGACTCTAAGCTGAGATAAGACCTTTGTAGAAATGGCCTCGTTAGAAGCTGCTCCTCATTAAAATGGTGCAAGCAGGGCCGGTGGTAATGAGGCTGGGGCGGGTTTCCACTCTGCACCAATTAAGCTGAAGAGGAGCACTGTGCCTGCCGTCGCCCCACCGAGGGGGTGTGCCAAGGTCAGCTGTGGCACCTGGACTTACTGCGACCACTCTGAGCTCTCCCAATCACAGGCTCAGATTTGACTCCACACTTTCTTCTTATTGACCATAAGTGTCCATCCAGTCACGGCAGCAATCTCTCTCCTGATGACGGACAAGTGATTACAAGCGTTAACACACATGGCTCGTTTGTTTAATTATTTAGTCCTGAACGTTGGCCCGCTGAATTACTTTGTCTAGTCCCAGCTGGACGAACACACTCTTCTCCCCAGCGTGTTTATACTGAAAATGGCTGTGTTATTGAGTTGTTGAGTGTTTTGTAAAAATGGCTAACTACTGTTGTGATGGTCGCCAGCTTTGTTTACGGACCCTGCGTGACTCCGAGCGGGCCGACATCTGTTCCGCGTTCTTAATTAGCTGATAATTACAGCAGAGAGGTCTGCATGAGCTTTTGTCAGGCGCCTGACAGAGGCTTTCTGCGAGAGCATTTCAACAAATTAATTTCAGCAAGTGGCACTAATTGAAGGATGGTTTGAGACGGAGCGTGAGAATGGCTCGGAGAACAGAATGGCGAGATTAGGCTGAAGAGTAGGGATGACTGTTTGGCTGTAAAGCTCAGAAAAGGTTTCCTCAGCAATCTGCATGGACATCACTCCTCGACTCATTGAAAGACAGGAGCGCATATCTTTCCCTCAATTTTTAAAAAACTATCCATTACCCCTCTCTTACCTTTTTATGTCCCATTTGTGTGACTTTAATGCAGGATTGGTCTCTGCACTCTGTTGAAATGAAACTCTTCTGCTGCGTTTTACTGTGTGTTCCTCTTAAATCTCAGTCATTCTTGAAAAAAAAAAAAAAGGAACGGACAAAGTCTCTTCATCATAAAGGGAAATTAGTGGCGTGCTTGTAATTGTGTGTTGTGGTGCATGGATGGGCGGTGAGCTGTGTGAATTTGACAAAGTTTCACCCCCTCTGAGCAGGGTGCTTTGTAAGGAGTTAAATTGGATGGTTAATTCGGGTGTTATTTACCCTGTAATTCATTAATTTGGCCCTGCCATTGGCAGCGGGCAGGCTGTAATTTCACGCTTCGCAATAAAAGATGTCTCATAATCTGCTTCATTTAGCACCGAAAGAATTTAATGAAATTAACTGCGGCCCTAATTAAGACGGTGAATATTAAAGACCCGCTATCAAGCCTTTAACGATTGCGACACGTTCCGCCTTCCGTGGGATTGAAAAAATATCATTTCCCTGGGAAAGGTTGTCACCGCTTCGAGCCATTTTGGACAAGATGGCAATTTTGTCATGCAAGCTAACTTCCTACAAATTAGATTTTTCCCTTCTTCCTGCATCTAATTTTTATCTTGTAGTTGAGTAGAATCTAACCAGTCATTAAGGGCTGAATGTTTATATTTGGTTAGATTTCCATTCATGTTGCTCCATCCAGTGGCCATTTCTGTGGCGTCTTCCATCTGACCTTCATGTGATCTTGTCTCTGTAGGGTAGTTATTACTCACTGGGATGGACAGCTGAGCTTCATCCAGCGCTGAACAGAAATGAAGTGGTTCACTGCAGAACATGTAACGCTCATTCTGCTAGTCAGATTAAAGTAACGGTACAGAAAATCACCTGACATTTCATGGGCTGCTTGTGCTTGCTTTCCTTTGTTCTGCCTCTTTTTTTTTTCCACTGGCTTTTTTTTTTTTTTTTTTTTTTTTTTTTTGAGTGTGCGGCTGTCAGCAGTTTGTCAGTATTTTCTCAGGATACGGCAGTTTAAGTATCTGTTAATGATAAATGTCCTCTGTAATGGTGGCCTCTTGATGTCTGCGCCAGCCAGATCAGATGCAGAGAGTGATAGAGCACCTCCAGCATCGGACAGATAGCCCCTTAACAAGTTCGCTCACAACACACAGAGGGACTCTGACAGGCCTGGAGGCGTGTGTGTGGATGACATGTTCCATTTTGTCCTCTTTTCTCAGGCTTTCCCCAAGAACAATGAGCCGGCTCTGGCTGGACGTCTACCTCTTTGTTGTCCGTTTTGGACAGTTATCTTAAAGTGGCCTCTAGCTTTTGTTTGAAGTAAAGGAGGAGATAGTGGAAATGAATCATGGCTGATACGAGCTCTGTTTGGCCTGCTTTCATGCAGGAGATCAGGAGCTTTTGTTAGGTTTGTGATCAGTCTTCTTGGAAAATAAGATCAGCAGTGTTTTTTCTTGCAATATATTTGATCTTCATCAGTTGATCAGAGTCACTTTATAATTATTATTAATCTTCATTCAATAGCACCTATCGGCTAATTTAGCTACTGTCGATATTGACGTAGCAGTAAAGGGTACAGGTGCAAGAGTTATTGATGGCGTACTGAAAGCGTGTCCGGGAGCAGGAGCGTAGTCCGGGGCGAGGAAATGCAGGGATCCGTTTTATTTATCTCTTCCATTTCTCTGGGCCAGAAAGACCTTGCAGCCTGTCACACCACGGCAGGTAAAATAGGGGCAGGCGGGGTGTCACCGGCTGGCACCTTAAATAATGAGCGGCGACTCCCATCAGCGAGCCGACGTGACGTTCAATTAGCCTCTCATGCAAAATGATCGCCTGTCATTTTCCTAATGAATGTGCAAAGCCATCGCAGGAGCAGAGAACAGCCCTCAGAGCAACACAACAGGCCTGCCGAGAGCGCCACTGTCAAATCAGCACTCTCAGCTCCTCTACACACGTACACGACCATACTCACACACACTCCCAGTTATACCATTAGTCATACTGGTCTTTACTTTCATTTACTTACTAGTTCACTCACACCTGTGAACATGTACAATCACCTGTAGCATCTTTTCTCCCTGAGCTCACCTACACACACACTGAGCACTCTGAGCTCACCTACACACACACACACTGAGCACTCTGAGCTCACCTACACACACACACACACTGAGCACTCTGAGCTCACACACACACACACACTGAGCACTCTGAGCTCACACACACACACACACTGAGCACTCTGAGCTCACACACACACACACACTGAGCACTCTGAGCTCACACACACACACACACTGAGCACTCTGAGCTCACACACACACACACACTGAGCACTCTGAGCTCACACACACACACACACTGAGCACTCTGAGCTCACACACACACACACACTGAGCACTCTGAGCTCACACACACACACTGAGCACTCTGAGCTCACCTACACACACACACACTGAGCACTCTGAGCTCACACACACACACACACACTGAGCACTCTGAGCTCACCTACACACACTGAGCACTCTGAGCTCACACACACACACACACAGAGCACTCTGAGCTCACACACACACACACACACTGAGCACTCTGAGCTCACACACACACTGAGCACTCTGAGCTCACCTACACACACACACACACACACACACACACTGAGCACTCTGAGCTCACACTACACACACACTCTGAGCACTCTGAGCTCACACACACACACTGAGCACTCTGAGCTCACCAACACACACACTGAGCACTCTGAGCTCACACACACACTGAGCACTCTGAGCTCACCTACACACACACTGAGCACTCTGAGCTCACCTACACACACACTGAGCACTCTGAGCTCACCTACACACACACACACCCCTGAGCACTCTGAGCTCCACACACACACACACACACTGAGCACTCTGAGCTCTACCTACACACTGAGCATCACACACACACACACTGAGCACTCTGAGCTCACCTACACACTGAGCACTCTGAGCTCACACACACACACTGAGCACTCGGAGCTCACCTACACACACATACACACACACTGAGCACTCTGAGCTCACACACACACTGAGCACTCTGAGCTCACACACACACTGAGCACTCTGAGCTCACACACACACTGAGCACTCTGAGCTCACACACACACACACACACTGAGCACTCTGAGCTCACACACACACACACCACCACACACACACTGAGCACTCTGAGCTCACACACACACTGAGCACTCTGAGCTCACACACACACACACTGAGCACTCTGAGCTCACCTACACACACACACACACACTGAGCACTCTGAACACACACACTGAGCACTCTGAGCTCACACACACACACACATACACACACACACACACACACAACACACACACACACACTCTGAGCTCACACACACACTCTGAGCACACACACACACACACTGAGCACTCTGAGCTCACACACACAAACACACTGAGCACTCTGAGCTCACACACACACTGAGCACTCTGAGCTCACCTACACACACACACACACTGAGCACTCTGAGCTCACACACACAGACCACTCTGAGCTCACCTACACACACACTGAGCACTCTGAGCTCACACACACACTGAGCACTCTGAGCTCACCTACACACACACTGAGCACTCTGAGCTCACACACACACTGAGCACTCTGAGCTCACCTACACACACACACACACTGAGCACTCTGAGCTCTCTCACACACACACACACTGAGTGAGCACTCTGAGCTCACACACACTGAGCACTCTGAGCTCACACACACACACTGAGCACTCTGAGCTCACACGCGCACACACACACACACTGAGCACTCTGAGCTCACACACACTGAGCACTCTGAGCTCACCTACACACACACTGAGCACTCTGAGCTCACACACACACATACACACACACTGAGCACTCTGAGCTCACCTACACACATACACACACACTGAGCACTCTGAGCTCACCTACACACACACACTGAGCACTCTGAGCTCACCTACACACACACTCTGAGCTCACCTCCTTCTTTTACACAGTGCTTACTTTTCCTTTCACATTTTTGCTCCCCATCTTCATCTCACTGTCTCCTTTTTCTTTTTCTTTCTTTCTTTCTTTCTTTCTTTCTTTCTTTCTTTCTTTCTTCTTTCTTTCTTTCTTTCTTTCTTTCTTTCTTTCTTTCTTTCTTTCTTTCTTTCTTTCTTTCTTTCTTTCTTTCTTTTTCTTTCTTTCACACACAGACTATAGATGTTTATGTATAAAACACAGCTATCACACTCTGTAGCTTGAGTCCTGACAATGGCCGTGTATAAGAGCAGAACTGGAGGCTCTCTGGAGGAGATGGTGGTGTTACTCTCTCCCGTGTGGATCAGTAAGGCTTGGTCATCTGTGAGCAGTTTGAAAAAATGTGATTGTGCTTTCTGTCACAGAGGAAGCATGTACTAGTCCTCTTTTTTCTCTGCATGTATTTGTCATGTAGCAGGAGAAAACTAGCTGGGGTTGGGGAGAAATGATGTCTCGCAAAAAATCCAAATCCCATCATGCTGATTAGTGAATTAGCCACGTAATGTAATCGATATCACGGGTTGTGCAGCGACCAAAATATACATACGGAGCATAACATAACACAAAAAATACACATAACCTCGCCACATTTCAGCGTCCACAGTAGACCGATCACAGTATGTTCCCTCTGCTTCATAGATAAAGCAATAAATGGTTTGAAGCAACATTAAGTTTGCTATTATCCCTCGTTCTGAGTGCTGCGTCAGTATTGGAGAACAGGAAGCACAGGCAATTCAGTGCATCATTTCTTGCACTTCTATTTTTAATCTTTGTTTAGACTCCAATTAGCACTTAACGGCAGTGAGCTTGTCGATGTGCGACACTCAGGGAACATGGCATTTTTATGAGGGTTGAGTGATGAGAAAAGAGGAAAGCCGGCTCCTTGTTGTGTGCGTCGTGCTCTGAGGCAGCTGGGTCACGGACTCTATTAATATCCACCCTGTCTGCGTGTTAATGTTTAACAAGTCCAGCGAAGTGACACGGCCACCGCTTAATTGCTAATCAGCACCGGAGTTTTATCCCTCGTCTCCCCTAATGAATTTGGCTGAAACGAGGTGTGGGCGGCCGACCCTTAAACGGCCGGTCGCTGACGTGCGGAGGAGAGAGCACTTTGTGAGGTGTGGATGTGGCTTTTAGCACCTTCTTTCACCAAAAGCTACAATCCTGTTTTCAACTAAACGTGCATTTCTGTTAGTTTTGCAAACGAGGCATTATAGTAGTTGATTGCAAATGTGATGTGGAACCTGATGACTGGAGTGTGTGTTAAGCCAGAGACAGAGCAGCAAGGCCATAGACAAAATGCTGAAAAATGTAGCAAGATATTACAGGCTGTAATGTTGAAGTGTTGTTGAAAGAAAAAAATCACATAATACCATGCAATAAGCCATGGTCATATATATTAGAATTTGAATGCAATAGTGAATTTGTTTCATGCCCTCAGGGGAAAAAAGCACTCTTGATTAATTAACATCTATAGATTTGCTTTCAAAACATCATTGGGGTAACAAGTAAAAGCAATCAAATCATCTCCCTTACTCCAAGTGAACCTTGTTTAAAGTGTTTTCTTTTGTGTTAAAAAAGGGAGAACATTTGCTATAATGTTAATCTTGGGAGCAGAGCATTTCGTGTCAGATTGTAGATTGCTCTTTTGCAAATGGCAGACATTTTAAATAGTTTGAAAATACTAATATTTTAATACTAGTATTTAAGTAATTTGTGAAGCTCACGAATGCTAGAACGCTATCAGTAACATGGATAAAATGGAAAGACTGGAAGTTTCTCTGAGGTGTTCAACCAAATGGATAGCAAACAGATTTCTGCCTGTGTGTAAAACACCTCGCTTAATGGTGTGTGTTACAGGGAATGCTCATGAAGAGGAGCGGCAAGTCACTAAACAAAGAGTGGAAGAAGAAATACGTCACCCTTTGCGACAACGGAGTTCTGACCTACCACCCCAGTCTCCATGTAAGCACCTCTAACACCCACACCCACACACCCACACACACACACACACATTTAGACTTGCACACCTCTCCAGTGCTGGCATGATCAGCGCATCCATGCTGTTAATTACCGACTCCCTCATCTCCTGTTTCCATGCCGCTGACACTGATGATGTGCTGTATTAAGCCATAACAGCTCGTCTTAATTGCCAGCTTGGCTGGTGGAACACACATGCAGGCATGATTGGACATCCTGCGCCACTTCATCACTTGTTCTTTCCTCTCTGTCTACCCTGCAACACATTCAGACTAATCAAAGCTTCAAGTTATCCTCTGACTATTGTTAGAATGAGAGAGAGAAAAAGAGAGAGGCAGATGTGTGGAGGGAAGAGATGCCCGAGTGTAGAGATGAACGAGGTCCTGGTCAGCAGGTGGCTAGTCTTGGCTAGTCTACTGATTTAGCCTCACTGTAGTCTTGCGTTGGGCTTTACACAGGTGCTCAGTGCTCTAATGAAATTTCACTAATTTTTTACTGATTATAACATGTTCATAACATGTAACCGGCGTTTTGTTCAGTCACGCCTATTAACATTAACCCCAACACTGTGTGAGTATTGGGTTGTGTAATTTTGTATGTATGTATTTATTTATATGTACAATTATTGTCTAGAACGTAATATATGCATCTCTAGAGAGCGTGGTATTTAATCGCGTCTGTCTTACAGGCATTGTGACTTGTTCACATGATCTTTTCATCAGCTTCATTTATTCAAACACTTCAGATAAAAGAGGCAGCCTAATCCTTAAATCCCACAAGTGTCCTCCTCTGGTTAATTGTTCCACGCACTCAGATGCATATCATTTTCCCAGCGCACTTGGCCTTGATGCTTCACAGAAACACATGTCACACGAGAGCTCAGATACACAGGCTTTCTCAACCTCAAAAAAGCAGCAGCAGATATTTTTTTTTTGTGTGTGAACAGACCACCCATAGCTGCCACACTTTGGCCATGTGCCAATCAGAGAGCCGTGTGTGTGAGTGCATGTGCATGTGGGGTGAGTCGACGACAAGAGCCGAGTGACTCTGTCCCTTAGCGGAGGCCTACAAAAGGGCAATTCAAAGCCAAGTGCTCTCAACACGGCTTAACAAGCCACAGGAGAGCCCTTCAGGAGCGGCGGGCCAACAGCTTGCGGTCGGTAATTGCATCCCCATTAGCATCGAGGAACTTTCATCATCAACGCCAGTGAAGCCACGCGTCGAGCACAGGCTCCCCGCTCGGCATCTGAAACACACCAGCGCAGCATGAGCCGTGTGTGTGTGCTTCTCTATCACATTTTTTTTTCCAATACGTAGATACAAGTGGTATAGTGTCTGATGTACAAGACTATATTTTCCCATGCTGGACTTATCCTTATTCCTTTAATGAGCTAACGATGAGGCACTGAGCATATAATAATGTTCAAATGTAATGCTTGCACCTGCTTCTGTGTAACCTGTACAAGCCATGGCAACATATATTATTGTACCACAGCCCAGGCTGGATCGTATAATGTCTGGTGTACATGATTCAACTCTAAATTATCACTTTATTGTAATAATTTCAGCGGAGTTAGCAAAAATAGACAATACTATAGCATGATCACAAATAAAGTTACAAACCCCTTTTCTCAGGCTAATATAACAATAGCAATAAGCTGCATGATAGTAGCACATGATTGGATATTAAACTTTGTTTAATTTTTTAAAAATATATTTATGGATCTTATAATCATGTTGCATGCACACACTTAGCTATGTCCTGATTTTTCCCCTCTTTTTCCCCCGACCATTTTCCATAATGGCTAATATACCTGCCTACAATTCTCTTTCTTTCTCTTTCTCTTTTTTTTTTGTTTTGGAAACGAAATATTTGATGGTTGCTAATCCTTAAAAGTACAGAATTATTTTTTTGTGTGTTACTGTAAATACTTAATTTTTATAGATAGTGTTTGTTATGCTGTGATACATAACACATATTGTAGAAATGTCTTGAATATCATATGAGGTTTTTGTAATATGGCCCTCCCCTAAACTGTCTTTTATATGGACGCTACGCCACACCTTGCTTGTGCTGCGACTTGTATTGCACTATATAGTACAGTTTTGAAAAACATGCTGTTTGGCTCCAGGACTACATGCAGAATGTACATGGGAAAGAGATCGACCTGCTGCGCACTACAGTCAAGGTCCCAGGCAAAAGACCCCCGAGGGCCATCTCTACCTGCGCAGCATCCGGTCCCAAAACAAACGGCCTTGCCAAGGACATGAGCAACTTACAGCTAGCACAAGCTCCAGGTAACACACTAGCAACACTGATCATGGCTGCCAATTTTTTATAAAATTTAAAATATGTACCACTAATATGCACTCTGCATATTAGTGGTACATATTAATACATATTTTGTCAAGCCCTGTCAAATCACACTGACTTCCTGACACTACACAGGGCAGAACACTGTGACATTATACATCCTATCTAGTGTTCTGTACACTAGCAGAATGCCATGTTAGATGCAGCCACTAGACAAGACTAAACATTTAGAATTGGATCATTTGAATCATTCTGCCCAAAGGTAGTATTTCAACATGCATGTTTAAAATCATGTTTCTTAAAATATAAATTCATTATTATTATTATAAAAGAGTTGTAACAGCACTCACATAATACAAGAAATACAAGTAACACGTCTTATATTCAGTATAATATACTCAGTATATTATTGTTGTAGTATGGAATTGAATATAAATATTTTGTGGTGTTAATGACTAATATAAACAGTTCAGCATTTGGCTGTTAGTAATAAACAGATGCAAGCAATATCCAGTGTCTTTATTAAACAGAGTCAAACTATTGAGCTGTTTGTCATTTAGACTGTTAGACTGTTCACACTAAAACATCATCTTTCAAAACCTCCAAGGATTATAAAATACCCCGTGTATACACACACACACACACACACACACACACACACACACACACACACACCCCGCGCACACACACAGCTCCAGGAGGACCAAACTAATAGCATGAATATTCAGTGACCCATAATACATGTACTAATTATTGTCATGAATATTAATGTAATCAGCGCTGGCTCTCCAGTCAGCCAGCTCTGAAATGAGCACTAATGAGAGAGAGAACAAGGAAAGGGAGGAGGGAGAAGAAGGATAATTCACTCAGTCATAAGGTAATGAAAGCTTTTGTACGTCAGGGATTGGACTCTGGGTCGCTGGGTCGGCAGAGCGATCAGAAGGACCTCTTATCTGTAATCTGTGATCTCTTTTTGAGTGTGCGCCAATCACACACAGGCTCCACCATTACATGCTGAACAGCTGAGGTTGTGTGTGTGTGTGTGTGAGACCCCCCTCCCTGCTTATGTGTTTATTTTTCTGGCCTCTAATGTAAAAGTGTAATTTATCAGCCATCAGCTCCAAAGGAGATGAGATTGAGTTTTGACATTTCATTCAGCGCTTTTTTTTCTCTTTTTTTTTGTTTTTACAGGCCTGTGGCTGTACCTCTGCACAAAAATGCACTCGTTTATTTCAAGGCATGAGTAGGGTTATACACGGACGATGCATTTCTACACCAGCTCTCAGAATACCGCCATATCACTCTTTCAATGTATTAGCTGTAAATAAACAACCTTATAATAATAAATCACATCATTCTAGCAATTCCTCATCGTCACGCATGCAATATGATATGCATCACTTCACCATTGTATTCTGAGTAGTTCATGCAGAGGAAAGCAAAAATAGTGTGTTTGTATTCCAAAGCACAGATTATAAATTCTTATAGTGGATATAACTACACCAGAATAAAATGATGTACATTTATGTTTATTAATGCCTTAAAGATGCCACATCGCCTTCTGTCAGGTCGTCTATAACTGGGGGGTGAATAATTTTGAAAATGACGTCTATATGATTGTCAGAACTGTTAGTAGCGAGTGCCAATGTGTCCTATCCTCCATTTTCCTGATGTTCTTGAGGCAGTAGAATTTGTTTCAAGAGAACTGGACTTTCTCTCTCATCTTGTTTCTCATCACTGTTTTCAGGCTCTGTGAGCAGTAGCTCATCAGCATCTCAGATGGCGAGTGGCATCAGTCTAGTATCTTTCAACAGCCGGCCGGACGGCATGCACCAGCGCTCGTACTCCGTGTCCAGCGCTGACCAGTGGAGCGATGCCACCGTCATCGCCAACTCAGGGGTCAGCACAGGTATACACAGCTCTTTGTTTCATCTTGTATATGCCTCTATATATGCTGTGACCTATAAATTCATCAGATAAGTGGTACAGACAATGGAAAAAATATCATAATACAAAGTGTATCCTGGAGAGAGATGGCTCCTTCTAGAGAAATTTACAGACACTGATTTCTTAACTAGAAACAATGATTTCTTATGTAACTAGACCAAGTTTGTCAGTATGTATAGTACAGATCAGAGCTGGAGAAATTAGTGACCGGACTTCCTGAGACAGTTATTAGCTTATTAGTTACCTGGCATGCAAGCATGTTCAAAACCCAGAACAAGAATTAAAATAATTTCACTTTTGCACAAAACAAAAGTTTTCATGCTTTCATGTTCGTGTGTGTAAAGAAAGCTAATATTTTGGCAACATCAAATAATATTAGCATTAAAGATTACTGACATTAACTGTATGCAATGTGCTTAATAAACTGAAGTTTCCAAGTAGCTTGCTGTTTCATGAGACTTGTTGCACTTAAACGTGAATTATATGTTCAAACATATTGTACAATGAAATGTTAAAGTAAAATATGTTGTTTGTAACATTATATTTTTTAAATATGATATGATCATAATGCGGTCTAAAGAGGCTCAAAATGTCTTTCTTTACTGAGTTTATTCTCTGTTATTAGTTATGTATCCTTTAAGAACAGATGTTGTTGAGCTGAAAATATAGATTGTGATTAAGAGAAAAATGGACATAGAACTGTATCATATTAAGGTCATGATACTGATTAATGCCACATACCTTGAAGCATCAAGTGCAGCTCTCTGTAGTTCACTACAGCAACAGAGATCAGTTAGCACCCAGCAAGAAGCCTTCAGACACACACGCACACACACGTACACAGCCAATGCTCTCATATGTCTCTTATTGATTGTAATGTCAAGCCCTAATGCTGCTTTAACTGTTTATCAGAGTAATGGCCCTCACAGCGCCACACTATCAATGGCACATTCATTTAGGAGGCTACGATGCTGATGAAGGGAGTGTGTTTCTGTATACAGTGTGTTCCACTTCAACTAGTCAGCTCTCAGAGAGATGTCTCAGGGTCTTGGATGCATGAGCTGTTGGAGTATAAAATTATGCGGACTGTTTTCCTCACTAGAGTGACAAGTGTCAAGACTGTGTGTGTATGTGTGTGTGTTCAGTTCAATTCAATAGCTTTATTGTCATATATACTAGTACAATGAAGTTCTTACTTTGTTTACTCCTCTCGAGAATGACAGGGTAGAAGGGGGGAACAAGCATAACTTACAAGGACAATATAAAATACGCAATATACATATACATAATATACAGTACAGTATAATACAATATACAGTAAAGTATAATAAAATATAAATGTGTGTGTGTGTGTCTGGCTGGCTGGCTGGCTCTGTGGATATTTAGTCCACTTTTCACCCATGTCCCTGGTCTCATATAGCCACTAAAGCTGTGAAAAGCTTAAAGTGGTTCCCAGGACAGCGCACACACACACACAAAGCCCAAATAGTGTTCATATCTGGTCATATATTAACATTGATACAGTTTACAACTACAAAATTATCAGATTTCAGTACAAAAATATTTTTTCCTTTTTATAATCACTCAGTCAGATCACAGGAAAAATTTATCCTTTACTGGCAACTGGAAAAAAGCTATTAGTTTAATCATGTTTGAAACCGCAGTTGACTGGCATCTACTGCCGAAAACATGACTGGAAAATAATAATTTGCAAATGATTTATAGATGTAAATCGCTGATAATACAGCTCTTCTCTGATTTGAGCTAAAATCCAGATGTTTTGTTAAAATCTCTTACATGTTAATGACTTTAATCTGATTGAAGATGCAGTGTATCCTCTTTACATGACCAGATGAATAATCTGATTATTAGTATGCGTTATTAGTATGATGACTTTAACATGTAGTAGTGTTCCTTCAGAGCTTGCTCTTCCTCTCACAGTGCTATATGTCTCACCTGAAGACTGGGTTCTGGTCTTGAGCATATCATGTGCATTATTGTTTCAGGGCTTCAGTCACTAAACTGTTAAGTCTAGGTGACATGTTTGATGTGTAAACTTTCTGTAAGTCCTGGTCTGGTAGGAGTCTGACCCACACTCAGCTGCGATGTGAATGAGGGCCCTGAAGGGCTGCTAGTTTTGTGTGTGTGTGTTTCGTAAGTAACCGTTCTGTTGGTCTAATGATGTGCTTGGCTCCTGTCACGCAGGATCTGAGCTGACAAGCCATTTGTCACTTCTTGCCTCAGGAGTCGACAGCAGCGAGATTCTCTCTCTCACTTTCTATCTCCTGCGTGAAGACGGGATGGAGCGAGGGAGATAAAGTAATTAGCTAAGGGTCTTGTGCACAGTGGCTCACAGAGCTGATAAGTGGCTGCAGTCCCCCTGTGGGGTGAGACTCAGCAGGAGCACAGAGAGCCCGAGAGTCATCGTTTGCTAAGCTCTCAGCCTCACCTTTGTTTCCTGTATGACCTATGCATCACTGTGTAGTCACAACGCTAAATGTCCTGCTTAAAGGTTAAACATGTGACTTGCCTTCCCAGCATTTAGCTAGCTATTTGGGATTGCATGAGGACTCGGGGGTGAATGCAAATTCAGTGTTCCTTGTTGTTTCTTTCCGTTGTGCCAGTTTGCCCCAGAGCACCTAATCCTGCACCAACATAACGCGTCTGGCCCTCAGCCTGTGGCACTTGCTGGCCTCTCTGCTTTAATTATGGCAGGAGTAACGTAATGAGGGCGTCTCTTTGATTCTTGCTTTCACGTGGGAGTGGGGGTCAGAGGTCAGGGGTGAGAGGTTTTAGCTCTAGGGCAAAGACACAGCAACAAGGATTCACATGTTGAGCAGTTTCTATTTTCAATCCAGTCTGAAGTCAACAGAGCTTCATACTTACTCTTGTTCCCTCATTCTGACAGAAGTATCCTGTCTTCTGTGTGTTCGTGTGTGTGCGTGCCCCTCTCTCCTCTCTTTTTGTGTCCCTCTCTCGGTCTCTCTTAGGCTTCTCTTTCTCACAGTTTGCCCCTGTCTATTTCTATCTCTGCATCTCTTTCTTTGTCTCATTACATCTTTCTGTTTCTGTCTTACTCTGTTTCTTTGTCTCCCTCACCATCTCTCTCTTTCTGCCCCTTTCTCTATTTCTTCAACTCTCTCTGTCTCACGTTCTCAGCCCATCTCGTTTCTCCACTTCTCTGTCTCTCTATTTCTTATTCTTGGTCTTTCTCCATCTGTCTGTCTGCTGTGTGTGGGTCTTCTTTTTTTCTCTCTGTCTCTCTGTCTGTCTGTGTGGCCATCACTGCTATAACAGGAAGTATAAAACTTCAAAACACTCTACTTTCCCGTGTCTAAGCTTACCAACAGGAACACATCACTTTGGCCTCCTCATCAGCCATCTGAAAGTGGCCTTTGTTTTGTGTGTGAGCGCTGCAGGTGTTTTTTGATTTGAGAATACTGTGGAATTTGGAGCCTTAGGAACAGTCTGAGAGAGGAAGAGAGGAACAACCCCACAGACAGGAAGTCAGATGTCTGATTTCCTGTCATTTAACCCCTCTTTTTATAAAAGAGGGGTTCAATGACAGCCTATTCAAACACACTGATTAACTACTATAGAGCACTGTGACAATTGAAAACGGTGAAAAAATAATGTAAAAGTGTCGTGTGTCTGAGCTCTGGCCAAGAGACTGAGGTTGTTAAACACTCAGCGAGGACAGCGTCCTGTCAGTAGAGATAAGTTGTCATGTTTTCCACTCGAGCAGAGACTAAACGGTTGTAAAATAAGTTATGAGCGTCCTTGGGGGCTCCGTGAGCGCGCTCAGTGGCAGCCTGCCCCACTCACCCAGCCGGATATTGATGTGATCCGAATGTTATTTTATTCTGCCTCTAGTCACAGCTGTCAGCTGCACGTGATGAGTAAACGGTGCCTACCAAATGCCAACGCTATCCAGGCTGATGTTACCCCAGCTTCTCATGCACCTAGAGCACATCACTGGCTTCGGGGCTAATTCTGTGGATGTATGGGCTTGTGAGATCTCACCACTGACATTTCTCTCTTCTGGTGTCTTTCTGGGTTTCTCTCTCTCTCTCTCTCTCTCTCTCTCTCTCTCTCTCTGCTGTAGATACTGGTCTGGGAGACTCGGTTTGCTCCAGTCCCAGTATATCCAGCACTACCAGTCCTAAAATGGACCCTCCTCCATCACCACATGCCAACCGCAAGAAACACCGCCGGAAGAAGAGCACCAGCAATTTCAAAGCTGATGTATTCTCCGGTACAGCGGAAGGTAACATCGTCCTCTCTGGCACACATTCATTTCTTTTTAAAGCTGCTTTACTCTGTGGGTTTTTGCTTCATTTCCTTCTTTCAAGACACCTCATACCACACACACACACAAACAACGCATCTGGCCTTCATTCTGCAGGTGACTTCAGTTTGACAGTACATATGGGGTGGGATTAACATAATGCTGTGTGTTAGCAAGTGCTGATGATCAATGTCAGCTGTGACCTACAATATGTAGGGATGATTTTCTAACCCACATTTGATTTAACAGTATTTTTCAGCTTTTAAGCTTTCAGACAAGCAGCTCACTAGGGAATAGGTAAATCAACGGTTTCATGGCATCTTTATTGTTAGGCTGTTTTATTCTGTGTGTCAAAGAACACATCAAACCACACTCCAGCACAGTACATTCATCCAGCTTCACTGCCTTTTTAGGTTACACTCTTAACAACAAAAAGGAATAAATCTGTGCAATAATTTAAGGACGTCCTAATTCCTAAAATGCATTAGTGTGGATGAGCTGGCTGCTCAGCTGAAATAGTTGGTTCTGAAGCTTAATGATGGATGGAGGATGCGATCTTGCTCTCAGTTGGTGCTGACACGATGTGCCATCCGTGGCTCTGAGTGTTCTTTCAGTATGATGCAATGCAAGAAATTTAATTTCATTTATTTCTACTTTAAAGGTTGACAAATATTACTGGTGGAATTAATTTGGGAGCAAGCAGAATAAGGGGGAAAAATACTTCTTCATGCAAAGACTTCTCTTATTTAAAAAAAAAAGTACTAAGGAGGAGTAAATGCTTCTATTGTTCAAGATTGGTTCTGACAACAAGTAGTACATATAAGATGAATAATTTTACATCACGAATCTATGGCTTTTGGAAAACACACACAGTATTCTGAGTTTTCTGATGAGTGAGTGGAGCAGATGTTGGTGAGCGCCAGATGTGCAAACACTTCCTTCCTTCACCCAAGTTGGAACAGCTGACAGGGGGAAGTCTGCAGAGTAATTACCTGTTTAAATCACACAAACCTGTTCAAATGCCACCAAATGTAGGATTTTATAAATTTTTTTCTCTCTAAATGATACTGGCTCAGTCATACTGACGGTACTCATCAGTACTCTGAGTTCTTCCTGTCCTGCATGTGTGTTTATGTGCAGGCTAATTCTGTAAGGGGTAAGACATGATACTAATCATCAGCAACATGGTGCTACAGGCATTTACCTTAATTAATAAAATATATATATAGGAACTTGTCATGTTACTGGGAAGCTGCAAAGCACTCTGTCCTGAAGACTCTGCTGGCTGGAGCACTGACACTAGGGAAATTCTTCCAGTGAGGAAATAATCATCTCATAGAAAATGCATCATACCTACAGTTTTTGCTTTCTGCTCTGTTACAGTCCCTGTGTAAGTTACTATAAAGGCTATATTGTAGTAGGACAAGTGCATTAATATAAACCTCTGATGTTCCTTGCAGTCATACCTTCTCTCTGACCTGCCATATTAGAACATTAATGAACTCATTCTGACCAATCAGAATCAAGAATTTAGCAGAGCTGTGGCATAATAGCTTTTTTAATGCATTTAACATTTATGATATCTGAATGTATGCTTTTATTCATACTAGTTTAAATTTATAATCTTGATTAAAGTTCAAAACACTTCTGTCACTTCTGTGTGTTTGTGTGTGCATATGTACGTGCATATGTATGTTCATGTTTGTGAGTGTTAGTGTGAAACTGCGTTGAGATGATCAATGAGTGTGTGTCAACTCAGAGTGTGTGTGATTAATTGGACCAGGCTTGTGTGGGTGGCCTCCTCCTTCTGGGAGCACAGGATTAGTGCTTGTTTAAATTGTTCCCAATCGACCTTATTGATCTGTTCCCAAAGGGGGCCAATCTGATAGCAGTGAAGTGTGTGTGTGTGTGTGTGCACTCAGTGTCAGTCTAAAATATCAGTTGAGCTAAGCACACAGATGTCTAATCTTTCTCTGTTTGGAGATCCACTGAGGATTATTACTATAGTTTGGAATCCGTCAGAACGTCCTGTACAGGAAGTAGGACTGGGAAATCAGCTATACGCATTGTTTCTATTATTGTGCTTCTAAACACACACAAGCACTTTTCTTGCTCATTAACATTTTCTCTCTGGTGCCACCATGTGGACAGACCTAGCTTACCTGTACAAGTAGGATTGGAGTTGTGTATCTGAGGACATCCGACACCAATGTTTGGAAACGAATAGTGGTGTATATCTCTTTGAGATGAGATCTTGATACACAAGCAAAGATGTAACATGTCAAAGATACAGTTAGAGCTGCTTCTAGTACATGATTGACAGACATGAGTCACATGTAGCGGCCACGGGATCCCAGGTGTGACACGGACAGGAATGCTGTGTTGCACATGTTGGCGCAATGTCGCAGTTCACACACTTCCACTTCCTAATGGAACATGCCTTGACAGCATTTAGCATGATGAAGGTGGGGGTTGAGAATTGGTGGAAATGCAGTCTTCAGATTTTTTTTCTGACTTTTGTCTTTTAGAGCCATATCCTGATATGATCACAGGGCCTGCATTTTGGTGTAATATTGAATGGTACAGATGGGATAAATTGGAAAAATATACAATTGTTATATGGTTATACTTATAGTTATAATAGTAATAGTGATTTTTTTTTTTAAATCAATTTAAGATCCAGCAGCAACGGTTGGGGTTATCTAGGATACATCTTGAACTTTCAGTTGCATGCTTGGATTGTAATTCTGTTCCAGTCATAAGTTCCACTATATAAATGTATCTGCCAAGTATGATGTAAATGTAATATAAATGAACAGCAGTTGAGGCCTTATTGAATTATACCCATAATATTCAGTTGATGAGTTATCATAGAATTAATTTTTCATATCGTTCCAAAATATGATGTGTGTCCTATCCTGTGGCTTGTCTTAGTTTTCTCTGACTCTTCTAGTTTCATTTTGCCTAGAGAGCAATGTGCATGTCTAGGTGCCCACGGCTTTAGGTTGAGCACGGACCTCTCACCACGACCCCATTCATCTGCAGGGCACTTAAGCGAACTATTATAAATAATCCACAGTATTGAAATCTTTTATCAGATGTGTCACTTCCATTATTCAATAAGCGATTAGTAACAGTCTCCCAATTTAGCCATTAAGCACTTGCGTGTGGGGCATGGGACGGCTGTCACACTGCTGCCGTGGTGAAAGATCAGCCTGTCAGCAACTCTGTTATTCATGAGCTCTGCTGGCCAGGTACTTCACCCCCCCCGCCCCCCCAACACACACACACACACACACACGCATTAAACCGAGCAGTATACACATGCATTCAAATTCGGCTTAGTACTACACAAAACGCACACAACCGAGTGCTCCTCTCACACACAGTGTTTTATCTAGCACACTCACGCAAACAAGTAATCTTTTTAGCTGGCACATACACAAACACACATACTGTGACTGTACAGCCATGTTTGTTCAAATATGTAAGAGCCATGCACATACACTAGCGCACGTTGCCACCCTGATGCCTTTTGGGGAAAAGGAGAATAAATTAATTATCATTAGGCAACATGACTGTCATATAATGATGAAATAAACAATTAAGGAAATTATGAAAAACCAACCTCAGCTTTAAGGGGAATGCATTCACAGAACATGCTTACATAAGCAAAATTAGGCTTGTTAGGATTTTATGCTTGAATCAGTAAGTTATTGGACACATATTTCAAAGTACTAGCACCCATTTGTCTCGATTCATAAGTTTCACATTTGTAGCTGTCTGTCTTTAATCACACACACTGCCTATAATGAGAAGTTAAGCAGTGTGAGTTCTCTCTTTAATTCCAGCTCTCCTGATCGCCTATTCTGCCAATAAAACCCCCCTCAAACCCACTAATCTTTCACCCTGGAAATCAATAAGTCCCAAACTGCCATGTGTCTTGCTGCTGCTTTTAAGTGTGCCAACACAGGGCTGAAGCTGAAGTAACGCACGTGTACTGCTTGGCTGATTACAATCTATCATACATCATCCACACAGACATAAGTGGCCCTTGTTAAGTAATTACCGCTCACTGGGCGTGCATTTTTCAAACAATTTGTTTGAAATGTTATCCAGGAGCAGCAGCGGGGGGCAATGAGAGGTGCATGAAAGCACCTGAGCTGAGTCGAGCACAAGGACAGAGGCAGACTTTAAAGCTCAGGTTGAGGTAGAGAGAGAGAGAGAGAGAACATTCCTGGCCCTTACAGGTGTCCTCTGACTCAAACAAGGGTGGATTGCGACTGCGCCATTTAATTAAAGTGTTCTGCAAGTGAGTCAGTGGGAACAAAGAGCACATGTCCCTACTCTGTCTAATGGTATGGTAAAATGGACCTAGCCATTGCTCTTGCTCTGTAGCAGACTACTAACACAAACCATCTCTGATCCATGAAGCCATTTTAAACTGGCTGTTTAGTCAAGGGAACAAAGCTTTAAGTGTGAATATAGAGAAATTCATTGTTATTGGTAAAAATGTATTTTGAAAGGTGACTAAAGTGTGGCACAACTGGACTTGAATAAATCTCTTTCTAGCACCCGGCATTTTGCTAAAGTACCCCAGTATATTGTGTGGAAAATAGCTTTTTGCTGGGTTTACAAGTTTTATTCGCACAGTTTTTTTTTTTGACCACACAAACAGGTTTATTTTTCCACAGCTACTGTTGTGTGACAAATGTCCCTGCTGGCCCAAGGGGAAAGAGAATGCTTGGAGGTAAAGTGGCTACACTCTGGGTCGGCCTCGACACGGCCTGTGAAATGAGGTGTTATTTACAAAAAATATATAAGGGGTGAAGACACACACGGCGGGGGGTATTAGTTGAGCCGAATGAGTTTGTATAGCTCCTAGAGTGCTTATCTGTGGTACTATTGTTCTCGGAAAGGGTGTGATGATGTAGGGAAATAATCCATGTTTAGGGTGTGTGAAAATAAATGCAGCTCTCTAGACATTCTGTTACAGTGTGTTAGAGTAATGATGACTATGAGGTAAGAAATTACTTGCAGAAAATGTTTACAATTAAAAACACACACAGAGCTGCATTGCATGCCATTCAAAATGACCTGGTTTATCTGAAAACTTAGTAGACTTAGTGTTGGATGATGTAATGTCATGGATGTAGATAAGGGAGAGGTCAAGGCTTCGCCCTTCTTCCTTCCATCTCCTTCCTCTTCCCTTCCCCTCTCTGCCACCCCACTTTTATTTACTTGTTCAATATGAATACATATTTCTTTCCAGATGCGAACAACTTGTGTAATATTTTCCAGGTTATTAATGCTGTAAAAGGGTGCGAATAATATGGGAATTAATGACCTGTGTCACAAAGCAATACTGTGTGCTTTGACATTTCGCTCGGTTAATTTGTGTTTCCAGCCATGTAGGCTCCAAGCTCTGCATCCCCCCCACCCTGTTCTGTCTGCGGCTCAGGCATGTAGCCTCTGTGCAGGCAGCAGTGTACGTCGTGGATAGGGTTTATGGGTAAAGGTTGCTTGTGTCAGACCACAAATTGTTCTGTGAGTTTGCCCCAAAGCAGAAGTGATGCTCTTATTGTTAAACTGTGTGTGTGTGTCTGTGTGCATGGAATCATCTACAGTGCTACACTTTGGAAAAACATTCACAATCACTGTATTTTTAACGTTACCCTCGGAACTCTTGTCTATGCAAAATAGGCTGGTATAATCTTTTTAGTTTGTGGATACATTTCAATAAGCCTTGTTCTTTTTAGAAATATAAATGCCGCAAGCTTCTGATGCTGTGGAAATTCTGTAAAGTACCCTGAATTGTTCATTGTAAATTAATAACATTTACTGTTTGTGTGTTAGTAATAAATACTGCAGTAGAGGTAGTGGCTTATTTTCCACAGACTTGCACCTGGAAAATGTACCATGCATGTTACAGCAGATTTGAATGACAGTCGGTCACCTCATTTCGCAGGAAACAGGCAGGGAGGGGAGGTATAGCAGCTTAATGCCCTTTCATTGTGATTTTGAGTTTTATTAATCGCGTGTTACACATGCTTAAGGGAATGGGGGAGGGCATGCTTTAAATTATGTCTCCGTATCTTGCCTTTCTGGATTGTTGGTTTCCATAATTGTCCTATACCCACCCTCTTCCTCCAAAAAGCATGGCAATTTAATTAGGATGGGAATGTCACGACTGACCCCCAGAGGGCCTGGTGCCTTTGAAGGGTGGACCCAATCTAGTATGGGATGCTCCAGTGATCATGAACCCAGAGAAATGCTTAGAATAGATTTGTTACATTATCAGCTTTCCTTCTTTCTTTGAGTCTTAGCTGTGTTACAGCTGAGGTTGATGGGGCATTAAAGGGTTATTTTAATCAAACTGTGAATGAAAGCCTCCTATTTTTGGTAAGTGTCAGGTTGTCCTGTTACCACTGGTTAAACTCTGCCTTTAAGCTCCTTCTAATGGGGTAGTGGTGTTAAATTGGGCATAGTTAGCAGGTGGCTAATTGTCCCTTTGATCAAGAGGATGATATGGATAAAATAGCCACAACTCTCCAGGGTTACTGAGGGGCGAGAAGAAGCAAAGCACTGCAGATGTCATAAGGTGATATTCCTGATTTCGGAATGTAAAATGTATTGAGCAATTTGCATGATTTGCAGTATGATCTAAAGATAACCTTTGGATTAGCTTTTATAGTGATGATAATGGTCTTGTGGTTCTTTTGGCAGAAGCTTGAAAACAAATCAAAATGCAGTTTTCTGTCCAATAAAATCATCTGCCATCATTCTTTAAGAACACATAAATATATTTTACCAAAACAATGGTAAACCTGGCTACTTTAGACTGCCTTGGTATATATTTGCATTGTGATGTAAGTACGAACAGGTTTATTTAATGTTAAACATTAGTTTTTATTGCTTTTATAATGATACTAATGGTCTTCAAGTTTTGATCTGTAGGGTAGCCATGTGCAAATTATTCAGAGCATGGGTTCTGTCATTGTCTTTAAGGGATTCAGGGTTTAAACTCTTCTAGAATGCGTGGTAGCCTCAGCAGGACCTTCTGTGATAGCATCCCAATTAGCCGAATGATTGACTGAAGAACAGAAAACAGAGAGCGAGTTTTCCTGCTGATTGAACTTGTGAAACTGCCTCTCGGGGAGAAGTGTCTGGATCCTCTTGGAACAGAGTTTGAATAAAACAGAAAGCTCAAAAATTGTTTGAAGTCTTAGTAGTGGATGAGATAATGATTTCAGATATTCTACAGACTTTAGGATATCATTAACAAATCATTCAGGAACTGGAGATGTTTTGTGAATTTGAGTGTCTGTTAACCTTTATGGGATTATGTGATTCTTCTCTCAATTACTTTTTTGATGTTATGTTACAATGGTTGTAAAAAGTTAGTCTCTTGTTTGCTCTTCTCCAGATGCTCCTGACTGGCATGGATGTGAAACTACTTGTGTGTGCACATGTGTTTGGGTACAGGGATATTGCCTCGCTGATTGCCACTTCATTATGTAATTACCCCCTCCTGAGTAAATTATAAACAGAGAGTGTAAAGTGTGCGATCTCTTGTGCCCTGGAGATCAGGTTTCTGGGGGGTTCCCTTTGAACATGACGCACAGCAAAGTCTCATCATTGTGAATTCCGTCAATCGGCCATCTGCGTGCCCTTGCCAGCCATGTCCCTCCCTCCTAACCTAGTCAATACCCTTTTGTTCTTAACATTTTCCAAATGTGACCCTCTACATAGCTAAATAGGCTCCCTATGTCCCTTGGAGCTCAAAGTCCTGACAGACTTTTGAATGTCTGCTAAGCCCCACTGCACACCCACTGACCCACCCACATTTTCCTGCCTTATTGACGTGTGATTGGCCCATTAACCTAAACTAGGCCCTAGTTAGTAGATCCATATGT